>JAWWMS010000002.1:1311097-1458580 GCA_035048045.1 Chlorospingus semifuscus | reverse complement strand
TTTAATAAGCCCTGACAGTGGATACCAGACATTACCTACCCGTGGTAAGCCAGGAATTTATGGAATTGATCCCTAATAGTACTGTCTGTATAGGAGCTTTTCTCTTGTAGGGTTTCCTGGAGATGATCTTTATCACCTGATCGCTGTTTTTAAATTAAAAACAGTGGAAGTTTATTCAGTGGAAGTTTAGAAATCTTGTGTATTTTAATGGTGCTGTTACAGATAATCAGCCTTTAGCAAAGCAACTTAATATAGAAGGCTTAAAAACCCCCATAGCAAAACATAGAATTGGCTCTTAGAATGTCTCTTATATTCAGAGTTACTTTTCCTCATAAGTTCTGTGCTATCTTTTGCAAAGTCCGAGTGTTTTTAAAATACCTATATTGCCATTAAAATGTAACTGATAAGGTAGATGAATATAGTGCTCCAAACATTCTGTCTGACTTGACACTCCATCCCCACTGTGCTGTTGTCCTGCAACTGTTTCAGAGATGAGGATAGAGATGCTATTTGGGCCAAAACCAAATGATTTTGTTGGAATCTATAAAATTAGAGGGTTTTGAGAAAGTTGTGAAAAAGACAGGCCCCAAAAGACAGTAAGGACAGTGAAATGCTGTCCATAAGAAGCCATTTGCTTCTTATCTCTTCATTTCTAACTGTGAATGTTAAGGTTTTATTTTCCTAATAGATGTGATTATTTGTACCATCTATCTACTCTTGTACAGCTGAGTTCAACCTATCCCTCCTTTCATATAAGCTTCTAAATTATTATATATTTTTCTGACTTTTGATCAGTAGTGACCTGAAGCACATTGTGTCTGGCTGAAATGAAATTTCATGCCTCTTATGATCATCTGAATTGCAAAATGTGTGCTCAAATAGTGACCAGAATGCCACAGAAACAGTATAATAAAATTTAAAAAAACAAACTGATACTTGTCTTATTTTGTCTGTCATTTAATTTTAAAGCATTTTCTTTTTCTTCATAAAGGTTTGTCTGGATCAACTTCCAGATTGCACCAGTCATCTACCATTTCATCATTTGCAACGCTTCGAAGGGATAGGTCCAAGGTAAGTTTTAAATAAACTTCTGAAGCCAAATGTCTGAACTGCTTGGAATAGTTAAGCCCAGAGTACATTTTGTGTAGCAGGAGGTGAGATTGCAGTAGCCTGGGAGAGGAGCAAGAGCTGTGATCTAACGAAGTCTCCAATTCTTCACTTTCTTAAATGAACTGGAAAACAACTTACTGCATTTCAAATAGATTTATAAAACAAGGTTTAGAACCAAAAATCAGCACTACTAATAGGAAATACAGAGTTGAGAAAGTATATACAAAGAAATGCAAAGTTAATAGAATAAAATTTAGTAATGAGATAGGAGAAGGAGTCCGTTTTTTTTTTGTGTACTTCTTATAAAGTATTAATTACAACATGTGTTTTGTGTGCCTTGTGACTTCTCCAGGAGAGACCAAAGAGTGCCTTGGAACGTTTATACTCTGGAGACCACCAAAGAGGCAAGATGAGTGCAGAGGAGCAGCTAGAAAGAATGAAGAGACATCAGAAGGCATTAGTGCGGGAACGCAAGAGAACTCTTAGCCAAGGAGAAAGGCAGCCTGTTTCATCTCGCCCTTTCATCAGGCCCGTGTCTGCAGACGTAGGCTCAGTATGTTAGATATGCCTTAAAAGGACTAAACTAAAAATATCTTTGGATTTATTCTTTTTTTTTTTATTTTTTTTTGTTTTCCCCCAGCAAGCACTTTCACTTGAGTGTGCGTGATGCTTCTAGTCCAATTAAATTAGTGTTCTGTGGTGTCAAATGAGTTCAGAGAGTGTGAGGAACAGATGATATTTTTTACTTGTAGTTATGGTAAATGTAGCAGGTTCAGCAGGTAAGTTGGTCAGAGGTTAGTGATGAGTGGAGATGCCAGTATTTTGGGGTGGTTTCAGAGCCGTGGTTTTTTTTCTCCTTGGAATTGTATTTAGAAAGTGACAGAAGCTTGTACAGTTTTAAAACTGCTTCATAATGGAATGGGCCTTTTAGAATATTGTTTCTCACCATGGGTGTTTTTCCTTTTAATTCATAAATTAGCCTGCAAGATATTCGGTGGTAATATCAGACCAAGGTGGTATTTGTTTGTTCTTTTTAAAAAAGATGATAAATGGATAATCAGTTTTAAAATCTAATCATGCTGATTAGGAATTTAAGTGAGAGCTAATGTATTCTAATTGATACAAATTCTTTAAATCTCAAAATGCAGAATATTCTAATAAGGCTCAAATTTAGGCTGCTAAAGAAAAGTATTTTTATTGCTTTCTGAGAGTAAATGCTGTGCAGATGAGAAGTTTATAATGATACATTTTGGATACTAACCAAAGCAATTCTGATTGATGAAGTTACCCAGTTGCTCACTTGGTGCTAAACCAGGATTGTACTGTAATTGCACTTATGCTGTGCTCTTTTAATTTATTTTTTATTTGGTCCACTAGAGCTTTAGAATGATCACATTGTTTTACCTAATTCATTGCACAAGATCTCTTGCTTTTAAATTTGTCACTCATCATACCTAATGCCTCTTTTTTTTTTGTTTGCTTGCTTTTAATTTGCAGAATTTTGTAGCTACTTTAAAATTTCTAACTGGACTACTCAATTTTTACCAGGCTTAATTGCATTTAGTACATGTGTGTCAATTGCTGGCATTGAAAAAACCTTATAATCAGCTTTTCATTCCCACTGTTCTGTAGCACTAATTTGCAGCCAGTTATTTGTATTTACTTTCCCAGTAAATACAACTGCACTGCTTGGAGACATTCATCTGTTTTGTCTTCTGTTTTGCAATCACAAATTTTTTAAAGACAGTGCATAATGTTTGGGAATTGTAGTGTTATAGTACCACTGTTACTTTCATACTTTAATTGGAAGAAATAAATCTGAGCTTCTCAAGTTTTCGGACTCACATAACATACACAAGTTGAATTGAAAAGCTTTCATAGCACTCGTTATTAACATTTGTGGCAAACTATTTATAAATCTGGGTGCCATCTTGGTCTTTTTCTTGCTGTAAAGAATTAAAATAGAGTTTTTCAGCCCTAGTAGTGTTTTGTAGAGGTCATCTCTTGTACCTATGGGGCTTTGATATGCAAAAGCATGTTTGATAGCACAATTACTTACAGCATTACAATTATTTAGCAGCCACAATGGCAAACAGTTAAATGTATAATTGAAGTGCTGCTCAGTGTGTAACATTTGCTTTAAACATACATTGTATGTGTAATTCTAAATTTTAATTGGTCAGCTCTCAAGTGTAGGATGACATTTTAAGTATTGATCACAGTACATGAATTCATTTGTTATATACAATGCCTTTTTAATGTAAAAGTTGCAACATCAAAGCCAATAAAAGAACTGCTTCATAAGAATGGTTTGATGTTTTTCTTACCTATTATATAGCAACAACTTGAAAATGATCCTGTGTATTTAAAATATACTATCTCAATCAGGCCTGGTTCGAATATGAGTAGAAGGATGAGTTTGGAGTATACTCATGTGAGAAAAATCTTATTTTCTCTGTTGAATTCTGTAATGTAATAATTTTTGAGATATAATTGCCTCTTACCTACTTAACTTTTTAATATACATGGAAGATACTTATCTTCTGAGTGAATACTGAGAGCTTGTGCATGAATAGGTTTCAATTAGATTTATTAATGCAAGTGACATAATGAAGTCTAAGGACTTCATGTGGAGTTCAAACTTCATCCAAAACAAGCCAAAGATTTGTACCAGAAATACTGGAGATATTTTTAAGAAACATAAAAGTGGTACATTCTCCTGTTGATTCCCTCAAAACCTCGAGGGGATAATTTTGTTGTTGTTTTTGTCTCTTCTTTTTCCTACTGCTTTTAATATCATGTATGGTAAAGTTGCTCAGATCTGCTGGATGGAATGATGCTACAACTGAACTTAATTTTTTGAACAAAAAGGTATTGGTAGTGTCCTTTAGTGTGAGTTTATATGTAACTGTATTGTGTGTTGTTGTGTAGGGACTACTGTGCAGTGCTTTTGAGTACTCCACATTATGCAGCTTAAATATACTAAATTTAAATATCAATACATATTAAATAATTCTGATTTATATTGCTAAATATTTACATTTTGAAGACTGTGTGGAAGACTTTTGCAGGTAGCTAGACTCTACTTTTAGTAAAGTCTGAAGAGCTTAAAAGTGATTTTTTTTAAATTCAAGACAAGTTAATGCTAATACATGAATTAGTATCAACTTTAAACAGTAGGTATGATTCTAAAAAAGATATATAAAATTTTCAAGTTGTGATTCTCAACCAGCACTGTAAATAGCCTTCCTGGGTAGTGATTCAGAACCACACAGCACTGCCTCTTTACAATGCCAAGGACTACTCTGCCAGCCTGTAGGCTCACTGGTAGTGACACCTGTGATTCCAAAGGTGTTGTTCTGTGTGTGGGTGGTCCCATGTTCATCAGCAAATGTAAAATTGGGATTAATAAATCTCTTAGAATCTAATACTGCTGAACATGAATACTCTGAATTCCTCACAGCACAGCCACAGATCAATACTCTCACCCTTATGTACCACGAAATGCAGTTTTATTTTCTTTCTGTTGTCACTTCAGGGGTTTGCCCTGCTGATTGTTTCAGCAGTGTAGCTTTTGCTGCAGTAGTAATGTGCATTGCTGTATGGTGAGTTTGGCAGTATGGTTGAATGCTGTTAATTGTTTTGTATCTATTACCAGTGGAAACGAGAGCAAGAATTTGATTTGCAGTTACTTGAGAGGGCAATTCGTGGAGAAGACAAGGATGAAAATGAGTGGTTAAAAGTTCAGCCAGTAGCAGTGACAGAGACAGACCTGGAGCCTCAAGACTATGATTTAGATATCAGCAGAGAGGTAACATTCACAATATTTTGCCTCCTATTCTCTGTCCCAAAACATTAACCTTTCTAAGTCTTAGGCACTGAATTCTCATCTTTTCTTTCGGAAGTTGCTGGAAGTTTGAACTAAAAGGGGTCTTTTAGGTACTGAAAATTTATGACCTGGCGCCTTTGTAAGCTTTGTGTTCATACTGTGTTTTAGTAGAAAGAAGAAATTGAAAAGTTGGCTCTACTCTTTTAAAGAGGTATCTCAGGATTTAAAGGGAAGAGTGATTAAGTTAGGGAAAGTTCTGCAAATTGGGAAAAAAAGACGAGAAGACAACATAATGAGTGTTTAAAAATGAGAAGCAGGAAGGAAGGACAAGTTAGTTCCCCAGAACTACCTCACTACTTTTCATATTGCCTCGCAAATGATGATAGAGAAGAGGAAGCTCTGCTTTATTTGGGCTTGAACAGAAAATGTATTTCTGTCGGCTTTTGGAGTGACTTGGTCGGTGTTCTGGGCACACGAGAGGTCCTTGCTCGGCTGCAGCAAGGGAGGAAATGCCAGTTTGAGATGCGATTGAGCCATCTGCTGGGAAGGAGAGAGCACAGCAAGGGGAGAGGCTGCAGGGGGGACCTTGTGTGTGCTAAATGCCATGGGAGAGGCCAGACCAGTACAGCTGTTAATGGAATTAGACTGGTAAGCGCCTGTACTCTCCTGAAAGCTGTAGGCAGAGTTCCGTTTTACAGACAGAGGTGTTTGTGAATGGTTTACTCTGTGAGTTGTTATCTGTTGAACTCTATGAATGGATTTATCTTTCAGTTAATCTCTGTACAATTTTTACAGAAAATACAGTGTTTCTGTAAACTTAAGAAACAGTAACTAACTTCTGTTCTTCTGCCTTTCCTTGTTGCACTCTGCTATTAATTTTACTTTTCCAGAAGGCCTTTGGGGGCCTATGGGAATCACTTTGTACTCCCTTTAAGCCTTGAATAGGAGACATTTTTGCTCATAGGCATTTCTGTCCTGCTTCAGAGTAACTGAAGTAGGTCTGAAGCTCTGAGTGTAATTTCCCAGTGCATGCTTCTTTCCCAATTTACCCAGGTTAAAATCATAGATTTGTGTTGGAAGGGACATTAAAGATGATCTAATTCCAGCCCCCTGCCATGGGCAGGGACACCTTCCACTGAACCAGAGCTCCATCCAACCTGGCCTTGCTGTCCTTTTCCGTTTCATGTGGCCATTCTCTTCACCTGGCAGGCACTTCTGTGTTTGAGGTGCCTCTGTGCCTCAGAAGGAAACATACTCAGTTCTGTCTTTAAGGAAATTCATCCACTCTTGCAATGATTAATGAGTTTGTTATTCTGAAAGTGACGGGATGGGCTAATGTAGGTTAGATGCAGTATGGAGATAGAGATACACACAAAAAGAAGTGTATATATGTCTTTATCTAGACCTCCAGAGAGGAGTTGGATTCAAAAGTAGGGAAGTGTAGTGGAAAAATGAGGCTTTTTCTGGAATCATTGGCTTTGGGTTTCCTGAGACGGAAGTCTAAAAACTTGAGGCTGTGATTTTAATGTTGTTGAGTGTGCCAATGTGTGTTCTTGGCATGAGATTTCTCGTGAATTACTCAGCCTAAGCACTGGGGGTTAGGTCAGGCCACTTTACATAATCCATTGAATTAGCATGAACCGAGGTCAGTGGTGAAAAAATTTAGGATTATTTTCATTGAAAACTTTAAATTTTGAAGACTCATTGCCTCATGAGTGTTTTAACAAAATTCCAATAATAAGAAGAAAAAAATAGTCCTCCTTTACTTGATTTCTGTTCATTCACACATCTATTTTTGTTTTCAAAAGCAGTCTGTTCTGTATGATAAGAATTGATTTTCAAAGTTTGTAAACTGTATTTTCATTGGGAGGACTGAAAAGTTCCCACAAAGTAATTTATTCTAGTAAAAAATTGTTTCCAGCTTTCATGCAGTCATGTTAAAATTTTCAGTCTACAGAATTAATTTATGCAATGTGTTGTTACAATCACACAGTGCAGTGTATTTCTGTTTGCCTTTTTTCCCCTCTGCTGCTCTGATTATCCAGTCCCAAAAGAATGACACCCTAGGTTAAAACTTTCAGTAATATTTTCCTTTCAGATGTAGGAAGTTCTGGCTGAGAAGACACAAATATCATGACATTGATACCTCAGTGTGTCCACTCAGTCTCAGAGTGGTTGCTTCTTTCTGCTGTAAGAGTTTTAGGTGGTATCCTATTTTGGGCTGTAAGCCTGAGGAAAGGTTTTCTGTTGATTCTGACTTCTTCTGTAATCCCTTTAAATATTTGTTCAGTCTATCTTCTGAAGTAAAAGGAATCAGAGGGAACACTGTTGAAAGGGCATCAGCTAGATATCCAGAGGAAGTGTTAAGCGTCAGGTACACGTACTGACTGTGAAAATCCATGCTTTCTTCTTTTCACTCTGTTCTCCCATTGAGGAGGATTTATCTCAATTTCTTTTAAGTCTTTGTTATTGAAAACTCGATGCTTGCTTTCTTTCTACAGTTGTCAAAACCTGAGAAGGTTGTAATTCCAGAGCGTTACGTTGAGCTGGAGCCAGAGGAGCCTCTTTCTACAGAAGAACTGGCGGCAAGGCAGCGTAAAGCAGAAAAGATAAAGAATATTCTTACTAAATCAAGGTTAGGCTGTAGGGTTTTTTCCAAATCTTACACAGGGGCTCATGTTAAACATTGAGAACTAACATCATCCAGCAATCTTTATTTCTGTTACCTGAATGCAGCTTGTAGCTTTGAGAAAATGCACTCAGAATTTATGTGACATGCTCAGAGCTGCTTTTTAAAACAAGGTAGAAGACATACTGATTAATTTTGTGTATGTCCATTTTCTTGTTTAGAGAGTCCTAAAACAGTAGTAAGTCCTTACCAAACAACTCTCATCTGAGAGTGAGGAGGAAGGAAAGGCACAAAGCTGGCCAAAAGCAGCAGAAAAGTCAACATGAGAGCAAGTTTGTTGTGGCCAGAGAGCTGGAGTTGTGAAACAGCACTTTTGGCTACTTACAGCTAACATAGTCAGCTGAAACATTCCATTTCCAGAATTTGATATGTCAGATACCTGCTCTCTCTTTGGAAGGGGTACAGCCTGAGGACCACCAGGTTTTCCGTTTCCTCTGAGCACTAGCAAGGAATTTTACTAACAACTTTAAATAAATAGCACTTTTGTAGTGCTTTCATTTAAGCACATTAAGGATATTTCTTAAAAAGGACTTTCAGATGTTCTTAAGGTTATGCAGAAATTGTGATTGAACGTTTGGTGACTGTCATTTTTCTTGTGTGCTGTAGAATTTGCATACAACATCAACCCTGTTTTAAAGAACCGCAATAAAACACGGAGCTTGATAGATGAGATCTGAAAACTGCTCTCTGAATCCAAGCTCGTTCTTATCTGCATGGTGGATTCTTTATGTTTGCAAATGTTAATGTTGTTTTTCACTTTCCCCCCAGTATGCACAATCTGCAGCCTACTGTTGCCCAGGACAAACACAACTCGATTGATTTAGATTCACAGCTGCAGGAGCAGGAGCGCATCATTACCATTTCATATGCTCTGGCTTCTGAAGCCTCTCAGAGGAGCAAGGAGGTAGCAGGTAATGCTTAGTTATTTACAAAATAACAGCTATTCCTTACCAGCTTCTCAAGTTCTGTGGGGTTGTTGCTGAACTCCTGGCATGAGAGAAAGTTTTAGTCATTCATATTCAAAATAGTGAAAAGTGTGTGTTGGTAACAAATGGAGAGGAACTAATGATTTACATTGAGTATTTGGCCTCCAGTGGACAGGATAAAGGAGGCAAAATACTGTGATCAATAAGTTCAGAACTTGGAAACTTGCTCTAACTAATAGTGCTAAAAAAATTAGCATTTTAATCCTCTATAATTACATTAAATCAAATATTTCTATGTTCATTTTTTGAAGGTAAATGGATTTGTGACTTCAAAAAACAATCAAGGAAAGAGGATTTAAAATATTTTTTTAAAGAGAAAAATTCCCTGGTCCAGTGATGGAGATGAGACTAGAATCATTTGCAGCTTGGGCTGTCTGCAACAGGCTGAAAAAGAGCTTGTAAAATGGGGATTGGCATGTCTGGTCACCAGGATGATAGGTCAGAGCAAGACAGCTGTGCAGGAATTCTGCTTGATGCCTGGAAATTAATAGATCCTTTGCAATATGTTGCTAAAAGTGATAATTTCACTCTTGATTGCTTTATAGTTGAAATAAGTAAGAAGTGTCAAGAGATTTGTATCACACAGTAATCCGTGCAGCAGCGATTTCCCCAAGTGTCTGACTGGCCATTTATAACTGGCACCATTCACTGTTCCAGTGGAGAATGGAAATAATGGAAACTTCAACTATGATAGAGAAAAAATATGCACATTTCTCATCCAAAGTTGTCAGTTTAAACTTATGGCTGTTGCCACAGCAGCCCTTAAGACCTTCCCATCAAAGACAGATGATTCCAGTATGGGGATGCGTGACGTGCATCTGCAGTAGCAGCGTTGATTGACTGTGGCTGTACACTCAGGGGTGCACTGCCAGCTGAACCTGAGGGGGAATGGCATTTTGAGGGGATGGAGTACATTTCCAAGACAGGAATCTTGAGACTTCAGAGAGTTTCTGCGGGTAATTTAACTGACTGGCAGGGAGAAAACCATTCACTGAGGAGGCCAGACATTATAAAGCTAAACCAAACAAACAGAAAAACAGAATTGTAAAATCATGGGAGCAGTTCAGGAATAACCTTGTGGCCCTTCAGGGTTTTTTTTTATCAACAGGGTTTTTCCACAGGTGCTTTGGTCCTGGTTCTAGAGACCAGAACCTTGTAACAGGTACTCCAATCCTTTGGTTATAGAATGGGAATTTTTTTTTCATGAGGTATGAGCCAGTGGAGCATTTTGCCACTGGAGTTCCAGTTTCTGCTGGGAAAAGGTCACACATGTGGGCTAAGATCAGCCCAGATGAACAAAGCCAGTACCTGAAATCATTCCTCTGGGTCAGAGCAGAGTGCCTGCCCTAAGGTCTTCTTGGGGCCACTTAAATTACTTCTGCGTGTGCCTGAACTTGTAGCAACTCTACAGTACTGAAATAAGTTTGATTTTTTTAAAATATTGTGTAGTGAATTTAGTATGCATTTCATTCCCATAGGTTTTTTATTGATATATTTTATTTTTTTATGTTTCATTATCTCAAAAGTGTGATTTGTCAATTTTTTAGATGTAACCACAAAAATCTTCTTAATTCTTTTGTTTCCTCAAAGAGGGAATTAAAATG
This sequence comes from Chlorospingus semifuscus, assembly GCA_035048045.1. Classification (NCBI taxonomy): domain Eukaryota; kingdom Metazoa; phylum Chordata; class Aves; order Passeriformes; family Passerellidae; genus Chlorospingus; species Chlorospingus semifuscus. The sequence goes on along the minus strand of JAWWMS010000002.1, from coordinate 1,448,362 downwards.
TGTATTGGCATTGAAATGTTTAAATGCTGCTTCAGAAAATTTGCAGTCAGTTGTGAGATAAGTTTTAGTTTCATTTTCTTTGTGTAGCATAGCAGCTGCCTCTTTTGTCTTTCAGACACTGAAAGAAACCCTGACACAGTAGCCAAAGACTAAGGTTTTTAAGGAATTCCAAACTTTTATATTTGTGCACAGCTTTTGTTGCCACTCTTTTATCTCAAAAACTCACTCTTGAAACATGTCTTGCTTTGATTTCAGTTATTTCTTACTCCTTTAAAAGCAAAGTTTAGTTTTAAACTTCAGTTAAGTGCTGGTATTCTTAAAAAGAAAAAAAAGAATGATTTGGTTTTAATAGAAAATCTACAAACCAGAAAAGAGTTCAGGTTTTTTTAGTTATGGCCTCTTTTCTGATGAACTGAGGTGGTTGAAAAGGAAAGCATTTGACACTTCGCACAGCTGATTTTACATTCTCATTTAGTCTCATATTACAGATTCTTTCACCTTTTTTTTTTTGTAGTTTGATTTTTGAAGTATGAGTTATTGTTTGTTCCTTGGTGATGAAGCAGACCACATCCGAAAATCCCAAACTAATTACGTAGATTGTTTTAGAAAGATTTGTTTATGAAAAAGATTGTAAAACTTAACTTTGCCCATTTTTCAGGGGTGAGCACTTACGTTAGGATATTATGCTAATATAAATCTTTTAAGATAAGTTGTAATTTATCTAATGTTAGCATTTTAGAGTTTCCTCTGTTCCTAATAAGAAATCAGTCTTTTGAGTGGAAATCATGCCAAAAATCTGGAAGATTGAAGTCAAATACAAGAGTACTAAGAAGTCATTCCCTGTGTTGTGTGCTTTGGCCCTCCAAAACATAAAAGCAGAATTTTAGATCAAGCTTCAATTTCTTCAATTTTATGATTATTGTCTTCCAATACTATACCATTATTCAGGTTTATAAACAAGAATAGTTTTAATCATTGTCTTCTTTATCCTGTATTTTCAAGCTGAGATATGAAAATGTATTTACTGTATCATGCACTGCAGTAAGCAAAATGTTATACATATATGTAATTTTGTAAACATTATTTTTCTGTATATTATTTTGGTTTCTGCTCACTGGCATATAACAAAGGAAATGTTGAAAACCTGCACAGTCTCAGTGAAGTCTGGAAATCAAATTAGCAAATATAGGTGGTGGTCCAGAGCTTTAAAAGCTTTAAAAGCAGGGCTGAGGAGAGCATGTCAGTGTTGTGTGCCTTCATAATGTTCTAGTGAAATTTTATCTTAAGATTGGTTGTCCATATTCTCATGCAAATAGGAATCTTTATTTGTTTGATTTATGCAAGGAGTAGAAAAAACCAGCAGGTAGAAATGTTGTTTACCCTGTGTTCCGTGTGACTACAATAGTGTAGCACCTCATTCATTGCTCATCAGGGGGTAGAAAATTAAGGTGACTCCGTTTATGATGTGAATGTTCGATTGTGCAGCCTAATTCCTGTGTGTGATCCCTTCTAGCTCAGCAGTTGACCTATCCACCCAAAGCACCCTCACCTTCTGTACCACAGCCACCTCACTCCCCCTTAAGCAATGGATTTCACTACACATTTGTTTAAACACCTTCCAAGTAAGAACTAACTGCTCTTGGCATGTCTGATCTGCCATCGTGCCTGTGCTGTGGCTTGCTAAATTTTAACTCCTTTACTAAACCAAGATTCCGTCCGAATGAAAGCATGCAGCTACTTTTTCAGGAACCTTTTGTCCTTGTAAATATTGCTTCTAATGAGCTAACACGTGGGCTGCTGAAGTCTCCAGTTAAGTGCTGTTGCTCTGCTGGTGAGGTGCTTCCTCAGTCCTACTGTGGTGAAGGGAGGAGACATCTGTGCTCTGGGTAACAGGGGGCCAGGTTTTCAGCAGCCTTCTGTACTCTGGTGCCTGCTCAGGGCGTACAAAGAGAGAATCCAAAGTGCACCCCTGTACAAGCAGGGGCTTCCTCTGTGGGCTGGTATATCCTACACATGAGCTGGCATCAGAGTCTCAGCTGAGGTGAGCTGAAAATTTGGCCCTTTGTAACTAATTCTGCAATGTTGTGTTTGACTTTGATCATGCCTTTCATTGGATCATGTTAACAGAAGATTGGGTTTGTCTCTGGTTAGGTTATTTTGCCACTTCAGGTATTAAAATCATGATAATTTTGTTGTCCTTACAAAGAAACATCTGTATTTCTGTCTCTTCTCAGTAGGATTTGCAGAGATTTCCCTGTTTGAAATTGGAAGTAGGAAAAGATGTAAATATTGTATGCAACTGCTGAGTGTGCCCCTAGTTAAGACACTTGTTATGCATCCATATTTATTGTGGATGTATATTATTCTTACCCTTCTGATTTTCTTTGGCTTAATTTTATTGCCTGAAATTGAGCAAGAAGATAAAGCAGAGATGAAGTAGTAAAGAGGGTTGCTTGAGTAACTCAAGTAATTGTACAGTGACAGAGACTCGAGCAGGGGGCTGGGGCTGAACTTCAGAGGTCCCTTCCTACCCCAACCATTCTGTGATTGCAGACTGACTTAAAAACTTGTCTAGCACATGTCTGTACAAGTATATACACATAGATATACAGTTACAGATGTGTATTTATATACAGTTATGTTTTCCTCAGGAAAAGAAAGCATTTGTGTTGTGCTGGGGACACAGGAGTTTGAGCATCAGTGGCATCGTGAGACAATTGTTGGCTTAACGTGTCTGTATGAATTGTTCCTTCTGTCAAACTGCAAAAAGCTTAAAAAAAAAAAAAGTTCCCAGCAATTTCTTACTGCTTGGTGTTGGCTGACTCCCTTCAATATTTAACCATGTTTTATTTTCCTTCACACCAGCCAAAGCAGTAAGTGAGCACTGACGTGAGACTGGAGGCAAATCCCACTTTGTGACGCCGCGCGGAGGACAGAGGAGGTTCTTCTCCAGGTTTCTGTGGAGATACTCCTTGGCTGGTGACACCTTCTTCTGGAAAGACATTCAGAGAATGATAGGGGGATTTTCTATGAAAATGAAGAGAACTGCTGATCATTTTTTATTTACTTCAGTTTAGTTCACACTTTTTATACGAATAAACGGCACTTTTAATAAACTCTGTAAAATACTGACAATGTATTTTTAGAACGGTGTATTTTAGGTTTTTTTTTAATCAAGGGCTGAATTCATTTTAAAAGACACTTCTTGCATAGATACTAAAAGATGCTGTTACTTCCCCCTCAGGCTCAGATGCACATCATAAAGTTTTATGAGAAAAACCCTGCAAATTTGAACAAACCTAGAAGCACATTGATAGGGTATGGATAGAGCTAACACGGGTGACACGTTTGGTGAAAGGGTGTTTCAGATGGAATATTTTTGTAGAGTTAATCACCCACCCTTTTGCCCATTAAATAATCCATTGCAAAAACTGTTAGCTTGAATTTCTAAATATTAGTAACCACTGTATTGCTGAAATTTCCCAAGAAAGCCATAACAAAAGCCAGTTTTAAGTCCCTTTTTTTATGATCCCAGATGATTAACTTAGTGGTATCAATCCACAGTTTGTTAGGTTGCCCTTGAAAGTAGTGCTGCCCCCTCTATAACAAACAGCTAACAAAATTTTTTTTGGAAGTTGAGATGTGAAAGAAGATGATTTTTAATTAAAATATGTGAAGTAAGCAATAAACAATTACAATGTGTCATTTGGCTAGTAAATACATATTTTTCTTCTGATATTTTTTCAATAGACATTACAATATGATGTACTGACTAGTATTTATCCTAGAAACATAGCATAACTAATGGAATGTGGCACCAGATAATTTCCTGTGTATGTTCACCTGGTGCTTATCTTTGCCAAACTTTGAAATTCTGTGCTGTACTTACGCATAGGGCAAAGGGTGAGCTGGTTAAAATAAGGAGAAAATAAGATTAAATGTATTGCTGCAACTATACTTTAAAAAACCCTGTGTATGCATCGAATGCAAGACATGCAAAAACTTCCCAATGTTATGTAATTAGTAGCTGAGTTCAGCTCTGGATGAGAAATAACTGAGAAATACTTCTGCAGTATTTTGTGAAACCACTAACTTGTCTATTCCCTGTATTCAAGTAGTAGCTAAAAACCCCTTGGAGTTGACCTTTGTGTTTCAGACTTTAAGACAAATCACCATATATTAACACTATACTCAGAAATATTCTTAAAAGTATATATTTAGCTAATGCAATCTATTTTACCTCAATACTGCCAGTATCAACTTCAAAACCTTTTGCCAAAATAATGATTTATTTTTGCCTTTATAAAAAAGTTTTGAAAGCATAAATGAATATTTTGCAAGAAAACATTAATTTAAATAAAATGTGACCGTTTGGAAAATGGTATATGTACAGATTAAAATATTAACATAACTGCCTCCTATTGCCTCTGTCTTGTCTGCTCTCTTCTCAGTGTCCAGCTTATTGGAAATCCAGAGTCATTTGTGCTTTTATCACATTTTGCTCTTCTTTGGTTCAAATCCCATTGAAGTTCCCCAATTTTGCAGTTATTTTACTGGTATTTGAATCAGACTCTTTCTACACCAATTCTACATTTTGATGATGATTATTATTAGTTGATTTTTTGTTTTGTTTTGTTTTGTTTTTAGAAATGTTTTCCAAGCAATTGATGAAAGCTGTCTTTATTCTTGAATAGCAAGAGCGGGGTGTTGGCTGAGGGGAAGGTGGCGGGCACTGGCAAAGCTGCAGCTCACTGGCAGTGTTGGACTTTGCAGCAATTCCCTCAAAAGACACCTAAGTTGATGGAGAGCACTGGACATGGTGAATTATTCTGAAAAAAACAATTAAAAGTGTTTCTGTGGCTTAGTGTTGACTGCACAAACTCGAGGGTGAGTGTTTGAGGCTGTGAGTCCTTGGCTTTTGGATGTGAGTGGCAGAAATTGGGAGCTGAGCTGCTGTAGGATGTGCTCATCCTGTTTTTCTGGGATTCAACAAGGCAGTGAAGGAGAAGGAGCAGAGGCAGTGCTGCTCTGCAGGATGGGACAGATGCTCATTCTCTTTTCTTTGATCACACACAGAGAATCTGCTCTTTCAAGCTTGTGTGGAAGAGAAGGATTTTGCCCTAAACAGTTAAATCATTGACATTTTCAACAAAACCAGTCTTGATTGAAAGATTTTGGTCATGTCCCTAGTTAATCCCATATTTGGGAAAAAAATTATAAGGTAATTTTTCTTCCAAAACTTTTTGTTGAATATGTGAAATGCTGTTCTTAATGACCATCTTTTGTAAGGATGGGTGTTGTTTTTAAATAGAAATAACTAGTTTTCCAATGCATAGAGTATTTACTTTGGGTCAATTTCCTTTCTCAGTTCTGTTTCTTTTCATCTACATGCTCTTTTCAGGGTGTTGCAAGCTACTTTCTAATATTAAAACTAGAAAAAAAATTATGTGAACTTACAGATCAATATAATTTTGGTCAGAAAGTGGACTTTTTTTCCCCTCTGCCTATTGAACAGTGAAGTGTTTGGGACTAATTGAACTCACTCATTAGAAAACAGTGTCAGTTCTTTTGATTGTGCTGGTTTTTAATTAGTGTTTTGTAATGTTATACCAAGCAAAAATTTTGGAGGCTGAATTCTCTTCCCATATACATCTGTTTCCAATTTCTTCAGCTGAAGTTACTAAATGTTTACTGCCCAACTGCATTTGTACAAGTACAGCCTGATAGCTGTGAGTGGCACCTCTTTCACCTTTCTGGACCTGCACAGCAGCCCCCAGCCCTGTTTTTCACTATTATTTTTAAGTTTGTGTGATTGCTGGGCTGCAAGGTCCCCTGCTGAGCTGTAGCATTGCTTGTCTTTGTGCACCTGTATTATGCTGTTTGTTTTAAAGGACTGGGCAGGTAAGCAGTACTTAGAGACATCCAGGCTGTTTTGGAACTTGGGAAGAAAAAAACCACACCACTAACAACAACAAGCCCCCCACAAACAAACCCCCCCAGAATTAGATACAAAGGTTTTTCAGGAAGCTACTGAGACATTCTCTTCTGGAAAGTATCTTAGGTGTGGAAGGAAAAGCTGCTGAAGGAGTCTACTAAACTTATGTGCTGCTATTTCAAAAAGCTCTTAAAGCCCACCAGTGTGGTTGGTTTGGATACCCCACAACCTTTGGAGGGAGGGGTTGGTGTTCTGAGAAGGCAGAGCACTCCCAACCCATTTTGGTACTTCACACCATTATTTTTCCCCCTGCACCACTTACTCCTCTGACTTCCAGATCTTCAAATATATATATGTGTGTGTGTATATATATGTTTTTTATATCAGAATCTGTTCCCCTCTAGGAAACCACCTATTTCCCAGGTGTCTTAGCAATTAACTTCTTTTGGATGTTCTATGAAGGAAAGACCAGATTTGCCTTGTGTCAAAAGTTAGAAGATGCAGAAGGCAGGATGTGATGCTACCCCTCTGCTTTATGTCTGTGGGTATTTTAAAGTGTTTGGTTGTGCTGTGTGTGTCTGTGTGCCCATGTACTCTATGATTATAAAAAGAACAAAGCCATGCACAAGAAAAACATGAAAAAATTGCTATATTTTCCACACCTGGTTAAGATTCCCATTGGTTATTTGGCTGTATTCAAAAGGCTAAGATTTTTATTGCTCTACTAGCAAAAGCAACCTTTCTTCATAGTGGAGCAGTACAAAGAAAGAGCACAAAAAATCCCCACATCACAGTGCCTGAAATTCTGTTTGAACAACTGTATTGATTGGGTCTGACCCCTTTACATTTTTTTTTCCCATTATTTGAAAAGGTGCATCTAACTGCAGCTGAATTGAACCAACCGCAATGAACTTTCCATGAAAACTTCTTGAGATATTTCTTTAGTTCAAAGCTCTGGAATTTTAAAGAGCATTTTTAATACAAGTCTGTTGAGGTATCCTGTGCAACAGCCACACTTGGAATGTTAAACTACAGGTAAATGTAAGAAGGAGGTAAGATTATAAAAGCTGCCGTGAAATTGCTGGGAGATGGTGGAATAACTTCAAGTGCTAATTATAAAGTAAATAAAACCAGAAAGTATTGAATATCTGTAAAAAGTGCACATAGAAAGTATATGCACATTTGAGCACTGTTGACTTGTTATTTACATGTCAGTGCTCCTTGTTGCCTTACAGAGAATGGAAAACAGCCTCCAAAGAAAACAGAATTAGCATTTTTGGAGCAGCTGTTGGTGAAATTGCGTTACCAGATGTAAGCTTGAAGGACAATGATGTTTTGTTGAATCCTCTTACCAGGAGCTGTAGCATAAGGAAGCACTAAAAGAAGGAAGAGATTAAGAAATCAAAGGTGAGTAGTGAGATTGCAGAAAATAATGGCAGGGATGTGTCTGCAAGCAAGGTGTAAGTAAGAGGCTGAAGGTGAGGGTGGAAAGCAGGCTGGTGGTGGGAAATGAGAGGTAGTAAAAAGATGCAAAGAGCTCAAATGCACAGACTTGGACAGCAGCAAAATGCTTCTGTGAAAGGACTTGGCCTAAATTGCAGTGGAGAAGGTTGGAAGGAATGTCTGGAAATGAGAATGTTTCATGTTCCAGTAGAAAAAATACCTTGTGAAAGAATTAAACAAGGGAGTGGGATGTTGATGGTAATAGTGGATGAAGGAGAATCAATGATGACATCAGGGTAGTGTTTTGGTAGCATGGCAATTGTCTTTCCTATTGCCAGTTGCTGTGCTTTTTTCCTAGACAGCATCTAAAGTTTTTTTCAGTCCTGTCTTTTAATTTTTCTTCACTGGATCCTCATATGGACACCATAAATGGTACTGGTTTGGATAGATAATAGCACAAACTGTAAGTGTGAGCTCCTTCTGCACCTGCACATCAAAATTACCTCAACTTGGGTTAAATCACCAAGTATTGTGTTTCTTTAATGCTGTGCAAAAACGAAGGAAACTCACCTCCCATCACAGTGCTGTACACCTCTTGCACCAAAATATTTTTCTCAGGAAAAGTGCGGAGGTGACAGGCTTAAAAGCAAACAAAACCAACTTTTGCTCTGTCCCTTCAGTTGAGGGTGCCTTGACACATGGTCCCTTCTCTTAATCCCCTGACAGCTTCCAAGAGACTGATGCAAAGAGCTGTGCCAGGCTTTGATTATGAGATATTGCACTGCCACTTATTCTCTTTGTCTCCTGCAGTTTACAGAGGCAGCTTCAGTGCATAATTTAATGCCTGTACTGGGGACTGTAGCAAATCCACGGAGATTTCTACCAAGCGTCCTCTCTGGCATCAGAACAACATGTGCACATCGTCTTTGATGTGAATTCCCCAACCAGAGCCTTAGAGGGACCTATAGCTTTGAAGCTGGCCTATAAATTGTGCTTTCAGGAATCAAGTTGTCAGCCTCCTCTTCAGGAAGAAAGGGAGAGTAAACTGCAAAGCAGTTGCAAGAAACTACAGGGCAACTTACAGATCTGGTTTCCTTGGCCTCGGAGAATTCCTGTAGGATGCTGAGAATCCCTTTTTACCTGGCTTAAAGCACCCTCTGTGGTGACTGCCAGACCCGTGGGCACTGGGGCTCTGATGGAGCTCACTGGAGGGGTTCCTGGTTCCTGGACATATGGAAAGGGTACAGGCACACCGGTGCATTTGACCTCGTTCAGGTGTTTTCAGTCTTCCAAAGCCAAGTGCTGAGAATGCACCTGAATTGCTCTTTGTGTAAGTGAATTTTCAGTGTGGCTTAGAAACAGATGAAAACTTAGCAGATGTGATGGCTGTTCTGTGACAAATCTCTGTGGCCTAACTTCAGTCCTTCCCTGAGGTGTAGGAGAACAGGCAGACTTCTGCCTTTCTATTGAGATGGAAATTAACTGGTCTTTGAGTTGAGGAGTTTCAGTGGACAAGTCTTGTTTTAACAGACAAATGCAGTTGCCCTTCTTGTTAGCCAGTGTCTGCTTATGACGTGTTCTGCTGTTATCTCTGGTAGCTCCTTCCATACCAACTTGAAAAAGCAAAGGGCTGGCTGGAGTCAACCAAGACATGGACTTTGATTTTTCGTGTTCCCTGTCTCCATTGCGCTGAAACCATCCTGCTCCTACCCATGCCACTGCTGCTGATACTGTTGTAGCAAATGTTGCTAAAACTGACTCCTGAATTGAAACATTCACTGAGCTAAATCAGCCTTTCATGGTACACAGGGAGAAGCTTATGCTGCTTCATCGATCAGTCTGCAAGTTCTTAGAATGTTTATAAATGTTAGGCAGAAACAGACAAGACTGTGTAGAATAACTCTCCCTACTTTGAGCAGGTGAGTCTTAGGTCAGCATAACAGATGTTACACAAATCTCATCAGATGTTCATATTTGGTGTTCTGCTTTTGGGGATGAAAGTTCTGCTGATTTTTTTCTTTTTTTCCCCAGTCAGAGCTGTATCTAGAATAGTTTAATTTCAGTTTATTTTTTTATCTTTGTGTGTTCTGTTTATTTATAACTGAAACTGATGGCCTAATCAGGGAGGCAAGAGGCTGAGTGGAAGAGCCCCTCATTTTGTCTGTCAGTAGAGAGCTGTGCAGGGCTGGCCAGCTGGATCTGCTTTTCCTGGGTCTTTCCAGATCCCACCATGAATCTCTGCATGGCTGCATGCTGGTGGGAGAGCTCAGAGAGCAGCACTGCTGGGACAGAGAGGGCAGAGAGGTGAGTGGCAGGCACGGCTAAAGAATTTCAACAGTGAAATGCTGGGCTTTGAGTTTAGCTTGAGTGTCTAACCAGGAAAACCTGGAATTGGTCTATTAGGAAAGTGATCAGCTGATCTTTTGGGAGGCATCTCACTCTCTTTCCTAGAGATAGAGCAGCTTTCCTAAGTCATGGTGAGGTTTTCTCTCTTCACAATGCACAAGCTACTTAAATTTTTTCCCTATGTATTAGAAGCTTGCAGTATGGGGAAAACAGAAAAATCTACACAAATCAAGTACAAATGATTGACCTTTAGTGGCTGCTGGAACATGGTTCTTGAAATGGAATGAGTGGAAGAGCTTGTATTAAATGCAGATGTAGTCAAACACAGTAATCAAAATCTACACTCGGTTTCTATTTACAATATTACTTTTATTTTTTCCATACTTATTCCAAGTCCTCTCCCAATAGCTGATGCTGCAATATTTACATTCAACTAGGCAATGATAGTTCAAACTGCTGCTTTCCTTCAGCCCACTGGCTTGGAAATGTTGTCTGCACATCAGGAATTGCAGCACCTGGAGTGTCCCCTGGAACACTGCTGTGGGGGTCCCAGAGGTACAGGGCAGATGTCCTGCTCTCCCAGCCAGGAGAGGCAGGTGATCTGTCTGACATACTAAGAGGAAAAAAAGTCTAAAAAGTTCTGGTATTTTATTCATTACATGAATGCAATGACTTTGCAGAGGAATGGATGTGTTTAATTCTTGCTGGGAGGAGTTGCTGAACTCCTGCCTTTCTAGGCATATCAGCTGGCCTTGACAGCTACAGCCTTGTGCTAAGTGACTCAGAGCTCCAAGTGATGCATGTGCAGGGAGAAAAGGAAGAAGGGCTCGCATACTTAACTCTTTATTCTATATTTTAAAAAAGCTAAAATGATTTGTATATCCTTTTCTTTATCAAAGTATACTTTCTCTTTCAAAGTAAACTGGTTTCTCTGGGAGGTGTTATTTTTAATAACAGCTCAGTGCTCTAGCCAGGAACCAGTAATTCAAAAAAATCACTCTTTTCTACTGAAAGGTAGAAACAACTACAGCTCCTCCCCCTCGTTAGAAAGCCAAAGAAGCAATTAGAGCCTTCTGCTGTATTACTCTTTTCTAAAACATATTCTCTATGCAACTGCTGTAGGACTTCAGATGGATACAGTGATCAATGCTGTCACAAAAGTGAGCAATTTCTCCTCAGCCCTGCCAACACTAGCATCTATAGACAAAATCATTGTTTAAAGCTCTAGTACATCACAGAATAATGCTGATATTGGTATTTTACAACTAATGCAACATCACGTAATTCACACGTAATCTTAATAGTCAAAAATTCAAGACTGGGGCACTAACTGAATAAACCACTAACATGAAGCTTCCTTATCTGGCATGGAATAAGGGAAGGGATAGTTCAGATAACATTGTAAAGATTGGGCAGGAACAAAACAAATTTATTTCTCCATCCAGGATTTTGTACACTTTACAAAAACCAGTAATATTACTGCGCCCATAAAAATGTTATCCATGGCAACAGAAAGCAACTACTACTTTTTGTCATCTAACAGGGTCTTTTTAAAATCAAAATACAAAGATCTGTGCTGTAGCAGTCCTCCACTTTGCACTGTAACAATAAGGCTTACTGTACTTTAAATACAAAGCTGTTACATCTGCAGTTATGAACCACTGGCTTTCACAAACATCATTTTATAGTTGCTTTTTGATTCTTTTTTGTTTTCTGGAACCTCAGCTTCCTCATGTTTTTCAGTAGCTTGTAGCTCCTCTGCAGACTCCTCTTGCTCTGAATCAGAGCCACTTTCAGAATCATCTGAACTCTCATCAGAGGAGTGTCCAGCTGCCTCCTCTTCTTGTTCATCTTCCTGAAACTGTAAATTCAGATTATGAGAGAGATAAAATATTATTTCCTGGCAACTCCACTGCAGCCTTTAAAATTTCCCAGTGAGACTGTTTCACTTAATGGCTTCTTTCATTTTGGTACTAAAATGGGTCATGTTGCTAAACAGAGGCCCATAAGACACAAACTATTAGACAGAAAGCAGCTCCCTGAAGTGGTTAATCATGCCAGCTGTGACATGAATCCATCAGCCACTGGTTTATTTAGTTACAGCAGAAATCCTAAAGACACCATTCAGTGAGTCTGAAGTTCCAGATCACATCAGTTCAGTAATTCCAGTATTGACACTGGAATATTTGTCACTGAGTGACACAATGGAACTAAAGCTAGGCCATCCAGAATTCACATTTGTGACTGATCTCTGAAAGGACACTTAGCAAACTGCAGCATGAGGAATGCTGAAATAATCCAATGATACTGCTAACAACAATGCAGATGGTTATCCTGCCTGCTTATGTATTCCTCAGCAACACCTTGATTTAATATATTAAAACTGTCACTCTGTGCCCTAATCAGACTGCTCTGGAGCAGAGGTCTTCACTTCTCAGAACAATGAGAAACAATGAGAAGCATCTCTCATTTGTGAGCACCTAAATGACCACCACAGTGTACACAAACAGCAGCCGAGTTACTGCAATAAGTCTGTCCTTTAACCCAAACCATGGAAGTCTGCATGGATTTTTAAACCCAGAAGCACCTTGTGTCAGTGAAGTGAAAGCCAAATCCCTGGAAATGAACTGAGTACCTCGCTGAAGCCCAGCCCGCAGTGGCGCCGGTTCCGCCCCGACATGGTGCTGTCCATGCTCTGCTGGTACTGAGACTCCAACTCCTCGTTCATCTTCTTGTCTTCTTCCCCTGCATTGTCCAGGGTACTTTGGTTATGGTTATTCAAATTAACAAAGACACCAAATTACAGGAAGTCACATTTTCAAAGGCAAGAAGTTTAAATGCAACCATTCTAAACTAGGGTCCAGTATTCCTGCATACAAACCATCAGACTTTAAAGCAACAGTACCAAGGGTGCAAGCAGGACGGCTTGGATACAAAGAGGGCTGGGAAGTTCCTGAGACCTGATGCATTCCACAGTTGCACTATGCAGTGTTATGTTCTACAGAACAAGGTAAATGTAATCAGTGTGAGTTCTCTGTGCTTCCAGCCAATACTGCAACATGCCCCAGCAAGGAGAAACTTTGTGACCTTCACTACATAACACAGGATTACTGTGATGAAATCATCCCTCAGATATAGCATCATGCCTTGGGACAATAGCACCACTCTTGTTTACGGAGCTGTATCTGAAACTGTTTCATGCATCCCAAATTACAAGGAGCTCTGTATTTTTCCATCTTAGCAATTAGCAGAAAAACTGATTTTTCATGAGCTACTTCTGTACCCCCTTTATTTACTTGAGTAAGTGGTCTAAAATAGTTAAGGATCCTATGTACTTGGAAAAGGTAAGAATCTCTAATCCTTCCTACAACACTAGCTTTTAATTTGTATCTCTGTGAAGCTGAAAGGTTGTACTGCAAAGCCACACTTCCTGATTTGGAAATTAGAGCTGTATGTTATTGTAAAAGGACAAGAACTGTATGTTAGACAAAGAAGTGTTAAACCCCCCAGCATTTTAACTTCTTGCTATTAACAAATGAGTACTGATTCTGTATAACTTCAAGGAGAAGCATCACTTCCTTTCTAGAAATTCAGGTATGAAGGAGTGATTCTCAGTCTCTGTAAGCTAAGAGCAGCAGCACCTGGAACCAATCCTCAGGCTTATTTTGGCCCATAGATAATTTATCATCACATGAAAAATGATCAGTGGAAGGCATCAGGAAAGTTTTCTGGAATATGAGGGAAAGTTTTATGGAGTGCTGACAGCTGCTATTCCACAAGGCTTTATCAAGGCTTCTCTCAGGCAGTGCAGTCCAACCCAGCTTGGTGGCATGCACTTTGACTTCCCAAGAAAGCATGATAAGGAGTTGTCATGGTCCTACAAGACATCCAATTATTGCTGATTGCCTTGATCTTGTAGATGACCTTGCAGCTTTTATGTCTTTGCTTTACAGCTTTTCCCTCATTGCTTTAGGGCAGAGATCTTTCTATTCAATAGGTAACCAGGTCAGGGACAAATCAACCCCTGTTCTTTTCTATGTACATAGTTTGGATCTCCTGGCACACACTGGACTTTAAAAGGCAAGTGAGTGCAGTCACAGAAACCATTTGTCAGTAATCTGACAGAAATAAGGAACTTCTACAACTCCACAGCCTGACCCATCTGCAGCTGCAACCACGAATCTTGAAATCCTTCCCTGCCATATCTACCAAGCTCAGAGCACTGGAATGTTCCTAAATAAGGGTTAGATTTCCAGCTTTGTATCAGCTGTTGGATAAACTGACCTGTCCTGAAGTGAGAGGTTGATCTGTGGTCTCCGATAACAAGGCGGCCAGTATGTTCTTTCTAAAAGAAAAGGCAGTTTGTTTTGGAGCTTTAGGGTGCACTGACAGCTCTGCCAACATCCTGGACATCTTGAATGGAAAAGGTTTGCTGTCAAACCCTGCCACCCAACTGCAGGACTGGAAGCTTTCCTAGCTAACAGCTGCTGCCTCTAGGTAAGCTTGTTTCATCTTTCTTTTGCTGAATTTCCTGAAAAAGAAACCCAAGCAACTACACACTCTTTGCTCCTCCCAGACCCCAGAGATGGTTCTGTCTCACCCTGTTTCTTGCCGCTGATACAAAAATTATACTACACGATGCTAGACAGATGTGTATTCAGGTTCTGATCATCTACCCTTTCTCTGACACTCTGCAACAGTTCAGGCCGTGCATCTTGTGATGATGCCACTTTCAGACTGGTCACAGTGTCAGGTAAGCCCTTCACAGTGATGATTAATTTATTGGCTCAGTAGTTGCTCATTAGCAAATGTGTCCCAATAGGCAGGAACTGACATTACACAGCAAGCAGCATTAAGTACCCAAGCAGACATTCAGATTAGTGGTAGTGGGATGCCTTAATGGGGCACTGTATCCCCATCCACTACAAAGTCCTAACTTTCACCTCTTTAACACAGTTAGCTATTTTAGCTTACAAAATTACTGTATTCAAGCAAAATAAGTTACTACAGGTAAAAATGGGTTTTTTGGAAGTAAGTAAAAGTGCAATACTAAACCACCATTTTACACATGAAAAAATCATTATTGCATTTAACCAGTTTTGCAGCATTTTTTGCAGCAAGCGTAACAAAAATTTAGTTTTAGCGTATTTTCTCTTTCAAAATATTCCCTAGGTTTACTACTTTAGTGGTTTAGTCTTTAAGCGACCACTCTTACAAAAAAGTTTTTCCAGTGACAGAGAAATTTACAGACCTAGCATGTAAGTTTGTTAATTTGTAACAAGGCCTGTCTCTCGGAAGCGTCACCAAGTAATTTTACGAGCCGGTCTGAAAGCATTTAAGGCGCGGGGTGGGGATGAAGCTGCGGCGCAGGACTCGACAACTTCCGAGCGCGGTTTTGTGTAACACGGCTGCTGCCACAACAGCGGTGAAACCCAAATCCTCCTCGAGGAGCGCCCCAAAGCCCGGCAGCTCCGGGTTGTTGTCGCTTGGCTCAGATCGCCCCGCAGAGCCCCGGTCCCCGTGCCCGCCCCCGTGGGGGCGATGGGCGGCGGGGCGGCCTCACCTTCGCGGCGCCCATCAGCCGCAGGAACTTCTGCTTCCGCTCCTCGTTGCCCAGGTCCGCCGCCTCCCAGCTGCTGGAGCCCTGCGGGAGCACACGCTCACTGCGCCCGCCCGCCCCGAGCGGCCCCTCCGCCCCGCCCCGGCCCCTGCATTGCAGAGACTCCGAGCGAGCCGCCGGGACAGACAGACACGGGCCCGCCCGGTGTCGCCGTGTCCAGCCCTGCTGCTGGTGGAAACCCTTCCCGAAAGCTCCTCACCTGATTTCGTTTGGGTCTGCCAAGTCCGGCTCAGTCTAATTCCTCCTTTTCCTCTGGAGAAAGAGAGCAAATAACAGTGAGACCGGTGAAAAAACGCCTTTCCAACAGCCTCAGACACCGCGCTGCTGCTCACTTCCACTCTGCTTTGGTAGGGCCGGGCTTTCCAGCCATTTCCTGGAATCTGGCAATAAAAGATATCCTATTACTTTGTCACTTACCACATTCTCGAACTGAACCGTCCCTCTCCCTCAGGGTGTCCATTACAGTTGCTACACTCCAAAGTCATTCCTCCCACAATATCAGTGATAGAGCTACAGCATCAGCTCATATCTCACCTGTTACAGCCAGAACCACGCCAGTCCAACCCACCTGTGCTGGAGATGAAAGAGTAAAATGCTGCTGCTTTCCTACCTCCTCTCTTTCCCTAAGCAAATTTCAGTTTGTTAATAATTCATGACTGCAAAAGTCAGTCTGTCGGAATCTTAACCAAAAATTCTGAGCATGCCATGTATGCATTAGCCTGTAATAATGTTTTGAAGGTACTATATTTGGATTCAGTGAAGATAAATATATTTGGGGACCTGGAGTGCACACTATTACCCATACTGCAGTGGGAAAACTTTAAACATTAAATTCAGTTTGGTTGCATTTTGCTGCATCACTGTGAGCAAGTTATCCACATTTTTTCCCAAATGTCAATAATTTTAGGTAGCCAGCTTGGTTTCAAGCATGATTTTTCAGGAGTACTGAGCACTTGGGTATTTTTGTGGGCTTTATCAGGTTATCTGTAAGATTTCAGATGTGTAATTTGGGCTGTATGTGTCTTAGACTGAGTGGCCAAAATGCAGATCAGGAAAGCCTAGGTCGCGCCCCTGCGTCTGTTTCTTCATTCACAAAGAAATACCCTCAGCATTGTATATTTCATGTTAAGGGTATGTATATTTCATATCAAGGGTCTGTCAGTGCTAATGAAGTGACTTGGGAAGGCCAAGTTACTTTGTTAAGTATTTTTGTGCATTTGTAAATCAGGAAATTTTCATTTTTAAAGAGCGAGGATTACAAACATTTCTTCCAGTACTTTTCCTGAGCCCTCCTCAAGCTGTTTGAGAGAACTTCCCAGCGCTGCTGTTTCCTCACATTTCATCTGTAAATCGGTGCCGTGCAGAGGGAGCAGGATTTTGCCAAAGTGACAAAGGCATCATGTTCCCAGCTTGTTGCTCACCATCAGTGATGCACATCCTTCCAGAGATGCTTTCAGAGAAAATGCATTTGCTGCAGTCAGTCTTTCTCCCAGGCTGCCAGGAGGAAATTCACTGGCTCAGGGCACGTGCACCAGTGTCTGCAATACCCTGAAGACCCTCAGTGCCTTTCCCCTGCTGGTTTTTCTTTTTTCTGTGCCTCTCCTTGGAGGCCTTGGTGTCCATGCAAAGACCTTGATGGAGTTCTCCCCACAAACACAGGAACTTTGCCCTTCCTCTCACCACCTGGATAATGGGAATGCAGAGTTTAACATAAAGCCTCATCAGAAGCAGCCCTGAGAGGGAGTGAGCAGCTGACTTGATCAAGAAGAAAAAGTTAAACTTCATCCAAATGGAAATTAGATTAATTTAAAGCTTACAATATTAAAAGGGGGGGGGGGGAAAGGACAGCCTTTCATTGGAAACAAATACTGCAATGGGTATCATGAAAAAGATGGAAAGATGTCTTAATGGAAAGACACATGTACAATAAACTGTCCATAAACATTCCTGGAGATCAGAGGAGGGTGTAACTAACCAGAGACCTGCTCAGAATATTCCATGTGTGACAGAGAATCAATGCCTCTAGCTCAGATGCAGCACAGCAGCAGCCTGTCTCTTTTCAGCAGCAGCCTGCAGAGACAGAGAAAGGGAGAGAAGGTGAGTCTGAGAAGTTAGTCATTTAGCTGCATCTCTCCTTTAAACAATCATCAAATCATCAAAGATGATGAAAAATAAGCACAGAAAAAATGGCAGTCACCATTTTCCCCGACATAATTATCTAATCAAATTACCTTATACTTCACATGAAATATTCAGCAGCAGTGTTGACACTAGATGTTTTAAGACAGAAAAAAATATTTTAATTCATGTTAGAGGTATTAAAATGCATGCACATACTTTTATTAGAAATATTCATGCAGAGATCAGAAAACATCACTCGATAGCAATAGTGGGGAAAGATTTTTTGTATAAAGGAAAAAAAAGTTTGCATCACCTCATAAACCATGAGCTTTGAGATGCTGAATTATGGACCCCTGTATGGAAGTCTGCTAAGTCAAATACAGAGGATTTTTTGCCTGGCTACTAAAGGAAAAAGGAATTAAATTGCCTATAGTTGTCTTTAGAACAGACTAATTTGAAGCTGTGACTGGGGAATGCTGTTTGAAAAGGAATTTGTGTCAGTACTTTGTCTCTTACTATGTAGTTAAATAACAATTCCCCACTGCTCTCCTGAGAGTTTATTGGGATGCAGTAGTGGCAGCCTAGGTGTTTGGCACCACTTCAGACGGGGGAAGGAAACATTTAATTTCTCAAAAAACACAATGACTCAAGCCTTGGCGCCAATGTCACCACATTAGCTGAGCAATCAGAGCAGTCAAGACAAAGTCAGCTCTTATTTATTGATGATGGGAAGAGCTGCGAGCACCACTGAGGTTAGTGAAACAAAGGAGCATGGCTACGGTCCCCTTGCACATTACTCTCGGTGGCATTTTTGCAGCCTGTGGGCAGGCTGAGCAGATTTTCCCCCACCTTTCTCCTCGGAAACGCCTCGGTTAAGGTGACCGGGAAAGGCAGGGCTCCAGCCTCGGCATTGCTGGGAGGTTTTTATGGGTTGGAAAACTCCAGGGTCCCTCTAGTGCCCAACAGAGGCAATGGGGGAAAAGCGAGCTGAAGAGCTCCTTCAAATGCTGAAAAACGACGAAGAAAAATAAAAGCTTCCACTGAAAACAGAATGGACTTATCCCTGTATTTGCATCACAAACTATATTCTTTTTTTTTCTTTTTCTGACAAGAAACTCAGCTGTATCTCATCAGCTCACATAGTAACATTTCCATGTAAAAGCCTTCCTTTTTCTGCCTGTCTCCCATTTGGTTACATTTACCATTCAAACACTATTTGGAGATACTACCTGTTTGTAAATGTAAATGTCTCAGGTTGCTACAGGAGAGCTTTAAAGCAAGGGTGAGATCTGGCCCAGTGGAAGGACTTGTACAAGAGCAATGCTGCCTTTGTCAATTTAGTTATCTTTGGTCTTTTTGTGCAAGGGACTCTGAGTACCCATGTGAATTATGATGGGAAAATTAGCTTGAGGGAGCTGCACTCTAATTTGCTAAATGCTTTTGATGTCAAAAGCCAGTCTCTGCATTAGAAGCAGAATAATTTGAAAGCAGAGAGAGGGTACAAAATACTTGGGCAACCAGCTCTTGGGGCTGCAAGGAGATAAGAATTGCAGTGGAGAATGCATTGCAGCAGACACCTTCATTTCTCACTGCTGGGATTGAAAGGAAAGAGTCCCCAATGAACCAGTGTGAAAAATGGACAGAAGTGGTCCTTTACAGGGTTCATGGTTATGTGCAGAGATTCTTCCCCTGTCATTTACCTAATCCAGCTACTTTTTCCTCTCAGCTCTTAAGCTTTGTGAAATTTTGGTAATGGGTCTGATTTCTCTGCTGAAGAGAAGACAGCTGGGTGTCAGACTTGTTGTGACATCTCACAAAATGTTTTTAAATGTATTCAAAATGAAGCGAGGGGAGTACTGATCCCTGCACAAGTTCTTAACCTAAACCAACTTTCACTGCTTTAACCCATTTTCTGGAGCACAGAACAATAGTTCATCTCTTAAATTTCCATATAAACAAGAAGAAAAAAAACCCCAAACTCTCTAAGAAAATAAGCTTTGTTCTCTTGACGTTTTCTAGGTAAAGAATGATGATTGCAAGGAAGTTTTGGGCTGGGTTACTTGTTTTGCCATCTCTAGCTTCTCACTACTACAAGTGTTGCCTTCTTTATCTCTCTTGAGAATTGGGGGAATAAAACTAACGCACCATTCAGCCTTACCAGGTCTTTGAATGAAAAAACTAAAAAACCCACTGCCTACTTACAGGACCAAACAGAAGATGAACAGAACACATAGTAAGTTTTATATAGTGAAATCTCTTTGCACATTGAATCCCTAGCAAAACTACATGAAAAATTAGCTTTTCACAAGAAATGTGATGTGTAAGTTACTGAATAGTCAAACTGGTGAGAATACAAGGAATATACTATTTTTCAGATTTAATTTCCTGTTCTAGGTGAAAGTATGAATTGTTCCAACAGCAGTTACTGAGGATTAAAGACCTTCAAAAGAATCTGTGAGATGCTTGCACATGGAAGCTCATCAGTGGTCTGATGCTCTGATAACTGGTTTTATTAGGGTGGAATTTTGATAAGGCCTTTGAAAATGATCCTCTTGTTACATTCAAACATGTAGATGTTACTGCATTTTCCAAGCCTAAAGCTTAAATCACCAGCTGAAAACTGATTAGCCTAGTCAAGTTAGCACCACAGTGTGGGGCAACATAATTCATCTTGGGTTTGGGCTTTGCATTTCCTTTCACCTTTCTATGAATTAAACACTGATGTTACTTCTTAAGAGGAGGGAAACATTACAAACAGAACAAGGGGATATTTTCCCACCACAACTGTGGCTGGAGGTTAGGCATGTGTGTACTTGGGCTCTTTCCTGTTAATAAACTTCAAATTCAGGCTTTTACTCAGCGCTTGCGTGAGCAACAACCACAGTTGTCCAGTTTGGGTTTAGAATGGCCCTAGCCTGATGGATAAGCACAGTCACCACATCTTCATGGGGCAGCAGTACTTCCCTGAGTTGAGGAAGGTGGTCCTGAGCACCTGAAGACTCCTGTGGGTTTCCTATGTTATAAAACTGCTCCTTAGCCAGGGCCATCAGCAGCATGAGACTCTTAACAGTGTCCATCAGTGCCCACATGAGTTACCCATTCTGAATTCCAGATGTTCCTGCAGGCTTGGTCTAGTGAACCGATACATGTTCTGCAGCCATCTGAATGTTATCTCCTGAGTGTTATCTCCTGAATGTTATCATCTCCTGGAAGCAGATCTGAACAAACCACAGGTTCAGTGAAAACCGGTGCCTGTAAACACACCAGCATAATCTCTGCCATGCCAGCAGGTGGATAAACTTAAATCAAAATATTTCCAAAAAATGGGTGATTGATCTTATGAAATCTGTCATCACTACAGGTAACCAGTAATTGTGGGTTCATTTCACCACTCAGCCTAGCACTCACACAGCTACTTCTGTCAGGTGGATTGACATAGACCACTTCTTTTTTGATTACAACTGTGGATTTGTATCATTTGAAAGGCCTGTACTCCAACTCACTTCAAAGAGGAAAGTTAACAGTGTTGCTTGGGGTGCTCATTCCCATAAGGCACCTCAGCCAGCGATCTAAATGCAAAAAAACCACAAAGCAAATAAACATTAAAAGAAGGATTACTTCTGCCTTGAATCTTGGATTCTGACAAAGGATCTGCAAGAAGAACGTAAAGCACATTATAATCAAGGAGCTGATGGGTGGAAAAGGAAGTGTTTCAGATGGTTGTGACACCTATAAACATCCATTGTATGAAGCAGCTCCTTGTCATCACTTGGTATTTCTGATTTTTGAGGCGTCTGCAGATGCTTGCGCAGGCTGCTGTGTTGCCATGGATACTGTGGTGTGCTGAGGCTTTTAGCAAACAGACTGATCTGTTTGTGCACCTCCAGAGTGAAGCGGAAGAAAAATCCCATCATCTCTGTGGCTGCTAGCAAAGGGAGCCTGACAGCGAAATGAAATGACTCTGCATAATGGTTTTCAGAACCTCCTCCTCTTGGAAATGATGGGGTAGGAAAGAGATGGGAGGTAATGAAGAAAAGGAGGGAGAGGAGCTGTCAAGTGTTGAGCAAAACCCCTCCTGCATAGCTCAAGGCAAGGTCCTTGCACGATAACGTCAGCTATATGGTCAAGAAAAATCAATATCAGGTTTAAATAATTCAGTTTCCTAGTGGCCTGGCACCTTGGCTTTCTGCAAGACAGGAAGAACAACAACAACAAGGATAAAAGGCAAACAGGAGTGATCAACAGACAATGTAACACAGCAGAATAATTTGCTTTGAGTGATACCCTGGGACTAAGCAATGGGTGTGAGTTATGAAACTAATATTTAGCTGGTAATGCCTTTATCTGGGCACAAGTCCACTGCTAAGTGAGAGGCAAAACAGGTTTAGAAGTGACAGGCAAGCAAATACACAGGAAACCAAGTAAAAATCCTGGGCAGTGTTCCAAACTTTGATTCTTCTCTTGGTGTTAGAACAAGCCCATAAACTGCACATATACATGGCACAAGTCTCTATGAGCTGAATTTCCATGCAATAATGCAGTATCTTATCAGGCAACAACACAACATTGTCCCACTTGATTACAAGTTTTGAGGTTTTGCCCTGCTGTTCTAAAGGGATCACATCCCCATGTATTTCACCAAGAGCTTTCCATGCTTTTGAGTTTAGGGGTCAAAAAGCACTAACACTTCCATAGGAGGTGTTCCTCATTATTTACATATATGCTTAAGCTGTTAACAAGAAATGATAACAATGTGAAATCACAACAATGTGAAATCACCCTTGGTGCATGTTTTCCCAGTAACACTGTGTCACCGTGTATGAACCAGAAATCCATCACACAGTGAATTCCTCTCCTCTTAACTGATCAGGTTTTGTTCATGTCATTTCTGTGTCTTAAAACATGGTAGAAGGAGTTGACTCCTTCCATGGTCAGTGTGGTCTCCTGAAGCTCACATCTGCAATGCAAGCACCAAGAGCCATGTTTGGAGACAAGATAAAAAGGAAACCAAAACTGCAATCCTTGCCCTTCCCACAGGTCCCCCTGGTCTGGCATCTGCCTACACCTGGAGGTGTAGGCAGGAACTTGGTTGCTTTTGAGCTATGGACCAACACAACCAGTTTCTCCAACAAAACTCTAGCACAAAGACATTCCAGCCTCTCCTTGAGACCCTGCTCTGAGGATGGTCCAGCAGTGTCCAGGTGATGGCTCTTATCTCTCTTTCCTGTTGATCACTCACACTGAACCTCAAGAAAATCATTCCCCAGGCTCCCTCTCTGTACAAGCCCCAGCCACAGACACCACAAAGCTGAAGTATGAGTCCTACAGATGCTGCTGGAGGTTCAGAGAAGCCTTCTCTTGCATGCAGATGAACTGTTACTAAATTCAGCTGTTGAGATGAGCACTCACCTCCAGACTATTAATTGATGTTGCTGGAAGCACTGCAGAGTGTCTTTCACAGAGCTGCTGTGGGAACCAAAGGTGTGTCCTGGTGCTACTCATTTTCAGGAGGCTGCAAAAATGTGATTCCAGTTTGTGAAGTTATAAATTAACAAACAAACTGGAATCAAAACTTACACAAACTGTCAGGGAAGAGCTGAAAGGTGTTGCTGCTGTGGCTACAGATCGGTAATAACACCTAGCAGCTATGGCTTGTTCTGCAGTTCTCATTGATCCTGCATTGCAAAACCTGACTCCAGCAACTGGGACCTAACCCTGACAATCAGTTTTCCCTTACAGAAACCCCCAAGGAGCTCCTATTCTATCCTATTCCCCTCTTCCAAGGACCTTTGTTTAGCAATTTCCCACCTTCCTTAAAATCAGTGTCTGGCCACAGCTTGCAAACAAACCAGCTCCAGCAAAAGCCAAGCTGTTAGCAACCAGAGCTAAGTTAAAGCTAGCAGTCATGGCCACTTAAACCTCAGAATTCAGGGCATGTAATATTCCTGCACATACACTGACGAGCATCCTTTGGGTCTTGTCATATTTGAAATGCTCCAGTGCCCACTCTGCTATCATTTGGGCTCTTATTATTAGTCTTGTAGCTAAGCAACAGATGGGCAGTCCAAATGATGTGGCAAGGGCAAGCTGTCTTGCAGAAATGTGGCAATTTAGAAGGAAAGGAACACTTTGAAGCTTGGGAGGACCTCTACAGCCCTCAGTGTGCTTCAGATC
Source organism: Chlorospingus semifuscus (assembly GCA_035048045.1). NCBI lineage: Eukaryota > Metazoa > Chordata > Aves > Passeriformes > Passerellidae > Chlorospingus > Chlorospingus semifuscus. Next base: position 1,424,723 of record JAWWMS010000002.1, on the reverse strand, counting down.
AATGCCAAAAGAGCTCAAAATCTGCCAGTGAGGTTAGGACAGCAGGTCTAGACTCATTGTGACTGAGAAACAAACCTAGAAAAATTATCTGCATGGCAGCAAATTCATGGCCTTCATTTGCTGCAGAAAGAAAAGTGGAGGAGCATCAGCAAGATTAAAGAAATACATCTGGGTAAGTTTTTTACAACTCAAACACAGTTAGCACAGCTGGTGCTAGGATTGCCACACCTGGCTTGGAGGCTAAAGAGGAATCATCACAAAGAATTAATAAAACCCCTCTATTAACATTAATGTTTAGAAAAAAAATTAATGTTTAGTCCTGGGCTGAGGATCAGACTGTAATTCTGTCCTTTGGTTCTGGGGAAATTGACTGGATGATGGCTGCCTTCACCCTAGTCTGAGCCACTTGATAAAGCCCTGACTCTAAGCACAATCATCAGTCCCATGGTGCTTTTTAATCTGAGCCAGGCTTTGATCCCAGCCTGGTAAAGCTGTGTAAAAATCCTGCAGGCACTTTGTTGGCCAAAAAAAAGCATGGAAATTCTTTTTTTTTTTTTTTTTAATTGCATAGAGCTCTGAGGTAGGAATAAAATGCCATTTGGCAGCTTTCCTGAAGCAAAGTACAGGCACCATCAAATATAACTGCAGCACTGAGGTATTTCAGCTGCTGCTGCCCAGCAGGCAAGCGTGCCTCTCTCCTAAAGCATCTTCACTCTGCTCTCAGAAAGCACTTGCAGACATTTATGGATCAATGGCACACTGGTGTCCTAGGAAAGGGCTGGCTGGAGAGGCAGGAGCAGCACTCACTGAGGTGCCAGGCTGGAAGCAGGGGGCACTGAGCCACCGTCTTATCCTCCAAAGCTGCTGTGAGGCCAAAGACATAAAATTGTGTCAGGCAGCCTGTGCCCGCCTGCTGGGAGCTCTGTCACTTCTTGGTCAATAACAACATTTCTGTCTCCTTTTCAGATGGGCACATCAGAAACCTGGGGGCAGAAACAGAGAGGATTCTGATCTGACACCTTATTTCACCACTTTCTAGAGCTCGTTTTTGTTCCTTTCACCTTCTCAGGCGTTAATTTCATTGTTAATTCTTGCTGTGGAAATCACAACATCTTCCCATTACAGGAAAGAAGCTAAAGCTTGAGTTTTAAGCCCACGTTTAGGAACTGGTGGCTCTACCAGTGACACCAGTCCCAGGCTATTTTATGCCTAGCTAGAGGCACCTTTATAGGAACAGATCTGCAGAACTCACCAGCAGAGGACTTTGTGAAGGTTAAAAACTTTCGTGGATGAAAAGAAAGCAGAGACAAATTCATGGGCACTGGCACCTGCTAAAGGCACAGGTCAGATCACTCCCTGGCATCTCTGAGCCTGGAGTGCCATGAGCAGGATCCCTAAAGTTCTCTCTGTTCTCACACTCTTTCCCAAAGCATTCCGTACTTTCCATTGCATTATCCATCTCCTGGTCCAAAACAGCCACAGTAATTCTTTTGTTAGGAAGAAGACTGTAAAAAATATTGTAATTTAAACAATGCATCAAGTTTAGCCATTTCTCAAAAAGACTTTTCAACTCAGAGCCTCTGAGCAGAAACCAAAGGGCATTTTTGCAGTGACTGTCAAAGTCTTGGCTCATCTCACAAAGTGAGCTGACAGCCATAAGGTGTGACGTGATCTAATTTTAGAATTATCATCTAAGACTACAAATTTATTTTATTAAAGAGAGCCATAACTAAATTTTGATGCCATTAGATAATGCAATTAAATATTGGCTTGCTTGCAGGTCTTTGTATTTATGCCGCAGATAAAAAAGACTATCTACAAATGGATGTCTTCTCAGATTTTCTTCTTCAGGATATTTAACAGATACTGACATATGAAATAAATCCTTAAAATCTAAACCAAAATCTTTAAATCTACAGAAGCAAACTGAAGAAAGTTCTATCATGATGTGGGAACCCACTAAATGTTTGCTGCTCTGTGAACTCCACAAATTTTAAACCCTTCCAGGAAAGAGAAAAATAATTCATTTCAGCTTTCTGCCATTTTCAGATGAGACAATAAATAACACTATATGAGTTTTCTTAGGAAATAAAAAGACTGTGGAAGTAGAAATACATTAAATATTGCTGCATTATCATTTAAATCCCATTCATATGGCCTATCCAATTGAAAAAAAATCCCATTGCTTTTAGTGCAGGCTCAACAGTTTGATTCTGGATTCAGAAGTTATAGCTGAGCAATATGAGGGCAGTTTGAGGCAAAATGTTGAGGTTCAGAATTTGATGGCCACAATTTGAAAATTACTCTTTTCCTAACACACAAGAAACCATACCAACTTAATTTGGTTCTCACAGCAGCCAGAAAAAACAATCAACTCCTAGAATTTTATACCACGGGTAAAGTCCACAGTGATTTTCCCAGCTCACTGCAAGAGCACCTTGTGGAAGCAAAGCACAGCAGTATCAAAGATCCATTAGAGGTGATATTTTTTACACAGAATGGCTCAATATTTGCATCCATATTTTTGTGAGAGCCAACATACAGATTTGACTACAAACACTGTGCTTTAAAAATAAACCAAAGCACAATACACCGTGCTATTAATAAATAATGGTAATAACAAGTGATAAAACATAGGCTATTTAATTTACTTTTGTAAGAGCTAGTTCACATAGGATGCTTTCATAGGGAAACATTAAACATTGTTTCTACTTGTTGACAAAAACCTAAAGAGAAAAGCTCAGTCACCTTGTAGTTTGCAAATGTTAAACACAAAACCACCAGCTTTGCCTATGTCCTGGAGGGAGAAGAGAGGAAAAAAGGACAAGAAAGGAAAAGGTAATTTAGTGGAAATGAGTTCACTAGGCTTTTAGGTTATGCTTGGGCTTCTTTTGTGTCTTCTTGTAGATGATGGTTTTACTTGTAGTCACGTTCTCCAGTGAGAAATTTTGGATAAGTCCAGGAGAGGAAATGCAAGGCTCAGAGCAGAGCCACAGGTGTTGTGACCTGATATTTTCTACAAAAACAAGAAAATAATGTGTGAGCCTGTTTGTATGGCAGATTCATTCTAGAAAGTACAGTTTCCTGAGTGTTACCATCAGGACCAAATTAAATGTTCTATTTAATGCAACTGTTTTCTTGATCAGATATATTGGTCCTTTCTGACCTCTCAATTAATGCATTTCAACAGTAGTTTTAAAGACCAAGATAAAAGTGCCCAAAACAAGCTATTTCACCAGCAGCATGGACATTATGTGCAGAAAACCAGCTGGAACTCCTTTCTCCCTAGGTGGTCCAGGCTCCCCCCATCCCCCAAATTCAATCAGAGCTCCAAGTTTGCCAGTGAGATTTAAGTTCTTGTTCTATGAAAGTGCTTTTGAACATTTTGTCCATAAAAGCTTTTTTTTCCCCCATATCTTTCAGGACAGAAAAGGAATCCCAATAATTCTATTAGGTGGAAATGAGTTCCTGCTCCCCAAAGGGTGCTGGCTCACTCTCATGGGCAGGGGAGGGTTCAGCCTCCAGTGTGGCATGTCCTGGGCATTGCAGGAATGAGTGAGTGGCTGCCAGTGGCATTTTGAGATAGCTTGCCTTGATTTCCCAGATTGCTGCAGAAATTCATGACTATGTAATGTGACTCCAGGCTCAGACAGACTCCAATTTGTCAGTAAAGGCCTAGCTCCCGTTTCCTTCATTTTATATATATTTATATATATATATATATATATATATATATGCATACAAATATATTTAAAAAATGAATCTTACTGCAAGAGCTTAGTAAAATTGATTAAATGGCTCCCATTTGGGCACTGGTTCAAAATATTAATCTGATTATCATTATGGCTCAAATTCAGCATGGTTGTTAAGTACACATCTAAGTGAAAGCACCTGAACAGTCCTGTAGTGATGATTCATGGATTTAAAAATAGAAATGTGTTTAAATGCTCTCTTGAACTCAGGTCTAAATGAAATCAATACATGCCATGGCTCTTCTTCATGAAATATTAAGGCAAGATACATAATTTATGGTGCTCTGTGTATGCATATGTATTTAGCACTGATTATTCTGTAATGGACCTATACATAATTTAAACTATACAGCATCCATTTGGTGTGTGGTGAGGGGAGAAATCTTCATTAAACCCCAAACAGTACATTGTTCAGTGATGTGGGAATTTAGTTTATTCTTATTCTGTGGATGTCTGCATAATAAATCTCTGCACACATGTTCAGAAGCCCTTTTCCAGAGGGAAAAGAAAAATCACAGCCTGTTGTGAGGCTGTGGGAGGAGATCCTGCAAGCTGAAGGACAGGACTTCAAGGACAGCACCCAAGCCAGGCTGCCCAAACCACTGCAAGGGCCAGCAGCCTCCCCTCAGGACTGTCCCTCAGCAGCAAAGCTAAGAAATTCCTCTTTGTATTTCATGGTGCATTGTCCTGGGAAACCCAAAATTCATTGTATTCCAAACCTATTATGGTCTATTTAAGACCCTGATGCCAGAAAACAGAATGGGGGGATCCCCAAAATCCAGGGATTTTATCCCAAAACTTCAGGCATGGGATCCCCAAAATCCAGGGATGGGGAACCCCAAAATCTATGGATTTCATCCCAAAAATGCAAGAATGAGGGACCCCAAAATTCAGGGATTGTCCCTCATCCCAGAGACCCCAAAATCCAGGAATAAAAAGAGTGGGAGCTCTTCTCTGTCCCTGATCCCACTTTTTTTGGGCGTAGGCATCCTGGGCTCTAGAAGTCGAGGTCCTCAGGCAGAGTCACTCTCTTGCCTTTGGCTCCTGGCTTTTTCTTGCCTCTATTTACAAGAGTAGCAACTGGAGAAGCTGCCCCAGTCCACCAGCAGCACCAATTGATAAAAAGATTTAAATTGTCAATTGTACTCCAATTATGAGTTCAAGCCAATACAACTGCAACTTCACATGACTTCTGGTAGATAATGATTACACAGGCAAAATTACCTGAAGGGTTTCAAAAAAAAAAAAGAAAAAGAAAAAAAAACAAGTAAATTTTTATGCTGCAGTGGCTTTGATGAAAACATTTCATCTGTAGAATCAGGGGATCTAATATTTGGAACAACTGCTAGTTGTAATCACTAAATTACTAACAGCAAAGAGTTAATACTTCACCCATGAGCTCTCCATGCCAATCATTTACTAGGCATGCAATTAGGAACACCTGGCAGAGAACAAGCCTCCCATGTAGCTGCTTGGAAAAGCTGTCTGGAAAGCCACTGGGAATTGATCTGAAAGTCAGGAGGCACAAACCTGCAGGTGAGAGCTGTGCTGTGAATCAGGCTGTGCTCCCGTGTGAGGCCATCTCCCCAATTACCAGAGTCAACAGGATAAAAACTTGGGAAAATAGGAACAAACCTGAGGCTGGTAAACATGTAGATCAGAAAGGTACAAGGAGCAAGAAAGCCTTTGCTGCACTCATGCCAAAAGGTTTTTGTTCTGTAGATCCTGGAGACAATATGCTGAATATATACTGACAATATACTGGCACTGCACTGGAGTCATGGAGACTGCTTGGTCTGTGTTGCCCATCTCCATCCATCTCAGCCTGAAACAGGTAAGACAAAGTGAAGAGTTCTCACATCCTGAGCAAGCCAAAAGAATTCTCAGATTTCTTTTCTGAGCCCAGTTTGAGTCTGGGTTCCATGCACATGCACAGATAAGCTTCACCAAACTCACTGTTCACACAGCTGCATGCAGTATTACAAAACACTCTGTAAAATAACAGCTAAGAAACCTTTTTCTTTTCTTTTTTTTTTCTTTCCTCCTAAAGAAATTATTTTTAAGTGCTGCCAAGAGTTATGTTAGTTCAATTAAAAAAAAAAAGCCCTTGTCCTGTGCAGCTGCAGAGGCTTGGTGACAGATGGCGCTACATGAATGTGAATTTGGGTTTTAAATAGCTGCATTAAATATTTAAGATTACATTTCCTTACACATGAAGTGCACCTGAGCAGTGTCAGTATTTTAATTCCTTCTTGCACATCATAAATAATATAAATAAAGCTCAGGAAGACAATTTCTTGAGATGTTGCAAGACAGAAAAGGGATATATACACATACAGCTGTCTGGACAAATCCCCCTTGGAGCTGCAAGTTTCTCCCACCTTTAGCCCATAGCTGAAGGGTGGAAGCAGGAGGAGATGGTTGCAGCAAACACACTGGTCAGTGTTAATTTCCAGAACACCACCTGCAGAGAATTTTTTCCTAATAGTAAAGCAGCTTTAGTAAATATAGTAAATATTTACACAGCACCGGCAAGTGTAGTGGCAGCAGTGGTAAATTTCCACTTGACCCAAGCACTGCTCTGGTTCCTGCTGGGGATGGTCAGCTGGCAAAGCAGCCTCTGGAGGAGAAGACATCCTCAAAGAATAGGTAGAAGGAGGAGAACCACATAAATAGAATGAAGTGCATAGAGTGAAAAAGGCATTCAAAGCATATCAGTGAGATGTGCACTGATGTGAAGTTTGCAGAGACCCACAATGATGTTAGATTTGTAGAGTGACAGAAAAAAGTTCTGTGGATTTTTGTCTTTTTTTGTCTTTGTCTTCTTCACTCCTAATTGGAAGTGCTCAAAGCCAGGCTGGATGGGGCTTTGGACAGCCTGGTCTAGTGGAAGTTGTCCCTGCCCATGGCAGGAGTTGTGGAATGAGATGATATTTGAGGTCCCTTCCACCCCAAAGCTTTCTGTGATTCCATGACTAACCTGTGCCAAGAAAAAAGTTCCTACTGCCTCATGGTAATGTTCTCTGCACCTCTCACACCTGCTCATCCACCAGATCCTTAAAGAGCAAATGTGATCACACAAATTTACCTTGAATTTTTCCTGCTGGGGCTGGTAACATCAGTGATTGCCTGAAAGCAGCCTCCTACCTGCTGGATTATCTTCACATTTGGGACTCCTCTATAATGTCAGATAATGCTTCACATCTGGGACTCCTCTATAACCCTCAGATAGTGTCTGGTGAGATGCCTGCTCAGGAGAAAGGGGGAACAAGGGACAACCAAGAGATGAATATTAAAACATAAGCCACAAGATTTTGTAAAATGTAAGCTGTGAGCAGGAGAGATTTTCTTCATTCTCCACATGTGTGGATTAAACAAATACAAACATCTTCTCTCCTCTGGTTATTTAGAGAAACTGTAGCACACAGAGAGAGCCTGAAGAGTGGGAAGCTCAGTCTGTGAGGCTAAAAAAGCCCCAGAGGAGTCAAAGCAGCAGTGCCAGGTGCTCACAGAGCAACCCTTGGAAGGTCAGGGCCATGCTCTGGCCAAAGAACCTGTCAGTGTCTCCCTGTCCTTCTTCTCACTGGATTCATGCCCATTTCACTCTGGTCAGGGCCAAGAGTTTCCCTCTGAGCTTTTCCTTGGGATCTGCATCATGCAGGGAGAGCTGGTAGAGCCCCACCTGCCAGCTGGACACTCCTCCTCTTCCTCCTCTCCATCAATGTCCAGCCTTCATCCCCACCTCTTCACAGCTCCCAACAGTGAAGTGAGAGAGCTCCCAGAGAGCTTTCCTTGTAGGACTGAATTGGGGATGATTTCTGTGACATTAATTGCATTATTAAATATGCAGGATTTAAACCACATTTAATAACACACTTGTTCCAGTTAATCTCCCACTATCAGCTCAACTCTCAAAATATTTAAACTCTAGCTGTGAGCTTTATATGGGCTAAACAGTAATTAGAAAGTTTAATAAGCACCCAGGGAAGCTTCCTGAGCTGTTCTGCTTTTCCTTATTCAGGTCAAACAAAATCTGTTGTTCTGTCTTCTAAAAGGAGTTTGATACTTCCTAAAACTCAGGAAACTTGGGAAGATCAAAGTGGGTTAAAATGCTTGCTGTATTGAGGAGGAAAAAAAGCACTTCCCAAAGCTCACTTTTCTGTTTTCTTCTTATTTTTTAGGGGGTTTTTTTTGTGTTTTTGGGGGTTTTGTTTGTTTGGTTTTGGGGGTTTTTTGGTGGTTTTTGGTTTGGGTTGGGTTTTTTTTTCTTGTTTTTTGAGTTTTTTGGTTTTTTGTTCTGAAGAGGCTTTAAGAACCATTAAAGAGTTTAGAGAAGTCTTTTTACAAAAGCCACATTTAAAAACATGGTGGAAAAAAGGACTCTAGGAGATGGAGCTTGCAGGTGTGCATCCCCAGTGGAGTGATGCTCACATTCGGGTGATGCAGAGTTCTGAGCTGCATCTTCCTCAGACTCAGTACCTGACACCCTTCACAGGACAGGAATCACACCAAGGGAGTGACATTAAGATCTATACATCCACCCTTTGGAGTCCTGTTGAACTTTACAGAAAACCAACCATGCAAATCTCACCAAACTCCAATAAATAAATATTTCCATGTTTCAGTTTAATGAAATAGTCTTGCACTAGAAGAAACAAGAAAATTACCACTTACACACACAGACTTTAGCATTTGTTTGCTGCAGATAAACTGCAGTGGAGCTGGAGGATTCCCTAAACCATCTTTTTGGGTGACAGGAAAGCATAACCTTGCAGAGGGAAACAAGGACATCTCCTGGATTGTGAGAATAACACCAGGGAAAAGGATCCACAGCATACTAAAAAGAGAGAGAAGGCATCTCAGAAGAGGACAAAATAGCTGAAAAAATCTACTTCTCCCACTTTCATAGTAGGCAGGATCCTGTATTACCACATTTAGAAGACCCTAAAACAAGGACATTTGGAGCATCAGCACACCAGTGAAAACAGAGCACTTGAGAGAGAATCAGGTTAGTGGAGGTTCAGGAAATATTCACAGTGAAAGCTGCTACAAACTTGTTAATTGCATGTTGTAACATATTCATACCTATGTCTCTTCATTTAGATCCATCCCTTTAAATTGTGGATGTAGCTACAGGCAAGAAAGTGAAGGAAATTTGAAACAGTAACATCAGATTTTTAGAAGTAAATATTTCAAGCAAAATTCTAAATGGCTGTGCTCAGTATTTTTGTGTGTGTGTGTGTCTGTATCATGCTTTGAGGGGGAAGCTATTGCAGCAGCTCAATGCAGAATTAATCAGGAAATTGCTGGAGGGAAGTCTTAGACTGGAAGTACTGGTTTTCCTCATCCTCCTTAGCTCCTGTCTTTTGTCTGCATAATTTCATCTTCAGTTATCTTAAAAGTATTAATGTGCCCATTATATCTTCTATCTCCATTTAAATAGCTGGAATTCCAAGCAATAGTCATATTTTAAAAAGTTACTACTTACTTCCCTGAATAAATAAGGAAAGCTGTAGATCTTCAGCAACTGCTCAGTGTCAAATTCCTCCTGCCACATGTCATTCCTCAGCACTAAGGGGAAAATCCACTAAATCTCCATTAAATGCTGCTGCCCTTGAGCCATCACAACGTTGTCTCAGGCTGTATTTTGGGATAAAGCAGGAGGGAAGTGTGCTGCTTTCACAGCCCTCCAGTGCATTGAATGTAATCACTTATCACAGTGATAATCCCCATCACTGCTTCAGAAGATCAATCCAGTTTTGTGTTTGATTAATTTTGGGGGAGAGGGAAGATTCAAGGCTTCCATAAAATGTCAGAAACTCAATGAAAACTTTTTTCTATGTGACTCTCAGCCTGGAAGAAGATATTTCTTTCAATTTCACTTGCCATAATTACCCTGGGTCTTCTCATGGCCATAGATAGATAGTTCCTGCATTTCTATCTGGACACCATCACCTTAATTTTCTACTAAATTAGGTAACAGGATATTTCAGCACGAAAGAGGTCAGAAAAATTCAAATCAGAAATGCCAAAATTGTCCTTTTGGATACATTCCTGAGCCAACCTAGTAGAGCATGTTGGAAAAAAATAAGGTGCTTTTCATGGCAAGGTGTTTGCAAATTTCTGAAGTCATCCTATTTTGGTACTCAAGAGTGAGGTTTTTGCATTCTTTACAAGCTGCTTTACTGGGGACATGTCTGCACTATTTTTGAAAGAATGAAAGGAATGAAGAATGAGAAGCTTTTGGGGTTTGGAATTTCCCAATTCATGGAACTGTTTAAAAGTCCTTGGCTTCCAGTCAACTCCTGCTTTTGTGATCAAACCAAGAAAATAAAATTTAAAAGGTTAATCTATTTCTTATACAAACTTAATATCATCATCAACAACAATAAATTAAAAATTAACTTCAAGTTAAAAAGGACTTTTGCTGTGAAACACTGATCGACTCAGCTGAGGTTTTAGGAAGAATATTTTGTGGTTTGCTCTGTCCCCATCAATAATATATCAGCAATTCTAGAGCTTAGTAGGAAACACTTCTGGCAGCCAATAAATTTCTTCAAGACTACAAAAATTCCCTCTTTCAATGTTGGGACAAATCCCTTTTGCAACCATTTTTTTTACCATGACAAAGAGCAAGGCAGGGAGAGCACCCTGGGAATGGGTTCCTAGCAGGGCCATCAGGGTGAGGAGCACTCAGCATGGGGGTTTTTTCCTTCCTTCCCACCTCTTTCAAGCCCACATGTCACAAGACAGAGGTCTGAGGCCTGATGAAATAAAATCATCTGGATGACTCCAGCAGGATGACCTGGCTGTACTCCCATGGAGTTACTCAAATAGTGCAGCTCTGAGATCTCCTGTGGAGAATGAATCCCACAGGTAGGAGCAGGCAGCCAGTCAGAGGTGGAAAAGGAAACACAGAGGTGGGCATTCTCCCTGAAAAACTGCTTCCCAAACCAAGCCCTTCATTTGTAGCATCACCCACAGCCTTCCCCTCGTATGTAAAGGGCAGATCTTTTAATAGTGTTATTTGGGAATGTACAGATAGCATATTTTTCATGTCTGTGCCCAAAAGTAGATGAGCTTTCTTAACAAGTGCTTCCTCGTGCTGTAATCACAAAGACCAACTTGTCTTCTAAATCACTTTGAGCCAGGGAGAGCCCCCACACAAGTCACATCAAGGCCCAGGTAAACTTTTAAAATGTAACTAAAAGAAGCAAGATAAACAGCATCTCATAAAACCTTGGAAAATGTGATGCATTTCTTCTTTATATGCTAATTTCCCCACTGAAGATAATACAACATGGAATTAACAGTTTAAATGCATTTTTAACCAATATATTACTCAATTTATTTAAAAGTTGCGTTTCTTTTATGTATCCCGTTCACAAATTTTGAGAAGGAGAAATCCATGGATGTTTCTGGGAGTTAAAAAAGGAGAAACCTTTGTCCTTTCTCTGTATCTAAGAGTCATAATACTATGACCAACTTTATTTAAAACAAAACCAACCAACCAACCAAACAAGAACACACAGAAAAAACCCACAGAACACAAATGGGGTACAGCATTAAAAAAACTTGCACTGCAAAAATCATCCTGGAAAACTCAACCCCACTATTCCAAGAATATCATGAACATCAACAAGTGACAACTGTAATCAAGAAAATAGAGGAATATACACTAACAGGATATTATAAAACATCATTTTACTTGGCTCATATGAAACTTACCTTGTAGTTCACAATCTGTAGCACAGACATTTGGTACCCTGAGAAAAGTTAACAAAGTAGCTTTGGATAAAACTGGAGACCATGTGTAATCTCCTCTTTTTCACTTAATAATGGATGTTATTGCATTAAACAGATAAAATTTGATTCTCAGCCCTAGGCACCAAGGCCTATGAAACCATAGAGACTCATATGACCCATGGCATTCTTAACTACCTCATACCATCATTTCCTACTCTGCTCTGAATTTTAAAGAGCTTACAGACTGCCTAAAGACTTTTTGTAGCCTTTACAGACATAAGTGTGATCTTAAAGGTTTTTTATTTTACCAAAGATAGTCATTATCATCCATTTTTGCTTGACTCCTTACCCACCTTGCTTTTTCCAACAACACATTTTATCACAGTCCTGCCACTGTATTTACCACATCACTAGGATGTACTGCTTCAAAATTAAAGAGAGCAGTTATTAACCAAGCTATGATTATAAGAAGAGCTCCTGGCATTTATTTAGTTCCTTTAGACCCTGGTCTGAAACTCACCTAAGTGATGTGAGCCTTAAAGCACCTTAAACTGCATCCTCTGGAGCACAGTGTTGGTATGAGTTGTGGTGGTGCAATGCCAAACATGTTGGAGAATTTAATGCCCATCAGGTCCCAAAATAAATCCTCATATTAATTTGCCAGTTTCAATGCTACCTGTCACCACCATATTTTCTGAAAAATCCCCTTACCCAGGATTCTTCTCCTGGGAAGCTGAGAAGCTTCAGAGAAAAAGGAAAACAATAATTATCTGATTGCTTCTCCTGTGTTTTGCTGCTTTGGAATGTGGTTGGAGATTGTTTGATTGGTTTCATGTGAATTGTTTTAAGTTAATGACCAATCATGGTCAGGCTGTGTCCAGACTCTGGAAGGAGTCACGAGTTTTTCATTATTATCTTTTAGCCTTCTGTCTGTATCCTTTCTCTATTCTTTAGTATAGTTTTAATATAGCATTCATTAATATAATATAGAACATAAAATAATAAATTAGCCTTCTAAGAACATGGAGTCAGATTCATTCCTTCCTCCTCCATCTGGGGACCCCGAAAATACCACAGCTACCTATCCCTGTTGATCCATTTTCACTCAAGTTTTCTCTGGAGAGAGAAAAGATTTTGTTATTAAGATAAGCTATAGAAAGAACCAAAGACCAAGTTTTTCTAAAATTATTTCAAATAATCTTGAATTTTTTGAAGTTCAGGCTTATCTGACACACTGGGAAACACATCAGGAAGACATAGTCCTCTTCTGACCATGTTGCACTCATTTTTTGTACCAGTTTCACTGCACAGGCAACTCAACTTTGTCCCTCATTATGCACCTTAGAAAGTATCCAGTTTTCATCAATTCATGCTAAATTAACACCCCTTTTTTTGCATCCTGTAGCTTAAAACTCATTGTTCCTCTTACAATAAGACACACACAACCAGCAATCTACTGAAAGCAAACTCCTACATGAAAACCTCCAGCACAGCTCTCTATCATCAATACATTCCTATAAGGATTTTATACGGTTCCTAAGATTCCCACCCAAAAAAACATCTGGAAACAAAGATCCAACTGTTGCAATAACAGCTAAAACTCCCCAGGGATCCCTGCAAAGTTAAAACCAGGACTGCACTGTGATTTTTGTTGGTATGTGTTAATGCAGAGCTGGGTTTGAAAGTTCCTAAGGGTACACTTTACAATTTCATGTGGCATTTGCTGAAAAAACAGTATTTGCACTCAGAGAAGGGCACATAGAGAACCTTGTGTGAAAGAGCCAGAAGAAAGTTGCCCTTCAGTGCTCTGGAGCTGAGGGGAATCAGGGAGCTCTGTATTCTCCAGGGACACCTCCTGCTCCATACAGAGTATCTGCTTGCATTACTGACCTGAAGACACCTGCCCTAAGCACAGATTTGGCCTGGAAAAGGTCCAAGAACTATTTTTTTCAATTGCAAATTCAGCATATTCAGTAATTCAGTCACCAAAGTAAGCAGCAGCATGAATTTAGAGCAAAACCTTCAGCTGACCCTGTTAAGGTGGCCCAGCTCTGGTGCTCACACGCAGATCCTTTGGCACTGAGTACAGCTCTCACCAGGAGTGAGAATCACAGAAATAAATCATTTTTTAAAAGAAAAACCAAGGCATCACACAGCTGTTAGCCAAACCTGCTGCTTTTTTATGAGACTAGAACTGGCACTTATTTCTGGGTAACTTTCAAGAATTCCATTTGCAAGGTTGATAAAATGTAATTTCTCTAGCAGAGGACATTCATTCCTGCAGACCTTTACTCCTGCTTAAATTATATGGCCCAAACACACCATAAAAAAGCAAACAAACAGAAATTAAGTCAGTATAGTCCATCCCAAGGTAAGACAATAGTTTTTGTGTTATTGTGTAAAGCCCAGTTATGCCATATCATTTTGTTTTACCAAACTCCTCTAAGTGCTCCTTTTCTTCCCCTGACTACTAGGAGGACCAGAAACAGGGCACAGCTGGTGGCATTTGATGTTACACTGCTGCCATATTTTTTTCAAGAATTATGGACAGGCACATTCTTTGTTTCTCAGTGTGAAAATGGATGTGAAACAACAGCTGACATGCTAAAAAAAAAAAGTAGACAGGTAACCTAAAGAAAGGCTATGCTTCAGGATTCCAGTTTTTAATATTTGGGTTTGAGAGAATTTTTATGGCCTGGGAGTTGATGTGAAGAGTTTGCAGGATCCTGGTCTCAGCTCAGCTCTTTCTGCTCGTCATTGCACAGTGCTACACAGGGAAATACCCTCAGTGAGGCCACCAGAGCTCACCCCCTTCTCCAGGAATGGTGCAGGTGGGGAGCCACAAGACTGGAGGTCCAGAATGTAAATCCAGAGCAGGAATTTTCCACACCCCTCTGTCTTATGGGCTTGAAATGCAGAGCACCAACCACCAAAACCCACAGGCAGAACATTGCTTTTAAAATACTTTGCTTGTAATTGTTAAGACAGCCTGAAAATATAGAAAATTAGTATTTCAATGTCTCTGTTATCACTGCAGAGGCATGGAAAATACTTCTCACACTGAATAATCCACAGCATTCACAGCAATTTGCTGTGAATTTGCACAGGTACAAATCCCTGTGCATGGCATGGCTAAATGAAACCCTTCAGACTCAATTACCTGTATTTTATGGCAGGTGTTAGGAGGCACAGGTTAACAGCACAATGTTGGCACAAGGCAGCCTAGCTCATTAAATCCAATCTATAAGGAAAATATAACATTAATGCTTTAGCAAACTGTTGTCTTAGTATTTTTAATACATTCAAGCTGAAAAAGCAATCTTTTTTCCCTTTAAAAGAAAATTGTTCATAAATAGGACTGAACATAGAGGTTCCTAAATTGGCACCTGGGAAGCCACTGTCTGAAATACCTATTTCAGGCCATCTGGCAGAACACCAGTTCAGTTTGTCATCCAGAAAGTAATATTCACCCAGAAAAGGCATCCAATTTACTGGTACTCCAATATAATGCTCTCTCATTACCCACTTACACTTCAGAGGAAGGGGTGAGGTTATAATACTTTGAGCATAATTTAAATTCTGCCTTGCCTTCCTCATGCCTGACTTCCATTGCCTTGCCCTCCATTACCTTGCCTTGGCCCTGCCCTTCCTCATCCTCACTTTGTCCCTTTCTGTGCCCTCTGCCCTCTTTTCAGCCTCCACTGCCCTCCAGCCTCCCACCTCTTCTAGGGCTTCACATTTTTGGCCACATCTTGTTTTCCAGCCTCCCATCCTTTTAAAACTTCCATATCTTTTTTGCCTCTCCCATCCCCTTTCCTTTCCCTCCCCTCCACACTTCCAACCCTTTCACTCTCCTGCTCTACTTTGGCCTCCCATCACTTTTAGGGCTCCACTTGTTTCTAGCTACTCCTTGCTTTCCAGCCTCCCACCTCTTTTTGGACTCACACCATTTTAGCCTCCACTTTTTTCTGGCTTCCACTTAAGCTCCAGCCACCCACAACTTTTCCATCTCCCACGAAATTTGACCTCCACTGTTTCCTGGCCTAAACCTTTCCTCAAACCTCTCACCCTCTTTGGCTTTCCACCACAGATCAGCTTCCACTTTTTTATCTCCTAAAGTTCCACTCCCACTTGGCCTCCCTTTCCAGACTTCTACCCCTTTTCACCCTCCCACTCCAATTTAACCTCCCCTCACTTCACAGACTCCACTTTTTTCTGGCCTTCTTTCACCCTTTATTCAGCCTTCTTCACTATTCCAGCCTTTACCTTTCTCTGCCCTCCATCTCCAGTTTCCCCTTTCTTGGTCTCTCACCTCTTTTTGCCCTTCTCTTCCTCCCTCTCCCCACACTCTCCCTTGGCTTTTCACCTTCTACATTTTTGGTCAATCCTTTGGGGTTTTTTGCTTCCCACATTATTGTGTCCTGCTGTCCTTTCAGCTTCTGCATTTCTTCCTCTCTCCCACCCTTTCTTGGCCCTTTACCCTTTTCCAGCCTCTGTTTTTTCTTGACTCGTTTTTTCTTCTCACTGACTCTTTTTTTTCGTGTGTGTTTTACTCTTTTGCAGCTTCTACTTTTTTCTCTCCAGTTTTCTTTGTTACCTCACTTCCTTTATGGCCTCCTTCTCATTTTTAGCCTCCATTTTTTTTTCAGCCTTCCTTGATCACTCCATTTCCACACTTTTTCCCCTCTACCTTCTACACTGACCCTTCTGTTCTTTTTCAGTCTCCCACTCTTTTTTGTCCCTCTATTCTTTTAGGGCCTCATATTAACACCCCTTTAGGGTTTTATATTAAGCCTCCACTCTAATGCTTTCTCCTTATTCCTCTATTCTTTCAACAGACTCTCAGACTCCATTTCACAAAAAGATTTCTTTAGTCCCACAGTACTTCAGCCTCTCCCCAAGTTTCAGCCTCCACTTTTTGCCCTCCAGTCTCCCACATTTCTTTGGCCTTCCATCCCTTTTCAACCTGAGATTTTTTACCGCATCTTCTTCCCCTCCAGACTCCCACTGCTTTTCAGCCTCTCACAGGAAAAAATGTGCTAAAATCATGGACTGAAATGCAGCTGGAAAACACTAACTTTTTTTTTTCCCTGATTTTCCTCAGATAGTGTGTTAAGAACACCCTGTGCTGTGTTTTGTGCTGCACAAGAAACTGTCCACAATGGGTTACCTGGTGTTTAGTATTTAGGTGTCAGGCAAAGAGTTCCTCAAATCAAGGGATTTAAGTCTGCCCTATACTTCTAATAAGACTCAGCTTTCCATTTCCAATCCATAATTCTGCACCAAGACATTTAGGAAATGCACAGTTGCACAGCCTGAAGTATTAAATATCAGCTGTTGGAGTTGTTTTGTTCAGCTCTGATTTCAGACACAGCCAATTCCAGGGGCAAAGCTAGGGAGGAATACTTCATCCACCCACACAGGCAAGGAAAAGCCAGACCTTTGTCTCAGCAACTCCAGCACTTTTCATTTCTTGGCACTCTGGGATGGTGTGAGAAAGTTTGCATTAAATCAACAACGTACCAAGAACTCTTGGGCATTTCAGTTCAAGTTCTCCAAGAGATAGGCTACATTTCCCAGTGACTGATCTTGACAGACCCCCTTGGAAGGGATGTGAGGCAATGGGAGGAAGCAAATGTCCCTGGTGGTCACCAGGCCGTGGCAGGAGGCTTGGCTCGAGCTGCAGGAATGGGGAACAATGAGAGGAAGAAAAGGAGATAAGCAGCCAGGAAACACACAGGGTGCAGAGGAGCAGAAAGCCACAAGGAAACAAGGCAAAAAGCAAACCAGGACCCAGCTTTGAACAGGAGGGGTACCTGTATCACAAAGAAAGCCCTCAGGAAATGTCAGAGTGAGAGTGGTAAATGTTCCATGAGGCCAGGGGCAGCTGGAAAAGCTGGCAAAGGGGAGCAGAGAGACTATGAGCCTCTTGGTGAAGTCCCTGGGGCAATGGAGACTGGTTATCCTGCCACTCAGACAATCTCCCAGAGGGAAATGCTGGGAAAAGCTGGAATTTTGCAGGTAAAACCTGGTGACCAATGAACACTTTCAGATACTCAATCTGTGACCAAAAAAAATAAAAAGGTGGTGCAGGTTTTCCTGCCTCAGCAAAGCAAAGAGAGGGCCAGAAGGACCCACACCACCTGGGACACAAACAGGTCCATGTGGAGGACAAAGCCAATCACTTTTCCAAATGGATGATACAGGATAAAATGATGAAAATCTTCTGACCTATTTCAAACCCTAGATAACTGCATGGGAAGGTCAGATTTGCAGTGTTCAGCACTCAAAATTCACCAAGTCCTAATATGAGATCTGCAGATGACACATGCATTCAGCTCCCCTATTCACCTGTGGCAGTCTGATGCTGCCTTTAGTCATACAGTAACATAGCTGTATTTTCAGATATATTTTATATATATTTTTTCAGCATTTATATATTTTCAGAATATATTTTAGATATATATATTTTCAGGCTGAAATCAGTGCACTGCCTGGCAAAGGGGCGCAAGAGCAGGATCACAAGTAATTTCCTTCTGCTGCTCTCATCCTGAAACTCCTTTTCTATGCCTCCCTCATCTCCCTTGTCAAACCTCCCAAGCCCTGAGGTAGGTGAGGGGCATTTTGGCTGGCCCAGAGCACCCCACAGGCCAGAGGAGGTTTAATTCAGAGCCTGTAATCTCTCCTGCATGACAAGGCTTATCTGGGCTCTGGGTGGGCATTTAAGCTGCTCTGGGAAGGAAGCAGTGACCTGGTTTGCCATCCCCAACCTGGACTGCAGCAGTGGGCTCAGTCAGGGCTGGTGTGGAGTCTTTGCCATGGGTTTCACAGCATAATTTAGGCTCATTTGTAAAAAAAAATTATTGAGGGAATAGTTCAGCCTCAGGGTTTCCTGTCCTCATCTGCCCTACTTTGTAACCAAAGAGAAGCTGCCCACCAAAACAGCTGCTGCTGCTCCTATGGTGGCTTCAGCTAATTCTGCATCTACACACATTTCTCCTGAAAAACTGAGGTGTAGCAAATGTCCAGGAAGCCTTGGGTGAGGCAGCTCCAGGTTTGCAACACAGGCAGAAGCTTTCCAGAGGAAAAGCAAGGGAAGAACCAGGCACTAAATAACCCAGAGCTCAGGATGGGGAACTGCAATTCCCAGTGTGGCAAGTGAGAGGGGCAGCCAGATACATCTCACCCAACAACCCTACAGGGAAAAAAAGCTTTGCTTTTTCCCTTTCTTCCACAAAACACAGAGAACAAGAACATTTTGACAAAGAGGGTCAAGCCCAAGCACTTTTATAGCTGACCTCTGTGCTAGTGGTGCTGCCAGAGACACTGAACAAGCTTTCTGGCCATGCTGTGTTTTGGTGTCACCCTCCCTAATTCTGTGGCACAGCAACCATTCGGAAATTCATCTGAGTATTTACCCTAAGGAAAGGGCAACTGGACTATCACAACAAAGAAAACCCTGATTCCAGTTTAGTCCTGAAGCCCTGATGGACTGAACTGTGCTCTTTTCTCTGTGCTCTTCAACTGTGCAAGTTGTCCTCACCCTATAGACTCTGATAATTATTGGCTTCAGTGGCAGGAAATGTACTCCAAAATGATAATTCCCAGGCTGAAGTCAAGCTCTGTTATTTTCATGCCACTGCTAACATGTCCAGAGCAGATTTATTAAAGCCATGAGTGACCCCCTGCCAGAAATTAAGGACATTTCTGGTGAATAAGCAACTGGTGTTTATTCCTCCTGCCTCCTCATCTGCTGAGCTGCACCAGAGAAGCAACTTGTCAGGCTAATTATTCCCAGAGATTTTAAGCTGCATATTTTCTCTCTGGACTAATCTAACCCAGATATGGGAAAGGCATGGTTTTAATCAGCCCTTCTATACACCCCATGATACTTGGTCACATGTGCATGTGTAGGTATGTGCATTATGTGCATCACCCAGTAAAATAACCACATTGTACACCAGCAACAGGCTGTCTATCACATGCTCTTCTGTTTGCCCTTTTTTTATAGTGCTGCCTCCAAACAAATCAGTTCTGAAATGAAATACTCTGAATTACTTCTGAGGACTTTTTTCACAGCTACAAATTTTTTTACAAAAGTAACGGACTGACCATGACCCTCAAATAGTTTCACTGCAGGTGAAAAGGCAAGATAAAAAGTTATATATTATCTCTATAGTGTTCAATAAGATCTTGGGGAAACAGGGTGAAATCAGCCTTCCTTCCAGCATATGGAAATCCATTTAAAAGGGACACACCATCACAATAGAAGCCTGAGTGCAGCCAGGGCTCTAAAGCAATTCAAGGTGTTTTTCTCGTGACACAAGTGACAGAGCTGGGCTCCAGGGAGGGCAGAGCCCTGCACAGACTGCAGAATCACTTACCAGCATTGCTCTGAGCAGGATATGAGAGAAGCAGCTGCTTCTTGTCCCTGGTGGCACTTCAGGCCAGCTGCTGTTCTCTCTGCAGGGACAGAGGTGGGTTTGCTCCCAGACTGCACACCTTGCCTTTGCTTCATCCTCACACAGCATTATTTTTTCTCTGGCTTTAGCTATGGGGATTGAAAGATGAAGTAGGGGTATCTTACTCTAAGAGAGGAATGAAGTAGATGCTGGATGGGAAGCAGGACTTCTACAAATTAATTTAATAAAATACTACCTGTTAGCATACACTGAACAAGTTTGAGTGCAGGATTTGGGAATATAAGGCAAAGCTCCACCCAACTTAGGGAAGATTAAAAAAGCATCCCATTTTCACACCAGTCTCTGGTTCTAAATCGCATGGGATGTTCAGGTGAAAGGAATGACAGGGATGTGTCTTTACAAACAAGCTGTGGGCCTGCTGGTAGATAAAGGCAGACACTGATAGGTGAAAGAAGCAATGGGGGGGACCATAAATTCCAGAGGAATTCCACTAATTAACACAGACTGTCACTCAAGGCTGTGCTAAATTCCTGGATTTAGAGAAAAAGAACAGAGATACAAAGAAAAGGCAGGTCTGCATTAGGTGATTTGGGAAGTCTGCACCTCTCAAGTACCTCAGCCAATGGGGAAAGAGAGAGGGAAATGTGGCCAGGAAATTGGGATAAGAAGGAGGCTGCATCCTCCAGCAATTCAAGAGACCCCTTGGGAAATGCACCATGGCCTCTCCCTTTGTCCTTACAGGACTCCTCTGTCTCCTTTTTGGACTTAAACCTCTGACATCATGGATTAATTTTACTGACACAGGGAATCTCAAACAGAGACCTAATTAGGCAAAATGTGAAATAACAAACCTTGCTTTCTTCCAAAGGCTTTGAGGGTGAGGACAGGAGGACAGTAGTAAACATGATTAACTCAGAAGTTTGGTTTTCCTGGCTTTTTGTACAGCAGAGTTTCCTTCTCACATTAAGTGATATTCACTGAGTGCTTAAAAAAATCCAAAGCCCAAGAATTAAATAGGATTGACAATATGCTTCATAGGATTTGCTGAATCAGTGATGGTGCTCACCTTGCTGTCCTTACTGTGACCACCACAGGCAGAGCTGAAGCATGTGTGGAAAGCACAGGAACCAGGCAGTGGTGTGGATGACAATGGAAGCACCAAGCTACATCTCCAAAATGCATCACAGTGATGTTTCCAAATGGGAACAGCTATGTTGCTGCTTAGGTAATTTTTATTCTTGTAACTCAGCATCCTCTTTGAAAGCCCTGCAGTGCCTTGGATGCAGCAGGTGGGTGGGATGGCAGCAGGAGCTGATGTGTGCCTGCTGTGGGGCTGCATTCAGGGCTCTGTCACCTGGTGCTGTGCCTAGGTATTGTGGAGAAGAGTCTTCCCCTTCTCCCCATGGGCCAGAGGGCTGGGAGCAGGAGAGAGGAAACTCCAGGGGTTTGGATGGAGGAGAGCCTGGGTGCAGGATGCAGAAGAAATTGGGAATTAGGAGGGAGGAGAGCCTGGAGCAGCTCAGTGGGGTGAAGTGGCCACTTGGAGGGCACTGGGAGCAGAGCCAGTGCCGACCCACAGCTCAGCCAGGCATGCAGCCCTGCAGAAACTGCAAAGTTCTGAAATCTCTCTGCTTTGGGGTTTTTCCCCTCCCTTGTTGTACCTGTGTGATGGATCCTGGGGCTCCTCCATCAGGCAAACACTGCAGTCCACACTCCACTTCCTTTGCAGCTGAGCAACGTGACTTTGCACAAACCAAACCTTTAGAACATACCTGACTTTGTGTTTACAGAAGTTAATAAAACTGGAGGAACAAAAACCATTACAAATTGAAGCAAAGTCACATCCCAAGAGGATGGCTGTGAAAACCCTGTGCTGAGGGCTGTGTGCTTCTACAGAAGAATGTGCTATATAGTACATTTCTGACAGTTCAATGTAGGACCACATCAAAAATGGGCACAAAAAGGGCAGAAAAGGATTTCCTGGGAAAGAAGCAAGAAAATAATGTACAACTGTGTCAAATTAATAAGACTATAATTTAAATAAAGTCACTTTAAAACATCAGTGGAATAGTCTAGCTTGTCACAAAACCCTCAAAGATGTGGTAAAGCAGTAAGTGCAGCTTTAGAGCAACAGAGCATTTCAGTGTGCTCCAGGCCACAAAACATGTGTGAGAGATACTGCTCAAAGCTATTGAAATAATTGACATTGAAATATCAATATGATAAAATATTGATATTGTGCCATCTGTATTTCATTGGTCCCTGGATTGATCATTTGTACACCCAGCACAAGTGAGTCTGGGTGGTGCTGCAGAGGTTCAGTCACTGAAATCACTGTGATGGGGTAGAAGCAGTGCCAGAGTTTGTAAAAAGCTCCTCAGTTAATTAAGGGATTGTGAAAAATGCCTCCTGCCTCTTCCAAGGAGCCCATCATGACACCCTCATTTTTCATGTGCTAATGAAAAATGCTTAATTCTTCTGGAAAAATACCAATCTGGTGGCTTCCAGTATGGGAAATATTTTCACTGTAACATCATGATGTGTGTGACAGTTACAAATGCTGCTCATTTGTCTCTTACTGAGGTTTTAAAGTGCAGCACTGTGCTCTGCTCTGGCATTTTTTAATGCAACTAATGTCAATACTGAGTTGCAAGTGGATTAAATAAAGGTGGCTGTTAATCACAGAGAAATGGCATGGGACAGGCCACCTTCAGAAGTGATGGCTAGCAAAGGGTAAACTCCCAGCTCTCTGGGGATTTTCTACATCTTTAACAGAGTTTTATGATTTCACAGCTCTTTTCATAGCAGAACACAACGTGATGAGTGGTGACTGCTGACCCTGGGATTCCAGCACTCATCTACAGGACTTCAGTGGGTGCTTTGGGGTAAATAATGAGGTTTTTAACGTTATTTAACAGGCTATTCACAGCTTAACAAATGGTTCTGTTATTTACCTACTCAGTAGAAATGCTTGTTAAAGCCACCATCCCTGGAGGTCCTCAAGAAAAGAGTGGCCATGGCACTTAGTGCTCTGGTCTAGTTCACATGGTGGAGATCAATCAAAGCTTGGACTTGATGATCCTGGAGATCTTTTCCAACTTAAATAATTCTGTGATCTGTGTAATTCTGAGAAAATACTGAGGATTTAATATCTAGAAGATTAATATCCTTCTGCCAGCTTTCAGAACCCATCTTTCCCTTAAATTATCCCTTTATTTTTAATTATAAATAGAAATTTGAGTGTTGCAGGATGTTGTTCTTTTTCAACTTATTTGGTATCTAGCCCAATGGAAAATCTATCCCAAGACTGCCGGTTATTGACTGAAATCTTAAAACATCATTATTACAGTATTCCCAAATACTTCTGTCCTATTTATCATCATCATATTTTCAAATCACCCAACAACTCCACACTATTTTCTTATGAAAGGCAGCCCTAGTGTGCTAAAGAGAGTACTGACAGCCAGAACACAACAGTCATTTGCTCTTTTTAAGTAGAGCTGGCTCCCCTCTGCAGACTATGCCAAAGAGGATTGCTCTTTGATGTACCCCTTTTAGATTTCTATTAAGCATGGGAAAATAGAAAAACAAAGATAATTTCCAATATGTTGGCACCATCTGCAAAGAATTCTATTAAAGCACAAAAATTAAGGATTTTTTTTGGTTTTTATATTTTCAAGGGTAGTATTAGCAATATGATGTCAGGTAAGGTCTGTGGTTGGCAACTACAATTCTTTTATTGGACATATGTTACTGAGCATTGAACACTTGTTTATGTAGGCACGGATTTAAGAATAACACCACAAAATCAAAAGGCTAAACTGCTGACCTGTACTGAGAAACAGGCCTGGTGAGTCTGTCTACTCCTATAACTAAGCTGAGAAAAGGGGAAAAAACTGCCATTATAAGAGAAGAAGTATAAATTTAGTTATAAATTATGGTTACAGAACTAGATTATATTTCCTTTAAGGTCCAAAGCACTGGAAAACCCAGGTTCCCTGTGTACACGCACAGGGAAATATTTAGAGTCTGCCTTATGCAAGTGGTTTATCTGTAAAAAAACTTAATAAAGCTGTACTGATTCAAACAGTTCTCTTAGCAAAAAAAAAAAAAAATTATGTAATTCAGAATTATATTTCAGAATAAAAAATTATACATTTAAATGCAGATAACAACCTACCCAAAAGAGGGCAAGTTTCAGCAAACAGTGACCAGGAAAGAGCGAACAGGGAAAGCCAGTGTGAGCTATGACTTTAAGCAATGGTTTTTGCCAGATTTCATTCCTGCTTGCATCAGAATTTTCTCCCAGAGAAGATTTAGGAGATAAAAAAGTAAATTGAACATTGTCTTTCTTCATGTCATAAGGGCAGTTTTCTACAGTTCTTAGCAACAGAAAAAAACAAATATACATTTCCAGAACTTGCACATATCCAAAAAGAAAAAGGTGGAGAACAAAGAGGGAGAATAAAACCTAATAAAAGCTAGAACATGACTTTGTAGTAAACAATAGAATATAACGTGCAATAGTGCAATTTCTCCTTTGCTGCTCCAAGAGGAAGCCCCGGCAGACAGTCCCGTGCATCCAGCATCCCCCGGCGGTGTCACGCCCAGCTGCGAGCCTGCCGGGCCCCGCCGGGCTTCGGGGCCGCCGCGCTGGGGCCGGGCTCGGCCCGCCCCTTGCCCGCCTGCCGCAGCTTCTGGTCCCAGCGCTGCGGGGAAACGAACGGCGTTAGCACAGAGAGGCACAGGGACTACCTGAGAGATGGCACACGGGTTAACAGAGAGGCACAGGGGTTACCTGAGAGATGGCACAGGGGTTACCTGAGAGGCACAGGGGTTACCTGAGAGATTGCAGGGATTACCTGAGAGACTGCACAGGGATTAACAGAGAGATGGCACAGGGATTACCTGAGAGATGGCACAGGGATTACCTGAGAGATGGCACAGGGATTACCTGAGAGATTTCAGGGATTACCTGAGAGATGGCACAGGGATTACCTGAGAGATGGCACAGGGATTACCTGAGAGATTGCACAGGAACTACCTGAGAGATTGCAGGAATTACCAGAGTGCTTACAGAAATTACCTGAGAGTTACAGAAATTAAGAAAGAGTTACAGAAACTAACAAAGAGCTCCCAGGAATTACTAGAGAGTTACAGAAATTACCTGAGTCACAGGGATTACCAGAGAGTCACAGAAATTACCTGAGTCACAGGGATTACTAGAGAGTCATGGGAATTACCAGAGAGCTTAGAGAAATTAACAGAGAGTTACAGAAATTACCAGAGTTTACAGAAATTAACAGAGAGTTTATAGAAATTACCAATGAGGCTACAGAACCATCAGCAGCAAAAGCTGTTTCCACCATGTCACCCTGTGCTGGGCTTAAGGGTGCTATGAGAGCTCATTGGGAGAAGTCATTTAAACAGGGAAACTGTTTTGTCACTGTCTATTTTCTGAAAAATCCCTTTGCCAGGATTTCTTCTCCTGGGATGCTGAGAAGCCTTAGAGAAGAATGGAAACAATTATCTGATTGCTTCTCCTTTGTTTCGCTGCTTTGGAATGTGGTTGGAGATTGTTTATCCAACAGGTGGTTGTTTGATTGGTTTCATCTGAATTGTTTTAACTTAATGACCAATCACCATCCAGCTGTGTTGGGACTCTGGAAGCAGTCATGAGTTTTCATTATCATTCTTTGTAACCTTCTGTCTGTATCCTTTCTCTATTCTTTAGTATAGTTTTAGTATAGCACTCTTTAATATAACAGAATATAATATAATAATAAATTAGCCTTCTAAGAACATGGGGTCAGATTCTCAATTCCTCCTTCATACTGGGGACCCAGAAAATACCACACTGTTTCCTGGCTTTCCTGCAGCCTCTGTGAATGAAGGGTGTGATCCAAGGCTTCAGCACAACACACTCACCTTCAAAATAAGAAAATTTAAATGAAGCTATTTGTGCAGTTTTTGGGGGAAGCAGGATGAAAAAACAGTTGAGGGGTTTTTGTTAATTGAAAAAAATGATTATTATTTATTTTTGGTTTTGCAGGCAATAGAAATCACAGTAAAAAAAAAAAAAGGCATAATAAATGTAGTTTGTGCACAACTGTTGATGCTCTTGGAAAGGAAGATGATGATAAGAAGTGGGTGGTGATGTGGCAGGGTCCTCAACACCCCCAGACTGGGTGTGAGGGCAGAGGTAGCAGGGTACAGACAATAAGGAAGGAAGCAGAAAAGTGTGTTCCCCAAAAACAATTCCAACAAATAATGTTATCACCCAAGCTGAAACTGAGCAGAAGTCAGCCCATGGCAGCAAAATGATATTTTCTCTGTGGCACTGGATTTCCCAGGGTTCTGCCAAATCAAACAACAACTTGAAATAAGATCCCTGTATCTTTCACTCCTGTTATCTCCACTGATGCGAGAAATGCGTACAGAAAATCTTGCTCTTATAAACACAACAGCATTTTCCTGCCAGTGACCCTTACACTGATGAAGAAAGTGCTGAGTGGAAGAGAAGACTGGTTTGCACAGGCAAAACCACTATGGCAAATGTATGGCTGAGAAATTGTGTCAAAATGAGAATATTCAGTGTAAAGTGACGCTCCTGACAATGTCAAAACCACTGACACTTTGCAGTGCATCAGAACATAAAAAGGTAATCATTCCAGAACCTGGAAGGCATTAGAAAACATTTAAGTAAGAAAAAAATAGAATATATTTTCATATAGAGAGCTGTAGTTGCTCAGCCTGGAGAAGGGTTCAGGGAGATCTTAGAGGACCTTCCAATACCTAAAGGGGCTACAGGAGAGATGGGGAAGGACTTTCTACAAGAGCATGTAATGACAGGAAAAGAGGTAATAGCTTTAAAGTGACAGAGATTAGATTAAATCAGATGAGATAATATAAAATACAGGGAAGAAATTCTTGGCTGTGAGGGTGGGCAGGCCCTGGCACAGGGTCCCCAGGGAAGCTGTGGCTGCCCCATTCCTGGAAGTGTCCAAGGCCAGGTTGCATGGGGCTTGGAGCAGCCTGGGATAGTGGAAGGTGTCCCTGCCCATGACTTAAGTCTGAAAACATTTGTAAAGCCCCCAGGCCTGTTTGTTTTTTTTCAATTCATATCACAGCCCCAACTAAGCGGGTAGGTGTTGTGGAACACACAGCTTGCTACAGAGTTAAAAGGCTCCTACTATTTGCTTTTTTGAGACACAGCTTTTGACTAGTGCTACAATGGGATACTTTGGGGTAATTCAATGTATCCCCTTAATTTACTCAGCATGCAGTTCTAAGTAACACAGCAAATAACACACCAAATTAGCTTTTGATACATGATATTGATTAACTGGAGGCAGCACACAAATTTTCTTCCCTTATTTTGAAAAGACAGGTAGATGTTTTATGACACCCACAACATCTGGCTTCTCGTGAGGTATTTTCTTACCTTTATTTTTTTACCAAGACGTTCCTTCCACTTCTCAGCTATGGAGCCTTCCACCAAGAGTAACCTACACAACAGAGACAACTCCATCAAGAGGCTATACAACCCAACACACACAAAACTAAAATCTCTGTGCCTGTAGAGAGACTTGCCCTCCCTGAAGACCAAGTTTTCCTTCCTTGTAGCTCTGATTTTCAGCTTTATGACAGGGGAACAGTCAAGGACAGCACAGGAGGAGTTACCTGGAGCGCTCCTCGTCCTCGTAGCCCATAATGATGTATTCCTCATTGGCACTGAGGGGTGGACACAGGCAGCCAGAATTCGTGTGGAGGTTTACAGTGTCCTTTGGGATGTTCACCAGGGAAGATTTCAGGATCTCCTTTACTTCCACTACTGCAGTGACATCGTGGCATTTAGTCTTCACCTCCTTCACTTTAGCGCGGATGACTGGGGAAAGCCACAAAGAGCATTGTTAGCAGCAGCAGATAATGCAGGTCACTCCCAAGCTGCTCTTGGTGACCTCTGGCATTAGTCTTTTGCATGGTCCCTCATCAGAAGTTTAGCTGAACTCCTGCAATGTCTCTGCCTCCATCTCTTCACTACTTCACCCTCCACCAAAAAGGTCCAGGTAGCTCAGTGTGTCCCTTAATAATGGTCAGGAGCAGGAGTCATGTACCAGTTGGACTTATGTCCTGTTTAAGTTGGGCTCTGACTTCCTTCCTTCCTTTCTTCTTCACCCTTTCCATGTTAAATACATTAAATCTATTTCTTGTGTTCTCTCCCACTCCCTTGAGCTGTGACTGCTCCCTTTCTGGCTACCTGCAGTACAGATGAGCAAACTTTATCACTCTGAACCTTACAAAGAAAGGGAATGTGCATTAAAACTTCTCATATCACTACTTGTGCTGGATGACAGGCCCTATCTTTTCTACTCTCTCCAGTGACCCAGAACTAATCTGCTCTGCTCTTTCTGAACTTCAAATGCTCCTGATCTTGACCCAATGACCTCTCTAATTGTTTCCTCTCTTGGCCTCTCTTTTTGCCTCAAGTTGCACAGGAGGAAAGGTTGCCTTTCAGAGGCAAAGCTTTTCATTCTCTCAGGGTGACCAGTGAACTGATACCACATACAAATGCAAAGCCAGCCCAGAGGTCATGCTCTAGAGAATGCCACATCATTCAGAGTCCCTTGCCACACTATAAATGGGAGATAGCCCAAATTCCAAATGTCTCCTGTGTGAAAAAGGTAATAGAGAAGAAAGGAAACCATGGACTTACACATCTCCTCACTTCACATACATTGCCCATAACAGCCATTACTCACCATGTACTGCAGGCACATTAAATACAGTTGCCAACAAACACCAATTTGTTTATCTAGTATGCACAATTTACCCTAAGTGATTCCCTTTCTCAAAACCTTTTAAGATCTCAAAATAAAACATTATTTTAGTTTGGAGATATTTCAAATGCCTTTTAAAACCCATTTAATTTGAAAAGCTTGAGAAAATGGACAGGAGCATGCCCAATGACTCTGCCATATGCAGTTTCTGACCAGAGAATAGTCACTCTAATTTTTTTATAAACAAATTCACCAAAACAACATCAAATTTACTATTGACCAAAAAAGTGTTTGAATACAGCTGTAATTTTTTAGCTTTTAATAGCAAACTACTTTTAAAATAAGATTATCTGATTCTGGCTTTATAAATGTGCAATCCTAATAAGTACTATACAATTACTACCATTTAAATAAAGCCTTAAAGCTGAGCGGAACCTAAGGCTTTTCACCTGATTAACAGGAAAAAAGGAAGTGTTGCATATTGACAAAGCTTTATAAAATAAGGGCCTTGTTACCCCTGTAAAATCATTGCTCAGGCCTCCTGCTTTGGCTAAGTAGAAGAGGACTAGGAGAGTGACTGAGCTGAGTTAGGGGTAGAAAAAGAAGCTTTATAACCATGATATGCTCACATTGTGGTGCATGGTGGTTGGTTGGATTATGTTTGTAATGGTTTAAAACTAATAAAGTTGTAACTTTAAGTTTGTAACTGATACAACTGATATTGATACTTTAAGTTCATAACTGATCAAGTCTTAACTGTTTAAAAAGGCCTGGTTTGTTTTTGCAATAAGGGCCCAATGTTCAGTTCCTGTGATATGTATTCAGTGGTTTCACTGGCTTAGTTTGCTTGAAACAAGCAGTATGAAGAAAAACATGAGCTTGGAGCTGTGATATGCCTGAAGAGCAGGCCATGTGCACTTTTACAGGTGTTACTGACAGCCTAACACAGCTGGCAAGATGCTCACTGCTGGCTTTGACACACCAGAAGGAAAAGAACCTGTAAGATGTCATGGAGAGTTAGTGGGCAGGAAAGGGCTGCTACAAACATGTCCTTCTGCAAAAGCTGAGGGTAGTGGAAATCACAGAGGCAGCTCAGGAACAGCAGCCCACAATGCCATTTCTGTTGCATCACTGTTCACACTAGAGAACACAATCCCCAAATGCCTTTACTAAAACTGAAATAACAAAGATACCCTTCTACTAACATATCAAGCTAATCCCCTCCATCCTTCTAATTTGGAAATGGTCCAATCTACACCTTCCTCCTGCAATAAGCAATATTGAGTTACCAGCAGTAATAGTGAAATTTTAGGCTTTTTTAATGAGAAGTTGCCCCTTGCTGCAGGTTTAGAAGAGCTGGGAGCTGGCAGTGCAGCTGCTCTCACCATAGTTGTAGTTGTTCCGTAGGTAGGTCTTCTGGGTAGCTTTCACAGGCTTGCATTTGCAGCGCTCTACAGAAACAAAAAGCTTTGTTTAGAAAGAAAAAAACATGTATTCAGTGACAATCTTCCCAAAACCTGGAGCTCACACAGTGTGGGAATTGGGTTCATAGAAAATAAACCCAATAAATAAATTCAATTGCTGTGTACAGTCAAGTACACAAGGTACTATTCTTAACATTATTATTATAATAATTAATGAAAATAAATTTATCTTCTATCTTTACCTTTTTTAGATAAGGTGTAAAACTTTATCTTTTAAATAAGTCATCCAACTATGATCTATCACCTGTTTTAATTTGATCTGTTAAATCTTGTTAAGCCAAGAAACATTTATAGTGTATTGTAATTAGGAAATAGTTGGCTTCTGATTAGTCCCAGGTAAAATAAAATAGACTAAATTGCAAAACAAGAACACAGTCTCACATTTCCTTCAGCTTTAAGGCAGTATTGGCTTATTTTATGAATTTGAGAATGTATTTTGTTAGTCTAGTTCTATCTCTAAATTATTGACATACCCATGTTCTTATTGAAGAACCTCCAAGTCACCCTCATGCTTTTTAAATCTACATTTAAAAGAACTGTACAAAATGCTGCATTATTCCTAATCACTATTTAGAGATACAGAAACTAACACTAAAGTCATTTGATTGGGATGGTGTGAATTAAAACACCTGTATTGTCTCACCCTTCTCATGAGACTGAAAATGGAATAGAAGTTTTTAAAACACGTCTCAGTTACCCCATCTGTAAGTCAGAAAAGGGTTAAATCAAAAAACACCTAACAAAGATCTCACTGAACTGACTTGCTTTTTACAGTGAAACACTAAAAACCACAGGGCATTCCTGGCCTGTTCTGCTGGGAGATGAGGAACTGCCCATGAGACCTTAAATGTTTTTTAGGAGAACAACCTGACATACTGAAATTAAAAAAAAAACAAAACAAAAACAAACCACAGCACAACAACAAAGACACACAGACTTTGAGACTGGAGTGACAAAATCATCATTTTAAGCCAATTCAGTGTTCAATTCTGAGCTCACAGGTGCTGTAATTCCATCCTTGCAATGCTGCTCTCTCTTCTGTGCTAGACTTAAGGAATGCCCTCCTTTCTGTTCCTTTTATCATACAGACCATAACAGAGACACAGAAAGAAAATACTGTGGCAGTGCATGACTGAACATTTTTTTGAGTGTTATCAGGTCAGTATCTCAGGTCAGTTTAGCAAACTGGGATATTCTGGCCAGCAGGCATTCATAAAATATTTGGCATTGGAGGGGACCTTTTAAAGGCCACCTAGTCCAACCCCCTGGCAAATAAGCAGGGACATCTTCAAGTGGATCAGGTTGCTGAGAGATCCATCCAATCCACCATGAGGTATGGTGTAAATTTTACACAATTTTATTATGACCAGAAGCCCAAGTTTAATGAAAATAGAGATTTTCTTAGTCCTTGTGGCCAGAAGGACAGTCTTCAAAAAACAACACAAATGAGCACTGTCAGAGCAGCATTTCCAAAGGTGCAGATGCCAGACAGCTGGGAACTCTAAGAGAGGTAAAAACATTTTCATTAGTGCCCAGGGAATGCTAATGCTGAAGCTGCAGAGCCACAGTGGTGTTCATAAACACCACTGGTATTTCAGGGCAGGTTGTTCTACTGCAAATATTTACTTTTTATTTTACATCAGTGTCTAAGTGTGGTTTGGTGGAGTAATTTCAAACAGCAGATCCCAGTATTACATGTGCATATGCATCTATTTTGACATTTGATTTGGCATAAATGGAAGTAGATTTAATGCAGTTTATTTCTATGCACCATCATTCTAAGTATCAATGTATATAAGCTAGTGGTTTAGTTAAATCTAACATGAAGAGTCTGAAAAATAACTTTTATTTGATTATGTAGGATTCCTGCATATTTAAAAAAAATTAAAATTGATGGAATCATTATTTTCCATTGGAAGAATTTTTGTAGTTGAAAACACAAAAAAAAAAAAAAAAAAAACGAGGAAAGAGGAAAACATTTCAAAAGAAAAGTATATCATTTCCTTGAATTTCAAACACATCCTCAGGAATCTATATATAGAGCCCTACAGACTTTAACTTTTCTATGTGTTTGTGTTGAAATAACAAAAGCAGAGAAGGGAAGTGATTTTTGGCTTCCCTTCTGCCTTTGTGAGCTCATGGCTACTGCAGACCAAACGACAGCTGCCTTGGAGCAGAGAATAAAAGATGTGCTCCTGTGACCCACACTCACACAGGCACCTCAGCATTCAAGTCCGTAATGTTCTCCTGCTCTACAGACCTTTGCACTGTGTCCCAGGTAAAATAAAATAGACTAAATTGCAAGACAAGAACACAGCCTCACATTTCCTTCAGTTTTAAGGCAGTATTACTTTATTAATTTTAGAATATATTTTGTTAGTCTATTTCTAAATTATTGACATGCCTATATTCTTATTGAAGAACCTCCAAGTCACCCTCATGCTTTTTAAATTTACATTTAAAAGAACTGCACAAAATGCTGCATTATTCCTAATCACTATTTAGAGATACAGAAACTAACACAAAAGTCATTTGCCAAGGTCAGTTAGAAAGTTAGAGCCATTCCTCTCTCCCAGCTCCTGGTACAGTGATTTTCCAAGGAAGGCAAATGTTGACCTTCCCCCAGGGAGTGGAAACACCCACAAAAGGTGGCTATAAAAATGTACTGCATCACCTGATGCTGAGGGAAAATCCCATCCTACCTGACAGCCTCCCCAGAAGCTGCCAGGATTAGCAGAAGAGCTCTGACACCACAACAATGGCATGTCCCCAGCACAGAGACAGCAGCAGAGGCTCCCACTGGCTTTGGCTGAGATCACAGCTAGCCATTAAATCTTCTTTTCAAGTAAATACAGGACTACAAACTGCTCAAAGTCTCTGTCTTGGAAAACTTCACTCTGTCAATGCCAAAAGACATGGAGAGAATGGTTTTCCCCATGGATTGCTACCAAGAAACATCTGTGCCATCTTAAATATATGTGTATGTAAGATGGAAGACCTGGCTGTAATCCTGACCTGCACAGGCACTCAAACCTGGCAAACACCTCCCAGGTCAACAAAGGATATAAAATAAACACTCTAGAACATTTTCTAAGAGACTTGAGGAGCATGTGATGAAGCAGAAAACAATGGACTTCAGTGCCAACAGAGGTAAAAAAGGTCTCCCAAAAAACCCTCATGCAGACTGAGAGGGAAGGTTTTGCCAGTAGACACTGACAGGGAAAAAAAGGTGTCTCAAATAGGAATAAGCCATGAGTACTGCTCCCTGTGACCATGCACAGCAGCACAAGCAGTAAGATGCAGAAAGCACAAAGCTGAGAATGGTATTTCTTAAAAAAAACCACATCAATTTGCTACTTGCAAACAAACAAACCAAACTGCTCTAAATTTACTTTACTGAACACATAAATAAAGCCATTTTGAGACATGGCCTTTTAGGTGGTCCAACTGTATTTGTCAGTTGAGACAGATGTAGCACACTGAACTGGAAATCATGTTTGAGCAGTAAAAGCAGATATTGCATCTGCAATTTTTCTGTGCATCCTTACCCTATTTTCTAGATGGGATTGTTTTAGGTCTGCTTTTGCTTTCAGCCATCAAAAAGCATCACAACAGGAACAACATGACTGAAACTTTACTCTTCCACTGCAGGGTCACTCACTGGAATTACATGCCTATGGACAGGCAGCAGTAAAGATATGCCTCACAGTTTTGATTTAATGAGACAGTGAGAGCATGCAGCTTTGCTTTCATACTCAAAGTGAAGCTTGTATGCTCTCTGTACAGTCCACATGGTGCATGAAATCCCAGCTTTCTCAATGCAACACAACTGAAAATGGCTTCAAACTATGAAGATACTAACATTAGTAACAAATATCTTTAGCCAGTCCTCCAGACATGGTGCCATGCTCAAGACAATTTAAAGCAAAGCCTGTTAAGGGGTTTGCTTTTATGAGTTTTTTTTAACTGTACCTGGGCTTCTAGAGGGTATGCACTGTGATTTAAAGAACATTTTGCACAAATATAGCTGCTTTCACATTGAGACACACTGATTAAAATTTTAAACTGTATTATAAACTGGGTATTACTAACACCTTTTTGCAATTTGGTCACAGAGCTAAATGCTGAAATTATATCTATAGGTACCTAATGTTAGGTTCAACACCTTTGAGGTGAACATCAGGGCACACTGTAGCTCATCAGCACCTCTGCAGAAGAAAAGACATGGAGGTCAATGCTAGGGCTTCCAAGTCTCAATTTCTTGACATTGACCTAAGAGGAGAACTCTGGATGGAATCATAATAAAATTCAAGGAAATCTACAGTCACTGGCTTGCATGAACAAAAGATTCACATTCCTATAACTATTAGCCACCATCCTGGGCTTTGCTTCTTTGCATTGGCAGGTAGTGGTAATGCTCAAGGGGTTTTATTCAGTTCCAGCAAAACCAAAACAGCAATAAAAAGCAACAGGGAACTTGCTGGAATAAAACCAGCCTCAGAAGGTGCCACCCTCAACCTCCTCAGGCTAAAGGGAGCATTGCCATTATCTACAAAGTGTACTGAATTTAATTTGAAAACTTAAAGGTCAAAATGAACCATTATCTTCACTGGTTTTGCCCAGGGAAAAATCAATTTAATGATTACTCTCTCTCTTCAAGACAAAACTTTAAATAAAATCAGCATAGCCCTCCTGCTTTGATGGACATTTTGAGGCTGACCAAATCCCACCTGCCCATGGAATGCAAAAGCAAAATCTACAGTATTCTCAGTCAAGACTAAGTATTTAAGTATTTATCACTTAGTACCCCCCTTCGTTAAATATTTGAAGATTTGAAAGTCTACAGCTTACTATACAATTTTATAAAAATTATTATACAGTTTTATTACGTATTATACAGTTTTATAAAAATGTACTTACCAATGCCAGCACCTCTACAGTTGCCGTTATTAGAATCCATAGGGAAATCTGCCATGGATTTGTAAAATATGTAAAAAAAAGTTAGTATTTTTAATATTGGATTATTTCACTACACATACATGACAATATTTTCTCTTTCTCTAATATTTAGTACGTGGAAACTTAATAACTTCACTAATAAACAGTTTGCAATATTCCAGAGGTCAGTCCAGTAAAGCTGACACAATGTCTTGCCCACATTTCACCTGAATCCAGCATATCATGTTAAATGCTAAAGCAGACTAAATATCCCATTTCCACTGCTACAGACTGGCAGGTTTCAGACAAGGGTTGACATTTATGCCATGAATTTTGATCACATACAGAAAACACGTGTAGTGTTTGCATTTAATTAGATGATGAAGGAGAAATTACTTTGGGGGACTTTTTGGTTACTGAGGAAATCAAATCAACCAACCACAATCACACTGTCGAAAGCAAATGCCAAAATAAATGTTTCAGACCTTCCCCTCAGTTTAAAAACACACTGATTACTCTGAAGGACAGATAAGGAACAGAAGTTTAAACAGGCACTCTGCCCAAAGAACTGCTTTCAGACACATTCATAAGTGGACTGTGTCCCAGATTAGTAAAATGCATCATTTCAAACCTATTTATTAAATCACACCATTTAATGGGTTTATACATATATTTAATCATGAAAAACAAGTATGTTCATGCATATAACCTTGAATGAGCCAAGGACAAAATAAATGCAAGAGGAACAAGAACTGGGAGAGATGCAGAACGCTTCATTAGAATGGCATATAAAATGGAAAAACAAATGAGCTTTCAAAGAAAAAAACCCTTCTGTAATTTTGCACATTTATTCATTTATGCCTGCTCTTCCAATTCTGGAATCTGGTATCCTACAACTTTCTTAGATTCTGACATAATCATGGAGGCAACACTGCTGCCTCTGCAATGTAGAAAAAATGTAACAAAAGCTCCTCTCTTGCAGCCTGAGCTGTAAGGTTTTGGCTGTAAGACAGCCCAGGACATCCCTGATATTTAGTGTTCATGATGACTTCAGATGTGTAGATTAA
This sequence comes from Chlorospingus semifuscus, assembly GCA_035048045.1. NCBI lineage: Eukaryota > Metazoa > Chordata > Aves > Passeriformes > Passerellidae > Chlorospingus > Chlorospingus semifuscus. Next base: position 1,388,533 of record JAWWMS010000002.1, on the reverse strand, counting down.
ATTATAAGGGCCAAGCATATCTACATATATGTATATATTTATATTTATATAATCACAAATTCTGTAATACCTGTTTACAAGAAAAATAATATTACTTAGCTAACCTCATTTTGCCATCCTTGTTAAAAAAATAATTTAATCTCCACTTAATGAATACTTATACTACTCAAAGCAACATGAAACTTCTCTTACATAAATGAGGATGCAGCTAAATCACAGTCAGGGCAAGAGTAAAGCTGAAAAACAACTAATTCCCTTACATAATAATTAACTTTAAAAAAATTTGAGACTTCAGGAATAATTATTCTAGCCAACATAAAGAGCAAAGGGTATAGAATATAGCAAAGGAAGATTCAATAGATGCTCTTTTATATTCAATATCCTGTTGCTAAACAAAATCAGATCCGTTTTCTTGCAAAGAAAGTTCCAAACTACCACAAGATCTTTGCTTATAGAAGAAAAAAACCGAACATTTTTACGGAGCCAATCTGATCTTTGCAATCAGGTACTTCCACAGAACCTTTTAATCTTCACCATGCTGCCTTGTAACAAGTCAAACCATCCAAGCTGATTCTTTCTTTCATGTTTGATTTTGATTATTCACCTGAGTTATTCTCAATGCATTAAGAACGCATTTTACATTGCATCAAATGCACTCTGGCATTCCAGGATGTGATGGAAGAGGAACTGAAATTGTTTCCCTCTTGCAAATGGTAAACAAAAGGACAACCACATTTCTCATTCTTCCCCTCCTGGGCCAATTATTTGTTGTCTTGTTCATTCAGCCAAGCTGTAGCTTTAAATCTACAATTCCTTCTGATGTGGTAAAAGCATAGAGAGAGGTCTATGGTCTGATAATCCTACCATGTGTTCCAAGTACAGATAAAACATCTGCAGAACCCTCCAGCCACAGAGAGGTGGCCATACAGGCCTCTCTGTGTACCTAGGGCTGGCCTCAGACATCTCCCCACTCTGGGCACCCAAAATCCCTGCAGAGAAAGCTCTCAGGATTCACTGCCCCTCTCACTCAGCTGCCTTGGCCACCTTCTCAGGTCTTCTAGAAGGCTATCTGCATATGACCAAGCCAACTGCTCTGGTTTTTCAGGTGGCCCAGCAAGCTAAAATTCCTACCAAAATAGGTATTTCAGGGATAGTTTGTTCATACCTTCAAAGCACATTGCCCGTTGTATCAAAATTGTTACTGGGGACAAAAAACAAATCATCATGGGGAAGACAAGATAAGTATCACATTAAATGCTTACCATCTCCCATCCACAGAAGGGAAAAGAAGCTCTGAAGTGCACAGTCCCTACCTAAACTAAGGATGGATCCAAACAGACATGACTTTGTGATGCTTGAGCAAACCTAGTCCAATCCACATTGAAATTACACCTCAAAATAAACCAGAGCCCAGTAAAGGGCTCACAGCCTTCCCTGGCCCATGTGAGTACAATGCCGACAAGTACTGGCTGAGGAACTTCCCTTGGAGCTCACACCAACACAGGAGAACCAGTGAGTACTTGGTATGGGCAGTATAAACATGCAAACAAGCATGGAACTGACCTGCTTTACCAGATGTCCCCACACACTCTCAGGTACACAACTTATTTTTAACCAAATTACAGCACACCACAGCCTCGAGGCATCTGCTAACTCTGCACTGCCAGGTCACCTGCCCCACCCCAAACCAGAATTCCCAATGAATTACTGCGTGTGCAGCCAGAGCAATTCAGACACTGAGTGCAGAGCAGCCAGGAGTGAAGTGCCCCCTGTTTGTGTGCCTGCACAAAGGCAGCAGGGCAGGGGTGAACAGGTACCCATACATCAGCTCACAGCTCATTTCTGGACTTGGGAGAGCTTGGGCCAGGCAAGGGTTGACCCTGCCTTGGTGTTTATCCTTTCCAATGCACTCATGCCTATGCAGGGATGACTGGTTTCTACAGATGGACAGGAGCATGAGCTTGGAGACCTCTGTCACTCAGTGACACCTTTCTGGAAACCCTTCTCATTTCTCTGACCCTTTTCCCAGTTAAACTCATACAGTCTGGTCCCTGCTTACCCACCAGACAGGAGATTGGAAGAGGGTCCAGGCCAGGCCTGCCACCAGCTACTGGTCAGGTCTCAGTGTGTGTGAGCACCCACCCAGCCCCTGTCCCCAGCAGCCTCATGGACAGAGGCCTCTCTCCGCCAAGCTGAGACCTTCAGCTGCAACACAGAGGCAAGAAAAAAAAGCTGTTTAAAATCCCCAAACAACTGACTTTCCATTGTTCCACTTCTCTCCAAGGGCAAACTCTCTGCCAAGTTCTGTCTATGCAAAGCAATCTCTCTGAAATAAATACCTGCCAGTGATGGTTAGCTGGATCCCCAAAGAGGGGAACAGTATCCAAAAGTTTCCTATTAAATTTTGTTTAGGAGCAGGGGACAAATCCAAACTGTTTTTCCCAGTATGTCATCCTAATTAATTGCTTTTCAGAAGGATTCTATATTTTAAAAAAAACCAAAACAAAACACTAACAAGGAGAGCTAAATGAAAGCCACTTACACAGTAAGTGTACAAAATAACAATGCCTACAACCACAGATTTAGATGAGAGGTTTGGAACAGAGAAACAACCTGGCAATACCTAGTTTTGAGCAAACATTTTTCCTATACCACTGTTTAAATAAATAAAAATGTTAAAAAGGCAGAGGAAAGCAAAAAATAACATGATCCTGATTGACATTGTGATTAAAGAATATGGCCCACCTATTACTGAAGCCACTCCAGGCACTGTGCTCCAAAGAACTAAACCATAGCCAGTGGTTGCTGCTTGGGCACCTTCTTCAGATTTAGATATCTGTGAGCCCTAGTAATTAAGAAACCCTTCCACAATGCATGAATTCACTGTCATTTACTTCAGCTATTAATACAAAGAGGATCTTTGCTAATTTGGTTGCAGAAACATGCATGGAAAGCCAAGTGATAGGAAAATTTATTCTAGTTAACATTTAATACAAAGAACTCTAACTCCAAGTTGTAGAGCAGGCAGCAACACAGCTGTTCCACATAACATTTTATTCCTCACAACAAATCCCACCAGGTTCTGATGGCATTTAATGGCCCAGGTATTGATTAAATGCTTAGACAGTAAAATCCAGGGGACTCAGCCTACAAAGGCAGCTGAACTGCAGTGAGCACATAACACCATTGATGGTATCTTCATTACTGAGATTTAAATTCTCTTACTTACTTCTCTTGTCCTGATTCAGGCTTGAAGTTTGGAATAATTTTGTTATTTAACTGAGAAATGGGGCTGCTCTCATGTTTCAGGTAAAGACCTAAACAAATCCCAACTTTATAAAACAATAACCTGGGCACAACTGCTTGTCCTCAGCACACTTCCCCAGCACTGTCATGCACATCAACTGCTCTAAGTACAGCTAGGCAAAGACTGAGTCAGAACAAATTTGATCTGGAGCTTGGAAAACACTGTTTTGGAAATTAAGGTAATAATAAATAAGAAACAAGCATGAGAAATGGCTTGTTCACTTGCCTTTTTAACCTGCAATGCCAAATTAACATACTGGGTTACTATGAACCCATCCAGACAGACATGGAGGACTTGGGCCACATGGAGAAATCATGGGTTCACATATGATTTAAGAAAATAGGTGTCCAGCATGTGAATAATGTACAATTTTCTTTAATTGTACATGTACTAAGAGATAGTATTTTAAAATAAAAAAATAAATTCGAGTTCTCCTTAGACATCTTATGATAGTTTGGGTTGATACCTTGTGATGTGGCTTCACTTTCCTCCAACATCTTATTAACAGCCCAACACGCCTTCAAGCTATGTTCTTATCTAAGTAAGATAAGGTGAGACAACCTCCCTGACAGATCTGACTTCCAATATGCACAGAACCCATCACACTGCTCTGGTTTTGTTGCTAGCTCCCTCTTCAAAACAGGAATAAACATTTCACTTGAGACATAAACACTCTGCCAGGCAGTAGCAGCCAAGAACACATGTTGAAGATGCTTTTTTAGTCAGCATCCCCATGCCAACACTTGCCACTTATTACCTGCAAAACTAAAGACAAGGTCCTGCCTCTGAAATTCTAGATTTGAGACAATTTTCTCTCTCAGCAGTTCCTGTGCTTCACAGACTTAAGGAAGTTTGACAGGGCCCTGAATGAGGAAAGCAGATAATCTGATAGACTGCAGGAAGAATAAGCAAATACATGTGAAGAATGAAATACATGGAGAAAGTGAACAGCACCTCCCAGAGATGTAACACAGCTTGTACTAATGTCTGCACACAGAACCACTTTCTCCTCCAAAAGCCCAGGACAGGGATGTGGGATAAATGCCATAGAAGACTTCAGACAGCATGCACTAATCTGACACCCAGGGTGTTAATGTATTGTCAGGATGCTCTTTCATCCTCCATCCTGGATGATCATTTGTTGGATCCTCCACAAAAAGCCAAATTATTCAGTATCACACTCACCTCCAGAACACCCACACCATGCCTGCAGCATCCCTCTGCTTTCTGGCTGTAAAGGAAGCCGGATGTTTCCCAAAGAGAATGAAAAATCAAGAAACACACACTTCCCACATGTTTTAAGTCAGATTCTGTAACTTGAGGAACTTGAGACCTCCCAATCAGCACTCCCACTCAGGTTTTGGAGACCAGCACAAGCCCAGGGGGTGTGCACAGCTATTTCTCTAACTGAGCCCAAAAATCAGCACTGCTGTCAGCTTTCTCCATCACAGACAAAGCAGCCCCTTGGTGCTGTGGAAGGAAGTGTCTGGATCCTCCTCATATCTGGACTCAAATGGAGACAGGTCCTAGAAGATGTCTGTGGTGGACTGTGCCTCAACAGCAGAAAGTAAACTTCTTACTGAGATTTATCACAGATTTTACCAACAACAGTTCCTCCATATTTTGCAACAGTCACAAGCTACTGGGAATATAACTGATGGAAATTGGGTTTGTGCACCCAGTCCCCACTCTGACAAGGGCACTACATCATCCTTAAGGCTCCCTCATGGAAGGGACAAGACAAATGTTCTAATGGTCACCAGAACATTAGAACAATAATGCAGAAATAATGCAGAAATATGCAGAAACCTCAAGAGGAAACGAAACAGTAGAACCCTCTTACAGGTAGCAAAAGAATAAAAGCAAAACCAAGATTTCACTTCTGAAGAATACAAAAAGCCCCTTCTACAACAGAAAGCCACAAAACAATGGATTATATTTCTGCCCACTCTATTAGGTGTAGTTTACAGACAGCAGAAGGGGCTAGAATGCTTAGGAGATAAATTAAAGCAAATAAGAGCAGGGATTCTGCACACTACTCATCAGGCAGTTGGTTATTTGTGTCTTCTACTGAGCTGCAATTCTTTATTTGGAGAATTGGTTTGAAAGTGTTCACCTTACCTCTTCCTAGAACAGGAATCCTTCCCACTACTTTCTAAAAGAACAGTTTTATTCCCTCAAGAAGGATTCTTTCAGTCTGGTGCATAATGCACCAGTTCAAAATATTCAGCTCAGAAATGAGAATGTCATCAGATTCTCATTCACTGAAAGAGAGTTTTCATGGATCTGGCCCTGGAATCCCTCAAAGAGGTTATTGTACTGCTGAGGTCCTCAGAAATAGGTAACTTGGGGGTGATTTCAGCCAAGCTTCCTCCCTCCAGATTTGAATGTGATTGCTTTCAAATCGCTGCAGACCTGCCAAACCTTGAGCCATTTTTAAGGTGGTTTTGAAAGCACCTCAATGCTGCAGAGAAAGGTGCTTGGTGTTCAAAACCACATCTCTCCCCAAAACTAGCCCAGCAGGACTGCAGGGCTTAGAGAGCAGCAGCTGATGGCAAAAATAGATGGTTATGTTCATGAGCTGGGGAAAAAAGTAGGAAAAAGCAAGAGGGAAGCAGCTAGAAGTTAGAAATAGAGTAATGACTGGAGATATGAGGGTATGGAGGTTTCAGGAGGTGCAGAGGGTAAGAGAATAGAGTCAGAGATGGATTAGGTTTTGTCTGGCCTGTAAATAAATGGAGACAGAGAGAGCAGCTTACCTGGGAAGGCTGAGCTGGGGAGCACGGTCAGGAAACTGAAGCGTGAGATTTTGTTAGGAGAAGAAAACAGGAATTACAGCGTTTGGCATTACTGGCAGAGGGATACATAAAGCATTTAGTAGTGGGACAGAAGCACAGTAAAATACTGTGCTGAGCACAGCATGAAAAATCCCCCTTTCATTCCCAGGCCACTGCTGGGGGAGGACAGAGAGGTGAGATCCACTGCCTGTCAGTGAGCTCCCAAAACCCAGCACTGCAGCTGTGGGCACTGAAGGAGACAGGCAGCAGCACAACAAGCTCCTGGGGTGCATGGATGCTGCTCTGACCCCCCTGGTCTGCTCTCCCACCCCAGTACTGCTCTCCCAGTCCTCTGATGGAGAGGTCTGGCAGAGCCACCAGCACTGAAACTTTGCATCAGAGAAAATGGTAGCCTGGTCCCACCAGCAGCAAATGCTTTCCTGAAAATACACAGGAACTGTAGTCACTCTGTAAAAGGTCAGAGCTCACTCGTGATAACCTCCCACCAGCTTGCCTTAATTTCCTGTTCAATAGCCCCTTGTATTCACTATCTCTGTGGTGTTCAGCTCACCGTGTTGGAGGGGTGTCCTGCCAACTCCCCCAGCCCAAAGGCAGCTGTGACAAGAGTAGGATCCCTGAGGCACAGCAGGTTTGTAGCATGGTCTGAGCAGTCAGCAGTCCTCACCTGACTGCGCAGAGATGCTCCTGCCTCGGACAGTGGCGCTGGATGACAGCCAGACACCCAGGACCAGCCACCCTGTGGGATCACAGTGAGCTCAGCTGGTGAAACAGGATGCAGAGAGAAAGCTGAGCAGCTCCAGCAGCCCCTCTGAGGCCACCATGGTCACACAGCATCAGGCTCGGGTGCAGGACGCAGCGTTTGGGTGGCTCCAGGGATGTTGGGAACAAAACACAAGGGAAGGCTGCACTTTGCTGCACCCCTCACCTGGCTGTAGTTCTAGAGCCCAGGGACCTGCTGAGGAACCTGTGCTGTAACTGTACCTTCGGGGCTAACCACTAAGATGAGCGTGTTTTCTCCCCTCCAGCTGTGCCTGTGCCACCACTGGCAAAGAAGTAGTTGGGGAGTCCCCGGCCCCCCAGCTCCTGCCTGGGGCTCCTCTGGGCACTGATCTTTCCCAAAATCTGTGGAGTGCTGGCATTGTGTGAGAAGGGAGCAACCTGTTTTGGGAAGGAGCGGTTGAAGAGGAGCAGAGAGGAGCGGGGACAGAGGGGGAACCGGCAGCCGGGGGGCTGCCCCTCACTCGGGGGGCTCTTCATTCTGTGCCAGCAAGCGCTGCCGATGGATCTCCGGTAGAAGAGCGGTACGGAAACGTTTCCCGTTCGTGTGCAACGAGGGCTGCAGCTCCCACACTCGGTGGCGGGACTGTCACTTGTCACACACACTCTGTGCCCAACAGCAAAACTTTTCCAGCAGCGACGCGGCTGCTAAAGGCAGAGAGAAGACAGCGAAAGAGCGGAGGGCAGAGCAGAGAGAATCCGAGCGAGCAGCCGGAGGGGAGGCAGGGCTCCCGGGCTGCCCTCCCCGCCCGCCCGCCGCCCATTGTCCCCGCGCCGGTGCCGGTCCCCGCGCACTCACCCGCGCCCTCGGCGGTGACGATGGCCTCGGGGGAGATGCACACCCCGCGGTCGTACACGGGCAGCTCGTCGCAGGCCAGGCTGTCGGGCCAGGCGTGGCTGTAGCGGACCAGGACGGGCTCGCAGCCGGCGCGGGCGCGCTCGCAGACGGACTTGCAGGGCTTGATGGGCTCGTGCTGGAAGTCGATGGTGCAGATGGGCGCGTACATGGCGCACAGGAAGAACAGCAGGTCGGGGCTGCAGTTGGTGCCCAGCAGCCCCTCGAACTGCTCCATGGCCAGCACGGCGTTGGCCTGCGTGCTGTGGTGCAGGTGGTTCGGCATCTTGGTCATGTTCCAGGGCAGCGGCTTGCAGAGCGGGATGCGCACCGGCTCGCAGGCCGCCCCCCGGGCCGCGGGCGGCCGCCCCAGCAGCAGCAGCCCGGCCAGGGCCAGCAGCGGCAGCCCCCGCCTCATGCCGCCCGGCCCGACGGTAAGCGAGGGGCCGAGCGGGCGCGGCGCGGCGCGGGGGCGGCTCCGCCCGCCCTGGCCCGGCCCCGCCAGGCGCGCACCGGGGCCCGCCCCTCCGCCCCGCGGCCCGGCCCCGAACAAAGGAGAGCGGCCCTGCGCTGGGGAGGGGGACTCGCCTGGTGGGAAGAACCCCAGAGGAGACATTTCTCTCTCAAGCGAGAGCTTGAATTCTCCCCGAAGTAAAATCCTTACTGGGAGCCTGAACATGATTTCAGACCAATCTCCCGGAGATACGTTCATATTTTTTAGCAAACACCTCTTTTTTTGTTTGTTTTTTTGCACACATTATGCTGGGTGCAAATGCTTAAACAGGAGGTGCACACGAAAGGCGTGGCACATAGACATAGAGATGGGGGAACAGTTTTAGAGGAGAGTAATAATGTTGAGAGGCTTAAAAATGACGGACATTCAGCTCAGCAGCTGGGGATGCTTTCTTTACAGAAGGTTTAAAAAAATTGAAGAGGCCAGATACTGTTTAAGATACCTCACAAAACAATGGTGCAGGAAAAGGAGGTCTGACTTGATCAAAAAAATGTGCCCTGATATAATCATAGAATCACAGAACAGTTTGAGTTGGAAAGGACCTTAAAGATCATCTAGTTCCAACCCCCTGCCATGGACAGGGACACCTTCCACTGGACCAGGTTGCACAGAGAACACAAGCTGACATTTATTAGCTGAATAAGTTCTTTCCAGTTATAAACATACGAGCAACTGCTCCATCACACATTTATTATTCCAGCTTCTGCCCCTAAATCAAACCTGTGAGTAGAAACACACCTACCACAAGCCAGTGCTCAGAAACCAGACCAGAAATGTGAATAAGCTGTGAAAGCAGCCATGGATACAGGCTCACAAACACAGGGTCCTAAGCCTAGAAGGCTTTTCTGAAGTTTTTCACTTTATGACTGCAGATGAAACCTTAATCCCTTTAACCCAGCTGCAAATGTCCTTGTTCCAGCAAAGGCACATGCCAAGCAAACAAGGAGTTGTGATATGGCCAGTGGAGCACAGGTACCTTTTACTTGCCCACCACTGCAGGTGCTGATTTCAAAGACCCAAATCTTGTTCCCTGCACTCCTACGAGAAAATTTGAGCCTCAAAGGGAGGCAGAAATGTTCACACAGGTGTGCATGTGACAGCCTTAGGAGCCATCAGTCAGGCTGCCCATGACCCTGTGCCTGCATCCAGACTTGCCAAGTAGCCATGAAGGCAAAGGAAAGGGAAAGGGCTTTCCCTGCAAAGGGAAGCTTGCTCCTCTGCAGGGGGAATTAGAGAGCACTGGGTTTACTCATCCTCTTAGCTCTTCAAATTTAGTCATAGCAAAGCCTCAGGCCTGAGTTTTCCCTAGTAGTGTAAAAAATAAGTGTTTAAAAAGCATGTGGTGTAATAAAAACCTTACCCAGGTGGTTGGAACTGAATACACTGGACCTTACCTGACAGCAGTGAGTGTGAGAGCAGTGCATCCCCAAGAATGAGTCCAGGGAAATGGGCCAGAGCAATGCAAAGCACCTATTGACATGAATTAACATATTTTCTACTTCACTATGAAATTCTCCCATCTCTGGGATTTTTTTTCCAGATTGATAATTGATAATTACATAAACCAGCTTTAAAAGCATTTCCTGTGTTTTGCAGGAAAAAGCATTGATAAAAGTGAATATTCCTTTGCCTGCAATAAGACCATGAAGTCCATAAGCTTAATTTTTTAGCCCCAAGTCTACAAGATCTGCATGAGATGACCTTGTACTTCTTTACTCAAAGAGTAAAATTACTGAAAATTGTTTCAGAACAGGAAATGCTGGCATCCCCATGAGATCACAAACATTAAAACACATTCCTATACAAACTGGCTTCACATCTCCCAGTGCTGGTGTGAACATTGATACCTCCCATGCATTGAGCTGGCAGAGCACTGCCCACTTGCCCTGCTGGCAAGCTCCTGGTGCAGCTGGTGCCTGGGAGAGGATGGGAGCTGCTGGCAGGATTGGGGCTGCTGGCCTGCAGGGCTGTCTGCATTCATTACCTCTTCATGCTTCCAATATAAATCAGCTTATACGAGGTGGTAAAAATTCACCTCTGGCTGGAACTAGGCAGTCTGATTACTGACCTGAAACATTGCTACTTTAACCAAACATTCACACCCCCCGTGTCTGCCAAGGTCTTTTCTGTTATACAGAAGCACTAAGGCCAGCCTTGACACCTTTTTTAAACAGAGGAGGAGTCTGGTAAAGCAGAAAAAGAGACAGTGAAGAGGAGGGCAATGGTTTCATGCTATCAAAATGCAGTTACAGTGCTGTGCTCTGCAGGTAGAGTTACACTGGAAGGAAAATAAAATGGCTAGAGGAAAAGAGCAAGCTACCAACCTACCCTCTGTCTTCACATGCAGTTGCTGCACAACACCAACACTGCTAATTGGAACTATAATATGTGTGCATACTGAAAATGTTGACTAGGGAGTTTGTATGTTAGCTGAGAAAGCATGTGCTGTGGTACCTGAAATTTTCCACCAGTCTCAAAATACAAAGTAGCTTTTACTCTGGGTGCTACCACAGTGCTGTGAGGAATTTTACCCCCATCTCTCCCACCACTTCCTTAAGATTTATGAAGAAAAAAATCTCTTTCTACAGCTTCCATAACAAGGGCAGTGCTAAAACTCTGAGGCCGGGTTATGACAACAATCAAATTCCTTATCTTGGACAACTCCAAAAGGGTTTAGTCAAATTATGGTATCATCATTCTGTCAACTTGATGTCATGCATGACCAGTAAGAATTTCTTAATAAAACTATGCCCAGGCAGCAGCAGACTGAGATCAGTACTGATTGCCTGTGAGTTTCATGGTACACTTTGTGGGGGTTGGTACAAACCTATACATTTAAAGAATAATAATACAGCCCATAGTATCACACAAAGTCATTTCCTAGAATAAACAAGAACTCAGTGGGGTTGAGGTCTAGGGCAGGGATTTGCTTCTAGAGTAGCTCATAAAAAAATGACAGAAAAAGTTGTTGGTTGTTTTGTTATTATTATTATTATCATTATTGTTGTTATTCCCCACAAGAATCACAGTAACCTACAACAATTCATAGTGCCTGAGGTCCAACTTACTCATCCATAACCCCAAAAAAACCCAGCTTGGTTACCTTGGAGCGCCATGAGGATGGATTTCAGCAGGAGGTGGCAGGATAACCCTCACAGCTCTGGGGATGGCCAACCAACTTTATTTGGGGATACAGAAACAGAGCAGAATGAGGAGGGCTGCAGAGGAAATAAAAAGGGATTGTGGGGTTTGTTGTTTCACCTTTTCCCAAAAGGAAGCTAAGTAAGGAACTGCTTCCAGACACCTGGCATTAATTTATTTCTTTGTTATTTTTTCCTTTACACAGTATCTATGCCCCCACCCACCCCTTGTTTTTCTCTTGCAGGAGGCAGATAAACAGCAACAGGCTTAAGAAGCAAGAGCTGGCTTTCTGAGATGCTTTGATGTCCAGCTCCACTGTTAGAACTGTCCATCAGGAAAACTTCATGGCTTGAAATACAGAAATACATGTATTTCAAATCTAAGCTGGAACAACTATGTGACTGGACAGAAATATATAAATAGGACCTCATTAAAAAATAAAACTGAAATCTGAAGCTTTCTTTGCAATAGCAAGAAACACAAAATAGTAAGAAATACAGGTTTGGTCAAGATTAACCTGCTGCAGTCAAGGCAGTCCCAAGTGTATTTGTCAGTATCAGTTCTATCCTGAAGTGCTACAGTCTCCCTTTAGAGATAAGAAACAACCCCATACACACACCCCAGCATCTCACTTCTATAAGCAAGGGGTGCTCATAGGCCAGAGGAGGCACAGGGAGGGTGAAGGACCAGCTCAAAACATGTGCCACCTACTCTGGCTTGGGGCAGAGCTCAGCAGACCAACAAATCTGTGTTTACATTTCTAAGAGAAGGGGTACTAAGTACTTACTGTGGATGCATTTAATTCCATAGTCTACAAGTGGCTGGGAAATGAGTATGTGTCTAAAACAAACCTGAAGTGACAGGACAAAAGGGAATGGCTTCAAAATGAAAGAGAGCAGGTTTAGGCTGATAGTAGAAGAAATTCTTGCCTGTGAGGGTGCTGAGGCCCTGGCACAGGCTGCCCAGAGAAGCTGTGGCTGCCCCATCCCTGGAAAGGTGCAAGGCCAGGTTGGATGGGGCTTTGAGCAACCTGGAATAGTGGGAGGTGTCCCTGCCCATGGCAGGGGGGTGGAATGAGATTATATTTAAGGTCCCTTCCTACCCAAACCATTGTATGGTTCTATGAATTTCAGAGAGGGAAAATCAGAGATCAGGAAAAAAAAGCAGAAGAAGGGTGTTATTTTTCCTGGCCCTGAAGATGCAGAGGCCTGTGTGCAGGCACATTTGTATTTTAGATACCATAAACTTCATTAGCAGTGTAGGGAACAGCCTGCATTAGTCTGTAAGCTCTAGGTGACATTAAATAAGTCATCTCTCCACTCTGAGCTTGCATGTTCTGCCAGACCCTGCAGACCAGTGACCTGTGGCAGTGTTTACAGAAGATGCAAGCTCACTCTGTGCTTGGGGAGCTTCCATCATCCCAGTGGGTCAGGCTGCCCAAGGACCCACTGGGCTGCTGTTTGTAAACCAAGCCTTCTTTATGGTCTGCTCCTGCCCATTCCAGCTGAAAAAAAAGGTGCAGGTGTGACTGAATCTATTTAGGACATTCCCAAGAATAAAACTAGCTGAGAAAAATACTTCTTTAGAACAGGTTTTTGTTGTCCTGAATCTTTCTTTGGCAATCTCAGGATTACACGTGATTTAATTTGCTTACATACACTGCCTTAGAAAAACAAACACTAAACCACAAACCAAAAACAACCATGCAACTCACTGAAAACTAAACCTTAAAATACTTCTTACATGCCTGTTACTAAAACCATAAAATCATTGACTTATAGTCATAAAAATGGGATTTATTGTATATTTCCTGTTTCAGCCAGGGTCTTGTTACAACTCCCTCAGGAAGATAAAACACAGGGGACTATTAACTTATTCTAATAATCTTTCAGGCTTCTCCATGGATGGTGTGGAAGTAGCAAGGAAGAAAAGATTCTTTTAATGCAGTTTTTCAGACTCTAATATTTGAGGCTGTTTTTATTAGACAGACCATTATTAACTATCCCTTGCTCTTGGGGTCTGCATGCCTTCTAGATTTTTTTTTCATAGTAATATTTTCTCAAATTGCCAGTGTCCCTGAATTCCCAGAAAAAATAACCTATTTGCCCAGTGTTTGCATCCATGTTATGGGTAAATTTAGTAGTATGATTGGAAAATATGCTGCTTTCTCTTTAAACACCAAGAAACCTAACTGACATGCTTTTCAAAGACAACCTTATGCCAATTCTGTATTACAGGCTTTAAGTCTATCCACAGAGACACATACTGGCATATCTCTCCCACAGCAGTCTCATTTTGCAGAGTGATTTTGTTTGCTGTTTAGGTTTTTTCCCAGATTTTTATGGCCATGCCAGAGTTTACAGCTTCTCAATACTGAAATTTGCTACCTGCAATGCTGATTTTCCATCTGGACATTGGAACTTGGATGAGCGCTTCTGTGAGAAATCACTGCCAGATTTATTGCAAGTTCTACGTGCTTCTCAAAGCACTAAGCCATGCTGAAGGGACTTAGAGCAGAAGACAGCTGAACCTCCTGATGTGTCTTAGCAACTTTCCCCCAAATCCTCCCAGCTCATTTTCACTGTAAAATATCGTGCAGATGTGAGCCAAGAGATTGTGGTGGAACAGAAATGCTCCTGTTCCTTGTGCAGCTGAATTACAATGCCAACAGCTTTCCTGAGCCCTGGTTTAGCACCAAGGGTTCAGTCATTTAAAGCAAGGGATGCAACTGCCATTTTTTTCTTTAAAATGAGAGCACATCTTAAATTCAGAGCAAAATTAAATTAAATTGCCTAAATTAAAATTGCTTTAAATTAAATTGCCTAAATTCAGAGGCAATAAAAGTTGGTCAGTACCTAAGCTCCTGGGCTTCAAACTGGGAAAGCATTTGCATGTGTTTCAGAGTAAAGTACCTCCATTTTCACATAATTCCACTGTTCCTCATCGTGTTAATGCACCAATTTCCCAGGACAAAGACGCACAACCATCCACAGTCACTTAACAGCACTGATTGACATGTAATTAGTGTCCTGAAGGCACTTGTTGCTCCACTGGTTGTCCTGCTGCCGCATGGGAGGGGATACAGAGGAGGATGCTTGGCTGCTTTGCTTGCTAACATACAGGTTTTTCTCATTTTTTTGCTTTAAACTCCTGCTCAAGTGTTTATGACTGTGAGATAGCACCAGTGGTAGCATTATGTACAGACATTCGACTTCAATATGCATTCAATTTGTTACTCTAATGTGACAAATTGCTATACCCTATTACAATGACCACGAGGATAATAAAAAATACATCCTTCTCTCCCACTGTGGGCCACGACAGAGACACAACCACATCCACTGAACCCTCTCCAAGTTATAATTGCTTCCAGATGGAGTGTTTAAGACAAAAAACACCAAATCCACAGAGGTCTATAATACCCTACACATTACACAGCATTTCTAGTCTGGTCCCTGCAGAAAGAACTTGAGAGGCCAAGCTTAAAGGCCATAACCACTCTGAATTTAATTTTGTTAAATCATAAATTTACTATTTCACATTTACAGCCTCTCTGGTTGCATGGCCTGAGCCTGCCTCTGCTGCTGCTTACCCAGATTTATTAGCAGTGCCCTGCAGTATGAAGTGCCAAATCAATCACACCCATGCCTAAAAATAAGCCCTGCACAAACAGTTGAGTTTTGCAGTACCAGCCCAGTATCACCAGGTGCTGAAACTCAGCCTCACTGCTCATTTCAGTGGGAGCTGATTGGGTTTGATGCACCAAGGATCAAGTAATACCTATAAATTGCAGCCAGCCCAGCTCCTGTGTATTTTTCCTCATGTTTTTAGCCATTGGGATTTCTTCGGGTTCACTATGGAAACCTGAGCAAATCTGGGAGAAGAATCACCTTTCCTGAGAGCTCCTTACACACTTGCTGAGCCATACAAACAGCAGGTGCTCCAGCAAGCTGAAAACTATGAAAACTAGCCCTATGAAAACAATTTCATGTTAAAAAGCTAACCCATACAGAGAAATTTTTAATTCTCCCAGATGAAGGTTCCCAGTTGCCTTACCTGTATGCTCACTTGCCTGGTGCTGCTCTGTCAGACCCTTGCACAGCTGGCCTTTTCACATTAGTAGCTCCTGGCTGCTTATTTTTAACTTCACAACTCAGTTTCTCATCCCATCTCTGATTTACTGAAAAGCTTTAAAATTGGGGAGAGTTGCTGAGGCTGCAGCTGCTGCTGTGACTCTGTCAGGCTGTTCCATGTTTTGCCACTTTATTTTTACTTCTGTGAGAGATAGCAATGCAAGTAGAAAGATATCCCAAAATTAAGGAAGAGCAGGTGGTCTATGAGCATAAATCCACACAATCTTTCAGTGTGAAGCCATTATACATTAACATAATCCACAGCCTAGTCTAAAATAAGTGTCCAATCTCTCAGAAAATATTATTTTTCTGTAGAGGCTTTTTGCTTGCTCACCAGATCTTTTAGACTCTTACAGCAGTCCACAGCATATCTAATGATTTACAGTCCTTTGAAGTATGCACCAGGCTATGCTGGAGCCCTATCCCCCTCAAAACAGTGATTTGGGGGATATTTTGGGAACTCTGGGACTTCCAGTTCTGTATCCCACACACACTTCAGTTGTGGTAGAAAAAAAATCAGAGTCAGTAAATTATTACTATGCTTATTTTTCTCCACTTATATCCTGATGATACTAAGTTTTTTTTTAACTAATAATTTTTAAAAAAGGTTAAAAATAAGGATGAGAATACTGTCGAGAACTAAATATTTTAAAGTTGCTTCAGTTCTCTACTCAAACAACTTCCATAGCTCAACTAATACCTAGGGGAAAAGCTAGTGGCATCTTTCTAGGAATTATTTACAGGTTTTAAGTGTGGCCATTCTGCTGTCCCTCCCCTAAAATCTATAAAACCAACCTTCCAACAAGCTCTTCTCAGGGTAGGGTGTGTTGTTTGGGAGTTTTTTGCCCCCACCTTCATAGAACCTTTGTTCTTAGAACAATGTTGTGTTTCCCCCCTCGCTGAAGCCACAGGCCTGCAAACTAAAATTGAAAACAAATCCTTTTGTAGCAAGGCAGCTCACATGCATACATACAAATATTTGCCAGTTTAACTGAGGAGAAATAAACTTGATCAACTCTTCGTGACTTAGAAAAGCTTGTGTCTTCAACCTGCTCACTAAGGACTAATGAAATACCCAATGAGCCCATCCTCTGTTTGCAGGATCCCAACACCCCTTAGCAAAGGACTGAGACCACCTCCAACCAGTGCCTGGGGGACCATGGATTAGCCAGCAAATAATTAATATTATATGATAAAATTCAAATGCATTGTAACTTCCTTGTTGATAGTTTTTGAGTTTTTACTAGATAAAAGTTCACATATTTTCTTAGCACTCAAAAAAAAGTTATGGAAACAGTGGTGCAATTGTTCTCCTAATAAAGTTACCTCTAAAGCAAGTGCCACAGGCTCAACCCACTTTCTCAGCCCTTTGAAGTGATTTGTTATCCAAAATAAGAAACTGCTGAGATGAACTCATTCACTTACCTGATCTCAATGTAACACTCAACATCTTCCAGCTTAGACATACATAGAACTAAATCCAAACAGCACATACCTCCTTTAGTGTTTCATGACAAACAGGCATGAGAGAGATGGTCCTATCCAGTTCTGCTGACTTGGTCTTGGCAAACAAAAGCTCATGGTAAGACACCTAAAAGTTTTACACTTGCAAGGATCCTTTATTTACAAATAGTTCTAAGGCTGGATAAGTTTGCTTCATATGCAGTATGGAACAAAGAGGATACATCAGCTGAAATTTTTAAATGTGGTTCTGAAGTCTGTGAGATACAATGTAGATTTGATCCACAAAACATCCAGTGACTTCAGAGTCACAAAATGGAATCAGAGTCACTGAGCAATGTCTTTCTCAACTTCTCTGCTGGCTCTGTGATAAGCATTTTCCCCTCTTACCTCCCTTGTCTTTTCAATCCTCTTCTGTATCACCATTATTGCAACAGTCTTAGTTTACAATGCATTAGTTGTGATACTTCTCTTTCCTCTGGGTGACTGTGCAAGGAATGGTTTCACTGTTGCTGAGACTGTGTCCTTGCTACTGTTAAAGACAGCTGAATTTGTATTAAGGACTACTGCTTTTGCCAAACATGAGACTTCTCTGCACTGGGTGCCCATCGAGACTCCCTCACATTCAGCCAGACTCAAAGGCTAATGACAAGGGCAGAGAGGGCAAGAAGAGTTTGCAGGTTACCTGTGATATGGTCTTTCCCACATGCTGGGAGACACATGATGTGAGCAGCAAAGTCTGTGGTCAGTGGGAAGTGAACTGGACTGTGAGCACTGGGGTTGACACAGCTGTGGTAACTTTGCAGCTCACATCTCTCTACACACAGGTGTCAGAATAATTTTTGTTGCTTACCTTCACTTTTTGTGAGAAGGCCCTTCATAAGATTACTGTGATCATGAGCAGGGCAACAACCTTAAAGTCTACATTACTCAAAATACCCTTACATCAACAGAGAAAGCTCAACAGAGGCTTTTCATTCTGAATGTAATACTCACAAATTCTTTTCCTGAATTGTCTAAGACAGACTGACACCATATCCAGTGAACAGGTCGTTTTGACCCAGGAGTGCTACAAAAAGCATGACTAATAGCAAATTAATATGGTTTTGGACACAGGTCAGGGGGACATTTTGGTTTTGCTATGAGTTAGTACAAATATTTACAGACTTTGTAACATGACAAATAGCAAAAGCACACAAGAAGTGGTCAATTAGAGTAAAAAAGTTTTGTCATTTCAGGGGAAGACTTAGCTTTATCATTAAAACGATTTAAAAAATTGTACTTACAGAAGAATACAGGTAGAACTTCAGTATTGTTGAAAGCTGGTTATTTGACAACATTGAAAACCATTCCTACCCATGAAACCAATTCATATATGTGTGTAGCTGCCATTTCAATTACTTTGCTATGGACAGCCAGCTGTGTCCATGTTTCAGGGCAAGCCACAAGGACTGAAATGGAAGCACTTCCCTGTATTCTTCCAGTCCTTAGTTTATCAGCCTATTTTTCAGGTGAATACAACTGCAATAAATTACTGCTATTGTATCCAAAATGCACTATTTGGTGCATTAACAATGGTGTTAAAGGATGCTTGAATTTGGATGTGAGACCAATTTGAAGCATATGTCTAAAAAAATCTTTCACTGATTGAACAGGATGACTTGCTACACCTAAACTCCAAGCTTGGAGTTTTATTCAGCTCAAGGGAGCAGTTCACAGGAAAAAAATACAGAATTAGTTCAGACATACCTGACCTTAAAGAATTTATAAGTTACTAGTAAGTAACTGAGGGTTTGGTTTTTAGTATGAATCACAATGCTGAATCTCAGGACAAGGGAAGCTTTTGGAAAAAATGCAGTTTAGAGGCCAAGCATATTTACTTGTGGTCTGAAATTCCTGAATCTGGAATGAATAAGTTTTCAAGTCATACAAGCCCATGACGACCTGCTGAAGAACGCTCATATCTTTCTTCAAATCACTGGCCTCATTCCAACATTTTCTGGGAGAATGCCTTTTAGTGTATAAAAAGTGGTACAGTCCAAGTGCTACCAATTCCTTTTCCTATATAGAAATCAAATTACTACAGAAAAAAAAGGTTTAGGAGTAGCCCTTGCTTTCACTGATAATCTTTTGTCCTGGCAGACAGATCTTTTTAAACTGTAAAAATAATTCTGTGGGCAGCAACGGGACATTCTTCTTCTGCACTGTTTCTCACATGAGGCAAAACCCTCCCCCATGAATCAGACATTTGATCCAAACTGGCTCCATATGGGGCCAACTCAGCCCAGCCATCTGTGCTTCGTGCTCCAGGAATTACAAACACATTTTGTTTGTAATGGCACAAAAGGCCACCTGAGATGACTCCACATACAGTGGCAAGTGTTGAACTTACTAAATTGTGGACATGGTCTTGCAGGCTCCAGAGAAAAAATTCCTTCTCTATCTTCCTTCCACCAGGCTTGTGACAGTTTGTGCAGTGCATGGACACAGGCTGCCTTGAGAACCAGACCTGACGTGCTTTGCCTTCCATGAGCAGGCTGAACCCTAAACAGTCCTGTGGTTGCTCAGCTGAAAGCAGGAACAACAGAAATACAGCAAGAACAAAATAAGGAAACTCTTCCAACCCTGCCCAAATCCAACCAACACATGGATGAGTCCACATGATTCTTCCCCAGCTTTTCCCTTGTGTGGTTTGTTCTGACCTTGCCCAAGTTAAAAAGTAGCAGTGTAGTTAAAGAGGCATCACCTCAGGGATTTGTGTGCCAGACACATGGGACTCCCACAGAAACTGCCGTGTGTAAAAGGTTCATGCCTAAATCTAATCCAACTGTGTCAGAAGCAGCTTCTTGCAGAGATACTGACCTCATTACCTGTTTGTCAGTGATTACCTGTTTTCTGTTGGTTCACTAACACCACAGACAGCAGAAATCTGGGATCTGAGGCAAATGGACACATACAATTGTTTTGTTAAAATATTAAAGGCACGAAAGTTATTTCTTAAACTTGAGTTT
This sequence comes from Chlorospingus semifuscus, assembly GCA_035048045.1. Classification (NCBI taxonomy): domain Eukaryota; kingdom Metazoa; phylum Chordata; class Aves; order Passeriformes; family Passerellidae; genus Chlorospingus; species Chlorospingus semifuscus. Next base: position 1,368,556 of record JAWWMS010000002.1, on the reverse strand, counting down.
TTCAAGAATCCATCTTGAAAATAGGCATTGTTTTCCCATAAAAGGCTACATCAAAATCAAAATCTTAATTGCAATCAGAACATTTGAATGTATTAGACTATAAATATTACAGAGTAATATTTAAGAACTCATAAGTCTTGCATTGAACCTAATTACTTTATGAACAAACTTCTTCATTATGGTACTAACTTAGCAATTTAAAAACACTTCCATAGTTAGAACATAAAATGCATAATTAGGAAAAATGTAGATGTACTGTCTTACTTCCTTAGGACAATTTTATTCCAGTACATTTTTCCTCTGGACAGAGGAAGCTATTGTAACTGAGCACACAACAGCTCTTTCATAACAGAAAAAGTTACCAGCATGCACAGAAGTTGCACCAAGAACAGGGGCTCTATACAATGTCCAGAGCCTGTTGAGGAACACACAGCTTTATACATCAGGGATTACAGAGCACAACCATCTGGTCAGCTTTCAGGCTAAATGAGCCCATGCTACCCTGCAAGGCCAATTTGCATGACTGATAAAAAAGGGACTATTATACATCTGTCTCAGTCATGCCTGATGTTACGGTTTTAGCAACATTCGCCCCTTCCAGGATTATTTCAAGTTTCATACTTTAACAATACATTTATTTCTATGGGTACAACTGGCATAGCTACATACTATATAAATGCTTTTCTTGGTTTATTATGTAAAAATAAGATTTAAAGGATAATGGCACTAAAGTGACATTTTTAACATTGTTTTTAATTCCTTCTTCCATCCTTTTACAAGGTTCGCTATCGCAAAAGGCAAAAGGTGAAGGATTAAAAGAAGTCTTCACATAAAAGCTCTAAGGATTGATATTTAATGAACTGTGAGATGTAAATCAATGCACAACAGCACAGTTAAAGCTTAAAATACTAGGATAACATTTATATTAAAAATAATTCACCTACAGATAATACAGTCTAGTGTTTATTGTATGTTATGGAAGGTACACTTGAATTTCAAAAATTTAAAACATATAAAAAGTGGTTAAGGGCTAACATTTTATCAATATATGATAAATGTGTAAGAATGTTTATTATACAGCAGGGTACAATGGTAGTGTTAATGCCAACAGGGCACCACAGAAGTTAGTTTAAAAAAAATTTCCACTATGCTTTATACAAACACCACCACTTGCAGTTGTTTAAGAGAACTGGGAGAGGATCACTGTCTGTAGGATAAGCAGTCCTATAACATTTTTAATGTTAGATAGTGTCATAGTACGTAGATTGGTGAACGTTTCAAAATAAAACTAGAAATGCTGTAATTACTTCACAGAAATGCACATCCAATATTTGTTTTCAATAAGAACAATAGGTACAAGTTTATAACTCTCCCTATTTGAAATAATTTACACACAGATGAAAGCTACTCTATGTAAAATAATCACTACATACATTTTTCTTCTTGGAAATAAACAAGCAATTTTTGTTTTGCATGATCAATATCAAAAAACATATAGCAGAAGTAGTATTTTTAAAACATAACTGGTGCTCTAAAGTTAAAAAAAAATAAAATAAAGAAAGGAATGAGAAAAGAAATTTTCCGTAAGTGTGCAACCTAAAATCAACCAAGCTTATATTGTAGTACAACCATATTAAGAAACCACTGTTTAGGAATACAACTTCATGGAAAAAGTTTATAATTCACAAAACTGTTCATCAGGCCATAGAGTAAAATAGCTCCACAGTTTACAGATAAAACTGAGGCCACACAGATGCGTGCTATGTCTTATCTCCAGTAAGTAGATACTTAGGCAGAGGATGTAACACTTTGTTTGTAGACAGCATGGTATGCATTTCTCAGCAAGACATAAGGGAAACACGACTCCAAGAGATCCATTGTCAGGAATGGAGACTCCTGCACAATCTGAAAAATACCAGAAACACAAGGTTTTGCAGAGCACCTTCTGCTGTCTGCTACTGATAATCTGGTTCATGTAGATCCTTCCAGCCTGCATCACATTACCACTCACATATTTCACAGTGAAAATAAATTGCACCAAGTTTATAGTAGTGCTTCTCCCTAGTACATGCATAGCATATTTTTAGGGATAGTATTTCCCCAGATACTATCTACTTATAATAAACTAAACACACCTTTACATATAACTACAGTACAAACTAACATATGAAAAAAACAACTTAGAAAACCCCTTAAAGTTCAACTCCCTACACTTAAACTCACTGCTTCTCAAAGCAAGTATTTAGCTTTCCTATATAAGTAGTTATCTTCCAAAAGACACTGAATACTGAGAGGAAATCCTCTGAGCAGAGAGGATTGTCTCCTACACACTCTGAACACTGATTCTTAAATGTATGGTATGTACTTAGCAAACAGTGAAAATTATCTGAACAAGGTGATACAATGTTCTTAGCAATAAAGGATGATGGCAATAACATGTGCATGTTGGGGGAATGAAAAAAAAACCCACTGACGTTAGAATGCCAGGAAGAACAACATAAAGTGATTTCCATTGGTTTGTGAGCTACAAATAAAACACACAAATGCTCACCATGTCTAGTAGTAGGTAAACTGATTCTCGGTTCCTTGTAGTAGTTTTGTCTGTCTCCTGGCCAATCTTCAGTAGACTGGATGATGCAAGCTATACAAAATGAGTATTTCAAAGCAATAAATAAAACAAAGCATTGATGAACTTCTGCTGTTTTGTTACACAAAGCCAATGGACTCTGCATTGTACTAATAACGACAAAGGAAAGCAAGTAATCCTGAGCACATGAACCATCACTGGGCTTTGGTCTCAATGTGCCATACTGGCTTATTCCTAGCAGTGTTTAATAAATGACACGTTATTTTAATATAAAAAAATAAATTAAATCATTGCAGAGAACTTTTTGTTGTAATCACTGGTCGACAATTACAATGTCTCCTGAAATCAATGACAGAACTCCCAGAGGATCAAGATCTCACTTCTGTCCTTCTCAATATACACTTCAACTTACTTATTTTTGTAAGGTTTAAAGTGATTACTATTTTTATTGTTTGAAATTTTACCCTTGCTGCAAAAGAAGAAGTTTTGAAGAAATGTCATCTTAACTGTCAACAAACAATATTATATCAACACCTTCAGTACACACTCACTTCATGGTTATCAAACTGGGCCTGGATAAAAAAATATTCATAGTAGCTGTAGTTACAGTTAGCATCTGTATCTTAGCCAGTTGAGTAAACTCATGGTATGATTAAATATAGAGACTAGACAAGGTAGTGTCTTGTTAGTCTCTAAAAGGGGGAAAATGATGACTATTGATTTTTGCCTTTTTTTCTCTTATGTATTCTCTCTATTCTTCACATATATTTGGAGCTCTGTAGCCTATTATTGTATTCTAGCTCATTTTCCCAGTTCTTTTCCATGCCCTTTCCCCAGACAGAAAACTTATTCCAGAGCTCCAAGCCCTGGGGGCACAAGGCCCCTGTGCTATCATGGTTCTTCCTGGCTACCAGGGTTGAGAACAAATTTTGAGACACATTTTCATAAACAAAAGGCAGCTAGCACCAAAGGGAGGGCTCCAGAAAAGGGGATAGACCTGGGGGGGATTGCATCACCACCTGTTCTCCTAATTGATGCTTTTTGTCAATTTTGCTAATTTGTTAAAGTTATAAAAACTGTATTCATCCTGTATGGGTGGGCTTTTGGGGACATTCTTCCATAACTGTCCTTGCAGCTCCAATAAAGATCCACTTTTAGATTACCTCCCATACCAATATTAATTCTAGGCTGAAAATTGCATTGCCATAAGCAACCATGTTATCCTTGTTTTAGAAGACATCCTAGAAACTTCTAACATGTACTTAGGTATTTACAAGCTCAGGATCACAAAATATAGTAAAATATTTAATTTATAGATGCCTTAATACACCATGTTTTCATGCCTTACAGAAATCTGGAAAAAACCCTTCCAACTTTCAGATGTATAATCATCATTTTGGCCTTCACAACATTCCTAAACAACATGTTTATCAGAAAAGGATTTTAAATTAAAATACTAACTTTAAAAATAGCTTTTTCACAATCTTCTTCTTGAAAAAGCTGTCCTGAATCAATTTTTCATATGAAGTTAATATGTGTACTTCAAAAGATACATAATACATACTCATCAGCATTAAAGAACCTCCTAAGGTTTTTTTCATATTTAATTAACTTGGACAGGAAAGCAGATCATCAGCAGCAGTAATTCTCTTCTTAAGAGAACTGTTTTTCTTTCAGACTAACAGTAAGTGTTAAAAAAGAAAGATTAACAAAATATCTGAACCATCAAGTCATAGTCTGTGCAGTAAAAGCAGTGGTCTGAAAGCAGTCCATAAACACTGAAAGAATGCAAACCTCATACCAAAAGGGTTTTTATCACATGAAACTATACTGGTTTTCTTCACTTGTCAAATGTATGCAACTTGATACAACCATTTCTCTTTCATGTTTTACATCCAGCACTTGCATTAGACAAGGTCAATGGCCATAGGGGTTTTTTCTGTTTTACAAAATGCAATGAATTTCCACAAGTGAAAGATTCTTTTAAGAAAAAAAAAAAAGAAGAAAAATTGTTTCTATGAATTTCTAGTTACAGAAGGTTACCTAAAACAAAGAGGGAGGGGCTTTTTCTCCACATATTTTAATGCCAAACAGAAAAATCAAAACCCACTCAAAATCAATAGTAATTTTTTTAAATTAAAGTGATGCTGCTGTTTTAGCCTTTCATTTCCTTTAAGTACTGGCTAATTAAGAGTCATTAAAAAATTTATTTTTACTCAAGCAGCACACCAAAATGTATTTAAAACAGGTCATCATGACCTAAAAACTTCTGATTTTTTTTTTTCCTAAGCGTCACTAAGGATTTCAGTAGCTTTCAACTTCAATCTACTCTGAGGCATAAAAAAATTTCCTTTTCCCAACTACCCTGCAACATGCTGCTACCTGGTTGTTCATGTTTAAGAAAGGCAGACATATCAAAAGGTACAACACCTTTTGAAGGATAAACTTCAAGCTTGAAGTTTATCTTACTTTTTCAAAGAAGGTAACTAACTAAAGTATCCACTACATCATGGGAAAAAGTCAGCTAGACAGAATTTTGATTTTATATGCATTGAACATTTTTTTGCCCACTCATGGGCCACACAATGTGAAAAATGGTATGTGCTAAAATACTAAAGATTGTATTGAAAAAAATTGACACTTGCACTGATTTGCTTCTCTAACTTTCCAACGTCGCACAGAAGTGTTTATAAAGAACTATTGCAAAATTTAATGTATAGACTAGTATACAGAAACATATAGAAAATAGTCTGTTGTGCACCAAAAGCAGTTTCTATTAAATCAATTGCATTGCATCCCAAATCAACAGTACATTTTAATAAATGGAATAAAGTTATACATACAGCCAAAAATTCTTTGAGACGGTCTTCAATGCTTCCCTTGTGGATGGTGAACAGAGCTGCAGCAATCTGATTGATAGCTTTTGCCAAGCAGTGAATGTTGTTGCAATGCCCTAAACAAAAAACATTCAAATCACCTCAGCACCATGTTGGAAAAGACAGCATTCTTTGGAAAATATCACCAAATACTAAAGAGATTTGTGGCAATGAAAGGAGGACTTTTAGCATCTTACATAATGAGAGCAAGGAACTCTTCCACACAAACTTGCTATCAGGAAAGTCACCAAAATACAGCTCTGCCTTCATCTGCTAATGGTCACAGCAACCTGAGAAACAACCTGGGGCTTTTAGAATACAGGATATATTGGAAGTTTATTTGGTTTCTTCAAAACTTTAAAGTGTTAACACTTGATTAGGCCAAAAAGACAGGATTTTCACAAGCTAATTGACTATTTCCCCTCTGTGCAAATGAACATCTCATGCCCAGACAGTATCACTCAGAGAGATCTGCAGGCACTCAAGAACAAAGGTGTTCTATTGCTCACTTTCATATGTAACATCTTGCCTAAAATTCACCCAGGCTTCAGAGCCCTGGAAGGTGCTTAAATGCCACCAGTTTTCACAGAAAGCAGAAGAACTCAGTAAATCTGATATTTCTTCCAGGCAAATTAAGTCAAATATATCACTATAATACAAAATTAATGTACACTTGGGCAAGTACCTTAGTCAAGTGTGAGCATATGAAAAGGAGGTGGTCTTTGAAGGAGTTAACAAGTACTCAAGCATGCAGATTCTTATTTTTTGACCATTGTTGAGCAATGAGCTCATCTTTTCATTCAGTCACTCCAAGTTCATGCTTGAATGGTGAGGTCAGCTGGAGCCCATCACTCCACATGAGAAAAATCAATTTTTTCTCCGTGCACATCACAATTGTTACCTAAAATTACTTTTAGCTGTCATTTTATTGCCCAGTTTACTCAGTCCATACCTTTCTGCAGCTCTTCACTCCTCTAATACCCTCAACAGCTTCAGATGATATAAAGATTTTCTCACCTCCCTCTTCAGCCCCCCCATCCAGGTGGTCTGTGAATATGCTGACCTGTAGGTCCCAGAGAAGATCCCTGTGGATCTCCTTCAGCAGGGCCCCCATATTTGATACTCCAACTTTGTCTCCTATTTTTACACGAACATCAGTCAAGAAAACCTGTTTTGCTTAACTCTGATTCAAATATGTATTTGTCTTTGAAGAGGCTCATTTTCTTCAAGAGATTTCATTTTTATGTCCCAGGCTGTAGAAAAAGCATCAACAAGGGAATTCAGCAAAAGAACTGCTGTGTTCCAACTCACAACAGGTTTCAAGTATTTAGAAAAGAACCAGGGCTCTTGCAGACTAGTATTCTATTCCACCCCCTCGTTGATAAATTAGACTTCTAGCCTGGTATTTGACTATTAGTTCAGATTCTGTACTAGATATAAAAGTAAAGGTCTGTTAGACTTTGAGCCTTTATCTGGAACTAGTGGAAGAAACAGACTTGATCTTGAAGCAGACAGAGGGAATACAGACATTGCTACAGCTGTCCAAGCACTGTCTGTATTTGGGAGATATGCCTTGCCAGATTAGAAAGCTGAAACTCCTTCAAATCTGTGACTCGTTGATAGATTAATTCAGGATTCGTCCAGGGAATTTACTTCATAAAGCAGAATTTATTAAGTTCACATTCTGGAAATACCATTTATATTAAGTGTTTCAAGCCAGATGTTTTAAAATAAGGGTAGAACACAAGAAAAAGTAGTATTATGCAGGGAAGGCAGGAATGACAAAGTCTGTTCTGTTTGTTCAGTTATTTTTGTAGTGTGAACATTTTTTTTTCATGGATACCTTTTGGTACATTTTCTTCTCAAGGTGTCCACTCAGTAAAAAATTATGTAATACACAGGCCACAGCACACAGGATCAGTAGCAACTCTTAAATATGGACTTATTTGAGTTCAAGATGTAACTTCTCTACAGCCACAGCTTCATGTCATCTATTTAAGAGCTCACTTTGAAACAAGGCTTTGCCTGACTTCATCTTAAGAGTTATTTAATGTAAATGAAACCACATAAACTGGAATATTTAACCTACATGATATAAAACAGGCAGAAGAATATCTGCTTATCTTCAACAGAAGAATTAACATTATTGTTTCAGCCTGCTAAAAACATGATAGTCATGTTTTTAGCACACTGAGGGTTTTGGGAAGAGAGGGAATTTGAGGAAGCCAAACCCACCTGAAATTTAACCTGCTGGAGAACCTCCAGCTAGCCTGTCATTTTCTTAGCAATTAATTTGCAGAGGGGGAAATGTGAAAATATAAACACCAGTAAAACTTTTAGTACTGCCCCCTGGCAAGCCATGCAGGTTTTGAGACTCTAGAGTTGGTAAGATGCTTTGAAAGAGAAACTGTAGCTGGAAGTGCTCCCAGAGGATTTCTTTTACAAAACTATAGGTAATTTTTTAAGAGATGTGATCTTACATACACATAAACAAGTTCATTTGGATTGAGTAACGACAGTCAACCTGACAAGTCTTCAAACAAGGAAGTTTCTACCCATGTACCACATTAGATATTCCCTGCTCTCACCTGTATTCCAAGATTTTTATTCAAGTGTCATGACTTGGAAAAAGTTTGCAAAGAGCAATAGAAATAGTACAAGAGCACAAATAACAGAAAACAGGTTACAGATTGCTCTCCCCATTTGTCAGAAAAACCTTTTAACTTGAAAATTCTCTGATTTTCAAAGCAATATTCAAGTTCTACTCATACATCAGATTTACCTAACATTTTCAACAACTGGAGAAGTCTATGCTATCTGTTTTAAAATGCAACTAGAGTCAACAGATCCCTAATGATTCAAAACTGAAGAAAAGGCTGATTAATCCCATGTAAAACAACAACCTTGGGTCTCTAAAAAAACAGGATTTGCACATTACATTAAGTGATATGGAAAGATTTTTAAATTTGTGGTATCTTCCTGGTACTTTAAAGATTCAGAAGCCAGGTTACACTTACTTTGTAAATTACAATTTTGAGCAAATTAAAAATAATGCAAGTTTCAAAACTAATTAGAGAAAACATGCATCCCAGTGAATGGAAGCAGTATAAACATGCTCTTTATGTGAGTCATGTTACACATTACAAAGGAAATAGCTTGAACAGGCAAAAGGTGACTTTTGTGTGTGTTTGAACAGTACTGTCTGTCTTTTTTCAACTTAAAAAGAGAAAGAAAACTGTGGATTACGTGCAAAGAATTTTGTTGAGGCAAAGACTATTTTTTCTTAAATAAGAAAGTTGAACTATTGTGTAGGAAATAATTCTGTTCACCACTTACACCTTCCAGATTCTGTTTCCAAAACTTTATGCTTGGCAATATGAACACAGCACATAAAATACAGAAAGGACACCTTGTATGACTGGCCCAAGGCCAATGTAAAGATTACTAAAACATAAGTACTTACTACAATATATTATTTAAATAGTAAGTGTCACTCTCATTAATGCAGAATGTGTGCTTGAATGATTCCACGTTAGGACAAGATTGCCCCCTGCAGTGTCTGAACTATTCTGAATATTTCAAGTACCAAACTAATTTTTCATAGAAAGTTATCTCAGACAAGAGTTAAGTAAATGCTTTTTAAAATACTTTCAGAAGAACTTGCCTGACTTAAGGCTCACTGATTTTTAAATTTGTTCACTATAATTAAATATAAAATTAAATACAAATATATATACATTCTATATATAATATATATAAAATACACTTTTATATATATAATATATATAAATATTGTATATATACACAAATATAAAATTTAATATAATTAAATTAAATACTAAAGGTGAATGTATTCAAGACACTTCCAGAACTACTTGAAGACAGCATTCCCAGCAAATACTGAGCTGATTCTACATTACCTTCAATGGCAGGGCTATACTGAGACATCACATTGCTAGCCAAAGTGGGCAAGGACACAGCCACGAAGACCATTAGAAGGCAAGCAATTTTATATTCTTCTTCTGGACTAATGTTTTCTAAAAAACAAAAATAAGAAAGTTCTTTTATTAAAGAAGTAATCTTGAAATATTTCCTTTCAGCTGCAGGTAGATTAGAACGTAAAATGTTTGACCAAATTGAAATTTAAAGCAAAATCCAACAAAGTCAATGTTTGTATTGTGAAAAGAGGAATATTAATATCAGTCTTGCCAAAAGAAACAGAGTAGAGCTGCAAAATATCCAATCTGTTATGCAAGAGAACAAAAAGAAGCCACTGCCATGCTATTAGTTCTCATGATTTAGTTAGTAAGCCTTTAATATGATGTGATGAACACATATATTGTGATGAACACAACAGTGATCTTTTCATGCTGGTATAAAGCCAGTTATTGCTGTAAGCTAGGAAGAACTCCTCTTGCATCTCCCTTGGGCAAAAGGCAGAAGGTGATGGTGCACTCATGTCAATTCACACTAAAACCTTGTGCTTACAAAAATGACAGCATTATCACACATTAGCCTAAAAGTAGTTTTTAAAAAGTCAGCAATTACTGACATGCAGAATTTATCTCTATGAAAACTGAATAAAAGCAAAATATTTCAAATTCCAAAGGTAACAATCAAAATACAAGATCATAAACCATTATGAGAATATACAGAAATTCTCTTTGTTGACCTAGCTTAAACATTTCATAGCTGTATCACAATGAAAATACTCTATTTTAAATGGCATTTTATATAGCAGATGCTTAACAAAAATATATTTCTGTATGTACTTCTACATACAATGTAGATAGAACAAATACACTTTGGGTTGCTTTTTTTCTAACTGCACAAAGAAATCGTGCTTGGGACTTAAATTCAAATATTGAATAGTATTTTCCCCTCTCAAAATAACTACAGTTGAAAGAAGAAAAAACAACGTAGGTAGCATTTAAAATATTCATGGTCTCATTCTAACATCAACTATCCAGAACATACAAGGAGGAAAAAGAGTAATGAAATGATCAGTAAGGAAGATAGGAAATAAAAGCTGAAGACCATCAAAAAACATTCAGGAGTCTTAATTCATGTCTTTGAACATGCCAGAGTAAACAAAACTGAAAAGCTTACACAGCAGTGCCTTAAAGCAACAAAGAGGAAGCGTGATACATGTAAATTCTCTAACATGTTTATTTTACTGTTTTCCCTTGTGAACTTCATGTTAACACTTGTGGGGCACACTGGCAACAAAACACTGTGAAATTCACAAGCTGCATTCAGCTCCTAATGCTCACTTAGCTGACAGATTTGTCACACATCTGTGCAACAGAACTGATCAAGCTGTTCACAAGACACTCTTATTGTCATTGTTGAATTACAGCAGTGCTCACCATTAAATTCCCTCTACATCTACCTGACACCCTTTTCTAGGTCAGCACATCCATTCATGCATATTTGAAAAGATTCTCAAGCTAACACCAACAAACAAGCAGGCACAAGTAATTCATCCTCTTATGCCATTTATAAAGTTTATTGAAGGAAAACAAAGCAGTCAAGATATACAAGTTTCCACCCAGCACTTTAAACACTTCTTTTCTCTTTTTAACATTTATATATTTCAAGTTGGAACTTCTTACCTGATTTTTGGGAAGACAGTGCTACTACCAAGGCAGGATCAATCTCACAAGGCAATCCAGCAGCTGATGACAGTTCATATACATTCATTGCCACCTGAGGACCAGAAGAAAGACAACACTGAATGCTTTCATGCCAAGATGATGAAGCAAGCTTTTGCTGTCATGCTTAAAATGAGTTTGAGGCACTAAGGAATTTCAGAGATTTGGCAAATGTCAGACAGAGACAGTAGATTTTGTTTGTTTCTAACCTCCACTGAGCAGCTGTGTCTGTACTTTGTGCACCAGATGGTAATTTTGTTGTGTCAAGCCAAACAAAAGTCATATATGTTCCCACATTACCTCCAAAGCAACACCCTGACTTCCAATGAGCTGTTTCTGCATCTTTCTTTAATGTTCAAAAGAAACTGACATATTTTCTCAACCAGATCTAAAGCATCAGCCAACATCTACAAATACAGCATTTATAAACAAGCATTTCATACAGTGGGTTTACAAAAAAATTCAATTTAAGTTAAAAATCAGACTTGTCACTATTACATGCACAGAACTCCAACCACACAGACAGTGTTGAAATATTTTGTTTTACCAGCTGTACTGCTCACAGTGTGGAGCAGCTCAGCACTCTTCCCCTTGTCTTGTTTTAACACTTCATAAATCTTGTTCTTAAGTCTATCAAAGTTCTCAAATGTGATCACAGGCACATAGAGACTTGTGCTTATTCTATCAATTTGTTGTGATTTTTTCCCCAGAACATTAAGAGGCTGCAGATCCACATTTACTAAGCTCTTGGTGGGGGAAAAATGGGGAAAAAAAAAGAAAAAGGGTGGTTTTTGTGTCTGGATGTTCAACACTAAACATACAAGTCTTGTTGCTTCCATATTTTCAGTAAACTCCAAAACTACTCTACCAGCCTTTCAGCCAAACATTACCTTCATGTCAGTCTCTCTTGGAATGTGATCTTTGAAGTCCTCAATGGAACTTACAAGGAAAGGAATGTGGTAGGATAAGACCTAAGAGACACAAATATGCACAAAATGAGAAAAATTGCTTCCCATGTTAATTATGAGTTAGACACTACCATTATTTTACTGGGCTTATTTTCCTTTTTAATGGGTTTTATTTTACACATTTAAATTTGTTTGTAGATTTAACACATTAAAGCCTAATAAGAGTTTGCAATAAAGGAGAGAAATAAAAGGTTTTAAAATGAGTAAACACAGAAAACATGATCTAAACTAAATTTGATGTTTTAATGCAACAGTTCTCTGAACAGTACTCAAAAAACAGAGTCCCTCACCCCAAGTTGCAATTCCAAGTTCAGTTACAACTGAGTATTGCCATTTTACCCACATGTCATCAACCTTTTAAGATGACAATGTTTTAAGCATTCCTGAACAGTTAAGGTTCAAATATCCTATCATTCCATTAAGTTAAATACAATGAAAATGATTCAGAACATATTCAGTTCTTTCTTACATCTCTAAGTGCTTCCTGTGCCAACGACCGAAAAGACAAGATAACACCAATAATTGTCATTCTCTTCAAAACACTGTCAACAGCTGAAAAGAGAACAATGGACAAAGTGTTGAAGTTTACAAGATCAGTTTTTTAAATAAGAGAAAAAAAATATTACACAAAATATTGAAAATAACAAGGTACTGAAACAAAGCCATTCCTTAAAAGAGCCAAAATAAGCAGTGCTTAAGCAGGTTTTTACAGCTGAATCCACAATGGGATTTTCAGTAGAAGACTATCACATTTACCACTTCCTGGAATGAAACCTAGTATACACAGCTGGCAGTCCTGGATTCTAGCACTGGTTCTGTGCTTTCTTGAGGACCAAAATGCTTCTTTACTGTAATTATTTTTTGTTTCACATTAAGCTATGTATCAGGCTTCCACATTACTGCTGCTACAGCTAGGTATTATCATCCCTGAAATGATGCTCAAAATTCATCACTAATATTGTGCTTGTGCACTAAATAACACTGAAATCTCACTTTGTACATGAGAAGACTGGAAAAGTTCAAAATGATCCATCAGTTTATATGAGCTCATGTACATTTTGCTGCATATGGATATTCAATACAGAGAAATTAATTTTTCCCATTTTCTTTACAAAGACAAATATAGAAAATATCTGTGTATCTTTAGTAGGATCTTGTTAGATACTCACATGATAATCTTTTAAAGAGTGCTGCCATCTGGTCTGGCTTGTCAAAGCTGGTCCTCATTTGTGTTAGAACTTCAACATTCTCCACCACAAGTTTCTATAAAGAAGCAAAGATCCATGTCAGCTATAGATTTCAGCATGTCAACTGCAAAAATGCCTGATTTAGGACATTTCAACTTGGCAGAAAAACAACTAACCCCAGGGAATACACATGTATCCACTGTGTTCTTAATGGGACTCCAATATCAATATCATTATCAGTCACTACTATACACAAAAGCAAGCTCTGAATCAAAAAACAGAGGATTTAGATACCCCTTAGAACATGATTTTTGTATTGAGCAATGTGTACCACATCTTAAAGCAAAGGAATTTAACTCTGTGAAAATCAGACAAAGGTCCTTATGCCACTCAGCTTTTTAGAAGAAAAGTATACATATTATAAAAAAAACATAAATTCAAAAAGTCATCAATTCTTTTGGATTGCTGTTTTCACTAATTATGCTGAAATTTAATGTTGGTAAAACTGAAAAACAGAATCAAGAGTGGAAGTCAGATTGTTGTCTTCCACTATAATATGAAAAAGCAAAGACATAGTTCCAAGTCCCAACACCTTAGCCTGAAACAGTTAAATTCAAGTGCAGTAGTTTGCATTTCAGTTTGGCCAGAAGGTGTCTGTTTCCAATTTTTAACAGCTCTAATATAAGCAACTTGTAAGATTAGAGTACATGTAATAACTTTCCTGAAATCATTCTCCAAATATTTAACAGATTAAAATTTAAATTAGAGATTGCACAATCACATCTCTAAAATGTCAGATCCAAATTTCCTGCTAGCTGAGGAACTTAGGCTGTGCCAAGCTGTATTTTTAAACTCTCTTCAAGCAAAAAATAGAGAGCTTATTCTTATAAAAATATTTTTGCAGTCTCAATGCTAAGCATCCTATTTCAGAAAGGGAAAAGTGATTATCCTTATGCAGAGGACAATCAACAGCTAAGAAAATGCAGATCTCTTGTGTTCTTCTGAACATTGAAGCTCCTTCTGTTTAAAGGAGGCTTCAATTAATGTTCCCACCCACCAGCTTCCAAGGTTACCTTAAGCTCAGCAACCTGTGAAGAGATGTGCCACATCAGACTTTCACTCAAGAACTTCATGCCATATGGTCCCAGAAGTTCAGAAAGGGCTCTCATTTCTGAGAAATAAAAGAAATTCTTATATTTCCAATATTCCATCTTCACTTATTTGCAGCCCAATATTTTACTCGAAAGCATAATTTTAAAGACAAGAATTTGTATGGTAGTAAACTGACACATAATATACCCATCTCTTTAGCTTAAATGCAATGCTACTTGGAGCAAAAACAGGAAAAGTGAGAAAAGAGGCAGCAAGAATAAAAAGTACTTAAAATACTACTGAAGGCTAACAACTGTTAAATCTAAGAGTTAGCTGTTATTTCAGTTGCTCTGAGAGGTGCTGTTATTCCAATTACCCAAGCAATACAATAACTGTCCTTCACAAATATTGAGCATAAACATCAAAGTTTACCTGATATATCAGAGTATTCCTCAGCATTAAATGTCAATTCATTTTCTGTAGGCAAATTCACGAATGCCTTCATAGCTGGGAAATAGGCTATGTGACCATTGCTGACTTGCCGTAGCAAAGTCTCCAAATACCTTAGCAGAAAAGGGAAATGTTTGACATGAAAAGGCACATCTTCATGGATACTCTACACAGATGAAATGTCACACAGCTGTGTGACAAGGGACAGCAAAGCCCATACACCAAAGCTTTATTTTCATAGTTCAACTGATGCTTGCATTTTACTCTATGTCTCGTCCTTATAAAAAGTATAAGTTTGCCAACAGGCAAATTTCAAGCTGCTTTTGACAGGTATAGAGACAAATAAACACATGATGTTGGAAACTTAAGAAAATTTAAAATAACTATATGTCATCCCTATAACAAGTATAAGGAGTTTGCCAACAGGTGAATTTCAAGCTGCTTTTAACAGGTACAGAGACAAATAAACATATGATGTTGGAAACTTAAGAAAAATTAATGTAACTCCACTTCTCCAACTCTAGATTCTTCATTAAACAACAGCAACAATAAAAATCTCTAAAAAATCTGTAACAAGCATTCATACAATACTTACCAATTTGTGTAGAGACTGGTAATGGTTGGCTCACCATGGCTATCTAAATGCTGGGTTTGCTGAAGCAGAACGTTGTTAAACACTCGTGTAATGTCAATCTGTACATAATTTTCTATTGACTGCAGGACTGTCATATAGGCTCTGACACTGGTCAACAGCTCTGAAGGCTTTGCAATCTCTTGTGTTGCTTGATTATACATTGTCATTCCAACAATTGACCTTTTGGAAACAAAAGGATAGGAAGAAAAAAATTAATTTCTTAGTCAAATTCAACAAAGATGCAGCTATAAAGATGATTTTATATCCACAGATTTTCATAGAATGGCCTGGGTTGGAAGGGACCTTAAAGACCAGCCAGTTTGACCCCTCCTGCCATGGACAGAGACACCTTCCACTAGACCAGGTTGCTCAAGAGCTCCATCCAACCTGGTCTGAAACACTTTCAAGCATGGAAAATATTCACTTTACTTGAATACTTCTCAAATCCTCAAGTATGAAACTCTCATCAATGCACATGCTACACCAGCACTTTTAAAAACTCTTTTAGATTCCAAAGACAACTGTATCTGTGGTTCGAGTAAAAATTTCATGAGACTAAGAATACTCACCAAGCCCTTTTTAATTAAAGTTTTTCCCCCCCATATATTTATGAGCAACCCACACTGTGCAAGGCTTATGTAACAACTACTTCAACAAATAAATTAATTTTGCTGAAGTCTTTTAGAACTTCTTGGAAATGCAAGAGCAATCATGTATTGAAGTGTTCAAAGCATATTAACACAAACAATTATTCGACCAAAGCTGCTGTCATTGTTTGAAATATCTTTTAAAAAACAACATAGCTATAGTATAGTATGAGTGGAAAAATATATCCAGTATATGCTTAAAATAAATAAACAGAAATCCTATTATGAAAAATACATCTCTCTTCAGCTAACACAGTGATTTTTATCTGTTAATCAAGGAGCCAAGAAACTGCAGGACAGACTTTAATTTGCTCAAATTCTCACTATAAATAAAACCATTTAATAACAGATGTTCACAGGCTGGCTTTCAAGCTAGAGCAGAACTGTACGTTGCATTTTAACGTACATGGACATGGACCTTACCCAGTATGTCACTGGAACCAGGTCCTCAGGCAAACTGTGTCAGGGGATCCTTAAAAGCAGTCTTAGTAAACAAATATTTGTTGTAGTGTTTATTTTCAATTTATAATGGTCTCAGACTTTAAACAGCTAAGCTTTTAAGTAATATGTACTTTTCAAAGACAGAACAGAAACTAAAAAAAAAGAATTTGGTAGATAACAACCTTCATCACAGGTAAACAGGATGAGTTACTCTGGAGGAGAACATCACATTATTTAGAGTAACTTTTTTTGTTGTTGCTTCAACATATGTAAATAAGTATTTTCAACAGTTTGCTTCTGAAGTAGTCTCTTATTTTAAAATAAATTCAAAATTGATACAATAACAAGATTAAGTGGCATAATAATAAGCTCCAGTCCAAGCACACGTGACACAGAGGAGCTTAAAACAGTAAAGAAACCCCAACAGTGAGACACTAACACTGTCATTTAAGGAACATGGCAAGCCTCTGAAAGAAATGCCACTTGAAGGTCTGAAAAATAATTATAAATTGCATATTTATTATGTTCTGCTAACAAGTTTCATTTCCTTCATGAAGCAAAAAAAAGGAAAGCAGTCTCTGAAAGTAATGTGCCTGTTGCTTCAGCCCTAGTCCACAAGCTGACCTCCCCCAAATCAAAATAATAAGCACAAGTGACCAACGCTGGTCTAAATTCATAAACCTGAAGAGCTGCCTTCTTAAAACATCATGCAGTTATCTTCATTTTTATGCCACCTTATCTTACTGATGGAATGCTCCAGTGACCTAATATTATGTCTTAATGATTAAAGTGATTAAGCCTTATACCCTGCTTGAAATATATAACCAGTAATCTTTGGTATAAAATAGCAGGATAACTGGCTGGTTTAATATAATGTCCTCTCCAGAAATTGCCATTTGCCTATTACTGTAAAAAATTATGGGAAGGTGAAGGTTAGAACAGACAGGAATATCAAACATCAACACTTTATTATTAAAAAAAAAAAAAAAGTAACTGCACATATTCTCAGTTGGCTTTGTCAGATCTTGACTTCTGATTTTTAGACTTCCTTTCAGCAAGGCAGTGGACTCAAATACTCAAGAATGGTGGGAATAAATATCTTCATACATGCCTAAGAACTACCAGCTTCTACAAAATACACAGGATTGGGAATGCAGGATCTGGCTGTTATATGGATTTCAACATATTTTATTTTAAAACAAGAATTGACTATTGTGTATGTCTGCACATGAAACTTAACAATCATTTTGTTGGGATTCTACTCACAGGTTTCACAATCCACCCTTAAAACCTAGTTTAATGTAGTAAGTACACAATATTTCCAACACAAACTAGCAAAGGTTTATCTTGTGTATCAATGCCTCTAACTCTACAATGTTTCTTACTTGGTAAAGCGGATTTCCAGGTGAGATGTCAAATATTCTCTTGGGGTAAACGTGTGCTCCCAAACCACCATGTTTGGTACATAATTGATTGAGAAGCAGAGCTCAGAAAGTGCAGTATGCAGTTTGTCCAGGCTTTAAAACAGACAAGAAATTAAGAAAAATATTTAATGTAACAGACATGCATATTATCTTGGAAGGCACATACTGAATGGATAATTCTTCAAAAGCAAGTACAGGTCTAACTCTTCGTTATCATGTTCTGCTTTAAGACACCTTCCTAGCATATTTAAAAACCAATATTTTGGCCAAGAACACATCCTACAACTGCATACTGATCTGCATTAAATACAGTGATGTGAGATATATTTTTTTAATCTGTATATAGATAGAGATTTTTTTTACCCCCCCAAAAAAGAATAAATGTTTAAGTGACTAACAAGGCAGAAAGAACTTCCTGTCCAGGCTGTAATTAAGAGAGCTAAAGCATGGTAGAATCAAAGATGCCACCCATTCCTTGGCCTCACATGCCCACAGTTAATATGACTATTCAGAAAGCCTAGTTACAGCACAGGGGTTCTTTCTGCTCAGGAAAGGAAACAGCCAAGGGATAAATTCAAGTGACAAAAATTCCTATTACTTATGTAACAAAATTCAGTCTCTCTACAAGCCACAGAAGCATCACAAGCTCACAAACTGCAAAGCTGTCAAACTTACAGCCAATTAAATTTATTCAAACAAATTAAGCAAGAAGCATTCAATACGTAAAACATATTGAAATGTGTGAAACACATTTTGACTTGGGATTCAAGGTGAAAAGAACAGAAGAAACAGCTTACTTTGTCACAACCAATCTGTTTTTCCTCATGCTTTCTACTCCTGGTTTCTCCCTTTCAGGTTCTCCTTTCTTTCCAGTCTGTTTTTTTGACTTCTTGTTCACTGCTTGACTGATGGTTTTGGCACAATGTTTTGGCAACAACTAGTAAACAAAAAGAAACAGCCCCTCCAAATTAAAATTCAGTTTTTTTAGCACATTTCATCACACAAATAACACATTCTTCCTTTGACACAATTCTAGTATTAAAAATTCTTCCTCAAATCACCTTCAATTTTATAAACAGAAAGTCTACCCGAACACACAGTAAAAAAAGCAAACAGAAAACATCCAGAAAGCTGAATGGAGAAAATCTCAAATTAAAATAAAATAAAATAAAAAATTAAAACAGACACAACCACACTCACCTGGTCACTCAGTGTACATTGCTCTGTGCAAATGTCTGTGATGAGATTTCGAGCCTGCTTGGCCATTTCATCCAAGAACATGTTACACAAGGAAAGGCTTCGATCCCCAATGTGATGTCGCTGTTCAAAAGGGAGAAAAGAAAGTAGGATTTTCAGTTTCCCATCAGGCCTACAGAACTGCAGAGAACAGCTCACTAATCATAGAACTAGGACATGGGAAATAATAAATTATTTAGTCCTCAATAGTCTTGACTGTTTTTTCTTTTTGGAAGCAATTTGAACCATGAAATTTTCAAAGTCACCATTAAAAATATTCTTTGTAAAAAAAGGCCAAAAAAAGTTTGAAGAATAGGTTTTCACATTTAATTTTGGACCAAGTCTGCTTTACTGTGTCCAATATTCCAAGGTCTCTGTGAATGTCCTCTTCATTAGTATGTGCCAATACTAAGTCTAGGGGGAAAAGAGCATGCAACTCAAGCTATAGAGAAAGCAGTGTCCTTCAGATCACTGAGAAAGTCAATAATAAAGCCCTGCTGCATTAATTTCTGGATTCTATTCCTTTCTCACTGGATCTGCACAAGCACAGCCTCTGTCTTGCTGAAATCCTCCTTTCACCACTGATGTTTACTTTCTATCAGCCACACTATGACACACTGTATGCAGCACAGCAAAGATTAGTTTTCCAAAATTATAATAGTTACTGAGGAATACAATTCAGATATTGAATTTCAAGTTCTGCTGGCTGTGACAAAATGTGCTTGCTGCAGCTGAATGCACAGTAAGTAGTGTCCAGTGGACTTTGGCTACTGATTTCTTACTGTTACTGTAATTGTTCTCAAAAATGTCTCTTGTCCTGAAGGGTTCAGCTTCCTTGGAAACTTTTTAATGCTTGTCTAATATAAATAGCATTGTCTGCTATTTAAAGCAAAGCATACAAGGAAAATATCTATATAGATGTATACTGTAATGAAGTTTAGCAGAAAATAATTTTATTTTAAAATAAGAAAACGCCATATTGTGTATATTACAATAAATCTTACTCAACTAATAGTTTCAGATGAGCACTGTTAGCAATGAAAACAACATTTTCATAAGTACTAGATAACAATGGCCAAGTTAACTCCCAGACTAATTTCAAAGTCAATGAACATACAGGAAATGTACTAAAGGATTTATGCTCTTACAACAAAAATAGAAAGAATTTCCTCAGATTCTAACTGCTTCCTTTAATAAAGAGTCCATTTCTTCAAGAACCACATTATTTTCAAATTCTAACTCTAACCAACAAGGTTTCCTTCACCCAGTTCTGACCAAAGCAAATGTTTGCATTATACTGTGTATCACTTTTTTTTTTCTTACTGAAGAAAAATGTAACAAGCCATATAGAACTCCCAGCTTCCTATTTCCTTCTCCCAGCCATGAGCTTATAAATCAGTTAAGAGGAAAACTGTTGCTTCTAAGTTTTAACAGGCAGAGAGGATTTATTAGCATCTAAGCCAGAAAAGTCATCTAATTTTTGTACCCTAGCTAATCCCTCTTTAAAGTAGAGATCAAAATTCTTTCTCACTTGAGAAAAGGATTTAGAGATTTACGCATGAAGAGTCATCTAACAAGGTAGCTACTTGTTTTACCTCCATTTTTACATTTTTAGCACTCTCCTCCCTCAAATGTCAAATTGCCATAACAAACACCTTCTTGCAGTGTTCAGCTCTAGTTCACTCTTTGTTGAATAAGAGATGAAAATAACTAAAACTGAAAAATTACCTCTTCAGGGCACAGTTCATGGGTACAGCTCATAAAGTGAGTGCAAAGCAGTGGGAATGCAATTGAGTATCTGGATTGAGAGGGAAGCTCCAAACACTGCTGAAACATCTTCTCAAAAGCACGACTATAAAAACTGAACAGAATTAATCAGTTATTAATCAGACATTTAAATGCAATATGCATATTTTTTACTGCAAATAAGGGTTACTTCACACAAACCAAATGTAATCATAAACACATTTTGTATACCAAAAAATAATGAAAGTATAGGGAAGTTTTGTTTGTTTTCTACATTCACTTGCTATGCATTTTATTGGCACATCTATTTTACATTATTATTATTATCATAACAATTTTTTATTCTGATGTTTGCCACATAGGGACTGTAAAACTTGCACTTTTTGCCAAGAAGTATTAAGAAAAAAATCTGCAAACGATTCCTGATCAATTATATGACTGTCAGAATACGTCTGACAAATGTTCATAAATATCTTTTTCAAACTAATTCTGCTAGAAACCAGAAATTCCAATTGATTCTTCCACTGGTCTACCTTCTTACAAAGTGTGCTATTTAAAAATCACACTTGCAAGGACAAACCAAACAATAAATAATAAAAAACTTGTACAGTTATGTTAGTAACATACCAAAAGATAGAAAGATCTGAGGTTTCCACCAACATCTCCACCAAAGAATCTACCATTTTTGTGTGGAAAATGATTGTGTTCATCATTTTTCCTAGTTCTCTATGGTCTGCAAGGCCAAGTGAAGCTTTAGAAACGCTGGTGTAGGCCTGGAAAGAAAATACAACTTATATGTTATTTCTGCAGCAGTTTTTGTGCAAATTCCATTGCTATTGCTCAATACCAATGTTAAATAATATTTGTGCTATGCATAGGACACCTGTGTATTTAAAGACCATACAGGGATTCTTCTCTTTCCACAAGAGCTTAAAAACAAGCAAGCTGCCTTTCAGTGAAACCTCTAAAGAACCACTGGATATGGCACTAATTCACAGACAAACTGCTGAACAAATGTACTGGCAAAACACAAATTTGTGATCTCTCCCTCACCAGTGTAGGCACGTTGAATCACACCCTGCACACCCACCAAACAGCTCAGCCTCAACACATTCTATTTCTGAACTGTTATAAACACCCCAAGGGATGATTTGCAAAAAGTACCCAAAGCAGACAAAGTTATATCAAAACATAGAAATTATCTCTTGAAGTATTTGTTTGATTTTAAGAGTAGGTTGTTTTTAGATAGCCTGTCACCCACTTGCAGTGTGAGAGTAATCTAGAACAGTAGTAATCTATGAAACATTTTGGTTTTAAGTTAGTGAAACATCCTGCATATTTACCAATTCTTACCTGCAATCTGAACCAATCTAATCTCATTCCTCTGAAGTCAAACACCTCTCCATCTTCAACTGCATCAGGAAAAAATATAGAACAGAAAACCCTTAGAAAACAAATTCAGATATACTATATCAGACCTTCTAAAAACCCCAAAGTACTAAAGAATTATTTGGGTAGTGAACCTCATGTTTTTACCCAGGAATTTTGATCCAGTACAGTTGCAGTAAAAGGAATTAACATATCTAGAGGATAATATGTGTAATGTTTTCTGTATTAAAAGGTTGGATTACTACCCAATAGCATCCTTTGAAAAAGGGAGACACCACAAGAAGCAGATACAAAAATAAAAGAGAAACAAGGGAACAAAATCAGTTTATCTCCTTCTACTGATTACATGAAACAAAAGTGATTAAACTTTTCAGAGGAGTCTGCCAATCTTCCAAAGATCATTTAAACTTACCTTGTTTCACACTTAGTGAAGTCATTGTGTTTACAAAAGAGGACATGATGATTGATTCATCTTCTGGGCACACTGAAAGATTCTAAAAGAAATGTTGTGTCTATTATTATTATTATTACTTTGAACTTGGTTTATGAAATAATGTCAATATCTATGCCCCATTTATCAGCTATACTCTGAAATGTTCAAAAACCTACAAGAGGTAACTTAATCAATGGAATAGTTCAAACAGTGCTATTTAACAGCTTTCACTTTTTAATTGATTGCCTGATGACAAATACTTAGAAAAGATTGCTTCCAAACCAATATCAGCTCAAAATGGGAACATCTGTCAGTAAATGTAGCAATACTACATTTTATCTTCTGTCTGCAAAGAAAACCTGGCTATGGCAGGATACAATGGAGCCCACAACAGCATCACTCTACATCCAAAAAACCCTTCCCTCAAATTTTTTTAAATTAAGCATTTAAAATTTATTTTACTAAACATTTAAATTTTACAAAATGCAACATAAATCTTCGCAGTTTTACTAAATAGGACCACACTTCTGTTAAGTAATGCAATGCAGAAGTTTCTCACAATTCCAGAAAAACTGACATTGAAACCTAAAGGCTGAAAAAATCCAAATTACCTCTCAATCACTTGTCTAATCTGGTGCTTGACAGCTGTTATGAATTAATGTCAACTAAAATTCAAGCAAATTTTTCCCCTCATTTCAGCTTGGGCTCCATCTAGTGGGGTCACCAGGGAATAAAACCAAAGCACTTCAGAAAGTTTATCCTTTCTTGGTTGGGCTAGATAAGAAAAGGTTTCTACACTCCTTCAGTGACAGTACGTGTTCCACAGTCTCTAAACATAACAATGCTTATAATAGCCATATATGAATACTGAAGTGTCTAAATTCATACCACTTGTAATGGTCTGAAGCTGTGTCAGGGGAGGGTTAGGTTGGATATTAGGAAAAGGAAAGGAAAATATTAGGAAAAGGTTCCTCCCCCAGAGAGTGGTTGGATCCCCAGGGCTTGGGTCACAGCCCCAAGGCTGCCAGAGCCCCAGGAGCATTTGGACAATGCTCTCAGGCACAGGGTGGGATTGTTGGGGTGTCCTGTGCAGGGCCAGTAGTTGGACTTTGATAAGCCTTGTGGGTCCCTTCCAACTCTGGATATTCTGTGATTCTACATAAAAACCATAAGTTTTTATATAAGTCTAAATCCCAGAATTAAACAGTAAGTTAATTTGTTTTACTCCGTAACGTTCACCAAATTCCACAAACTGGGATGAATTTTATTATGTCACTTTGGACAAGAAGCCCTTGTTAAAATTTGCACTTGAGAAGGCAGAACCATGATGTTGCCATACCTGCACCAGCTCATTTAAGACCACTGCATCAAAGCCAGAGAGATACTGTACATAATATCTCTGCATCACTGGTCCGTATTTCCGCACGTGTGCCCTGAGCTCCTCCATGTAGAATATCAGCTCAGCTATGTGCCTGGACAAAAAAACCAGGAAAAGCTTAGAAATGTCACTCACAATATTCAAACAAATTTCTATCATGGGAATTTCCTCCTATACCTTGCTTTTAAAACAATTATTAATAGCTCATTTCTGTAGGAAAGTATTTGTTACTGTTGTAAAAGGAGCTTACAAAGGTAATTTTCTCTGCAAGGTCAAATCCACTCAACAGGACATAAATAAGCAGGATATCACCATAGTAATCCTCAAAGGTTTGTATAACTATTCAGTTCTTTTTCTGAATAAGAAGCCCTTTTGTACAGCTCAATTTGCAAAAACATTTTTCTCAAAGAGTAGTTAAACCTGGAAAATACAAGTTTAATAACTACTTTTCTGGCTTTTTTTTTTCCAAGCCATGAGGATGGTGAAATACTAGCACAGGTTGTTTCAGAGAGGCTCTGGAACCTCCATTTTTCCTTAGCACCTAAATCCAGTGAAGAGAATCCAAGATTTTCCCACTCCAGTTCTATAAATGGCCTTGTGATTGTTACTTGTTTAAAATCCTGCAGTCTTTCATTTCAACCTTGTGTCCAACAATCTTGAGAAATCTCCTGCCTATCCACACTTGTAAGATCTTGTAATCATATTTCTCATTTTTACCATCTGTTCAAAGTGACACTAAAGATGTATTACATAACTAAAGCTTAGCTGATTTAAAAGACAGTTTTGCTACAAGAGACAATCTACAAATCAACAAATAAATTTTTCTGAAAGTTTTCGTGCCTCCTTCATTGATTTGATCAATGCAGACGTGAAAAAACTTTATATTTGCCTATTCAAAGCTAAAAAATGAAAACTT
The DNA here is from genome assembly GCA_035048045.1 of Chlorospingus semifuscus. Lineage (NCBI taxonomy): Eukaryota > Metazoa > Chordata > Aves > Passeriformes > Passerellidae > Chlorospingus > Chlorospingus semifuscus. The sequence goes on along the minus strand of JAWWMS010000002.1, from coordinate 1,343,498 downwards.
ATAAAAAAATTTCTATTTTATATATGAATTTTCACTGATGTGCTCCAATTTCTAGGACAGCCTTTCTAGTTTTCTGTTTTGATGGGACACTTAATATTCCCAAATAAAAATTTTCTGAACATTCCCAGCTGCTCCATATAGCCAACCATTTCTGAGATTCCACTGCCTTCAAATCTATTTTGTCTATGAAATTCTAATATTGAAGCTATTGCATTAAAAATCCACATACTTATCTATGAAATCATCTGCACTCTTCTTTGGCATATTATCTGCATGACGAAGAAGCCAAATAATTTCATCACGAGCAAAGGATAATGCCATAAATACAAAAAGTGCCTGAAAAACAAAAATTGTTCAAACAATTTTTGTGAACAATTGCTTATCACAATTGTTCACAAGCTTATCAATATACACAACAGCTGAATAGTTTGTGCACTCAAGAGGAAACTAGTCTCTAAAACCCAAGAACTTAAAATCTAAGTAGGTTTCGAAGTGAAGTGAGGAGTTTTGCCCCCCCAAAGAAAATAAAGATTGGATTTACCGTTGAGAAAGACACTGGTTTTTGCACAAATGCAAGCCAAAAAAGCTGTCATTACCTTGGGACCCAAGAGGCCTGGCTGGTCAGACAGGACAGTGGCAAGTTCTTTGAGTGCAGAACGTAAAAACTTGCGTCTCTCTCTATGCATTGAACCGCTGCACCAAAAGAACATACATTATCCACCATGCCAGACACTGAATACTTGATTTGCAAAAGCATTCAACACCAAGAATAGGCAGATTATATTATACCAACTTCAAAAGTTCAGAATTTTGAAGAAAGTGGTTCAAAAAATTGGCATCCTTATCACCAACACCATATATTCTTGGAGCATCATTAAACTTGAACCCCAAGTTCTCTGCCCCCTCTCTGTGATGTGCATTTCACTACATTAAAACATTTCTGTTTCATCTGCATTCACCTTTTGTAATCAGACAAAACATAACTAATGAATAAACTAAATACTATCAACCTGATAATTTGAAAAATAATCCAGAACTTGGGAAGTTAAATCCATACTAACATTAAGCAAATCCAGATTTAAAGAACAATCAGTAAATTATTCATTTGAAAATGCATGACTAATTCTGCATTTGACAAATTCTGCTTGTACAATCTTTATAATTTTGCTTTAAGAAAACCAATCCTAAAATCTGTCAGAAAAACTGCATGACTAATTCTGCATTTGACAAATTCTGCTTGTACAATCTTTATAATTTTGCTTTAAGAAAACCAACCCTGAAATCTGTCAGAAGAACTTTTTAAGACACTTACGCATGTGAAACAGCAGCTTCTTTGCACTCTCTGATGTCATTAATACGCTTGTTGTAGCTGCAAGTAAAAAGCAATCACATGTGGTATAAGAATCAGTAGTACATTTTAGAAAGAGCTGAGTGGGACTTGAGAGGAGCTACAATGTTATTATAGCAAGCAGGATAGAGCAGGAAACACACACCAGCTCCTGGGCAGAGCTAAATGCTAAAACTAGATCCCCAAACCAAAAATACTTTCTACTGAAGTGCTCCTGGTTCTGCACTACATTATATGAAAACTCAGAAAGAAAGTTAAGATCTCTAGCAGCAAGATGCAATTTTGTTTCTTTATTTTTGAGTTTTCATATAATGTACTGCAGAAATAGCGGCAGCAAGATGCAATTTTTCAAGCAAACTCCACATCCATAACATCATTTCCCTTCAGTAAATCGAGATTTGTGGGTGAGATCATCAATCATAGAGACTTGCCATTTTAGAGACTGATTCACCAGGCTTTCAGAACTGAGATAAAAAAAGGTGTGGTGCTTATGAAATCAGGCCCCTAAAACTAATGCATTAAAGAAACAGTCAAGATACCAAGCAAAAATGTTTGTGTACCTAAGCAAAATTTATATGAAACAGAAGTAATTTGTTTGAAAGAGTCCTTCAAAAAATATGGAGTTTTTAGCAGAGATGCTGAAAGGAGAACAAAAACTTACCCTCTTATGTTTACAAACAAATCTTCTGCAGCTTTGTGAATATGGAACACTTCGTCTCGAAACAGAGCCAAGCAAGAGCTGCTTTGAAGTGCAAGTTTCCAAAGATTCAAAGCTGTAGCATCACTATTTAGGATTCCATGGCACAAAATAAATCCAACTTCAAAAGTTCACGTTGATGTAAGTCACAAATCAGATGCACAAAGACAGTAAGAGAACAATGAGATGATTATGTACTTTGTATAAATAGTTTGCATAGATCATTAATAAACTCTTTAATGTATAACATTTTCTAATATAAAAAAATTCCTACCTCCCCACTTCTAATGGAAGTATTTTTGCAATATTTGTGTAAAATTAATTACATTATGCTGATACTACTTGACTACTTTCATCAGAATTACTGAAGCCCTCACTTCCAGTCAAAGTCTGGAACAAACTGATGACACACTCTATTCCAGCAGCACATGCTAAATTCTAGCTTCACTGCATATTAGTACAAATGAAATTTAATCAAGCTATTAATTGTAATTAATAGCTGTAATTAACACAGCTGTTATACAGTACAGAAAGCAAGTAGTCTTTTAAATGTTAACCAATTTTTTTAATACAAGCATGAGCTGTTTCAGAATATTTTACTCACAAATGATCCATTTTTCCATTGCATCCAGAGACAGGTATTCACATGGCATCTGTTAAAAAAACAGTAATTTGTAGCACACTAGTTATAAGTACTTCTTAGCAAAAAGGGACAAACAAAGCTCTAAATGCTGATGATAGAAGGCCACTGACCACTAACAGTGATTCAGTTTTTCAGCACTTCAGAAACTGAGGGTTAGAATATTAAGTGAGCTTCCATACCCTCCAACACCTTGAAAAAATTTTGACAAATATTTCTTTCCAATAAACATTGTATTTAACAATATTCAAGAATGAAAAGCTTTTGATGGATACTATTCACAACCTGACAGCCATTAAAGCTTCAATTTTTTTCAGAAAGATAAGCATTCACATCACAGCTGAGGCAGCAAGTGCAAATATAAATTTTAAAGGAAGGACCAGCTCTGATTTCTAGTCTTCTCACTCACAAACACCTGAGAGGGTACACAGGATCCCTCCCCTCTATGATTGCAGAAGTTAACACTGCTTCCCTCATCTTCTGGTCAACAAATTACTGAAGCTGAAGGCGTGAGTTAATGTAACAGAAACTTAGTGAGAGAAAACTTTCCCCCTGTTCTAACCAGCGTATTTACTTCTCTGATTAAAAGTCACATAGAGGTAACCCAACAGACAACTATTTTACAGAAAACCTTACTTAACTCTATCACAGAATGTAAATTAAAAGAGCATACTGTGTCAGACTGTGCAGGATTGAGCATTGTGCTGGGGGCACTGATGAGGCTCAGCAGTTGTGCGTTTCTCCACTGGTCAGCCGAGAGATTCCGTCGAGGATAGACCATCTGGAGTGAAATCAGAGCATCTGAAAGGGACTAGAAAGCAGGCTAATGATTAGTTGGAATGCTCAGTACTGCTACATCAGCAGAGCTGTTTCCTCAGCATTAGTACTAACAGCCATCAAAACATTTTAGTGAACTAGTTTTGAAATTAAACATAAGGATAAACCCCATTGCATCTAGCTTATTTGACACATAAAAGACTACTTTTATGTGGAAGGATGCAAAGAAGCAAGAGTGTTTGATTTCTATTATTTTAGTTAGAGTTACAAAATTCTGAGTTCAGAATTAGAGGAAAAAAATAAGGCATTAAATAAGGCACAAAAGCCCTCTCATACACAACTGGAAGTTGTTCATTACTTATTCAAGCATCCCAGTTGTTGTGTCAGTCCCTCCCCTGCCACTTCCTTTAGTATGGCTTTCCCCATGGTAGCAAACTAATTCTTCTGAGGAGATATTGTCTGCAGGAATATCTTTGTAGCAAAGTAAGCTTATCTGGGAAAGTGTATCCTAAGTCTTTCCCCTGACTTTTTTATCAATACTGGGGCTTGAATGAATCCTCAGGGAGCCAGATCTGAACAGCATGAAAGCAGAGGAGGTTATGCAGGCAAAAAACCAAAGTCATCTGCCAAAGCTAAATGTAAAGGACTAAACAAATAATAAACAAATATAAAGGACTAAACAAATACAAAGGACTAATTTGCTGCAAAGCAGTGGGATTACACTGACAACTTCAGTGTGCAGTTCCACAAGAGTGCAACCCAAGAATGTTCCTGTAGTGCAGCACCTGAAAAGATCCCTGACCCCAATTTATGCTTCTAGCACAGAACAAGCACAAGAGCAAAAATTGGACTGAAAGGCATCTTTACAGATGTGTCAATGGAAAGGACTGACCCACTATTAAGTACAAGAGCATAAACAAAAATAATACTGAGAAGTAAAGCAAAATGTGCACCAGAAAAGATTACTTGTAAATTACATCATTAGCTAAGAGAGTCTTAACAAGACAGGAATCATGGAAAGTGTAACACCAATAAGACTACAGACAAGTTAGAAGTATTGGAAACTATTTCACTTCAGAGCACTTAGGAAAGTAGCTGGAAAGCTCTGAACTTCTAGTGATAATACTGAAAAGCTTAAGGAAATCAAGAAAAATCTAGAAAGGAAACTAGAGAAGGAAAACACAACCAGTACTAAACTTCAGAATAGGTAAAGAAAAACCCAAACCGTAAAAACTTTAGGTAGTAACTTAGAATTTAACTTAAGGTACTGCCAAAGATTCCAAAGTAAGTTGTAATTGTTAGACAATTAATTTGCAAGAACCTAGATAGTAATGTCTTCACAATAGTTGGTCAGTCCTGATCAGAGAAATTTAGTTTGCTTTGACAGAATAACAATCTAGTGAGCAAATGGGAAGTGATAAGATATACTTTGGCAAGGCTTCTGCAACTTTTCCAAGATATTCTTACATGAAAATAGAGCCTAGATCTCGGAACTACAACACAATCAACAGTGTAAGAACAGAAACTTAGAAACATCTGCACAGAAAGGACTAAAGGAATTGAGCTCCTTTAACTCAGTGAAGGCAACTCAGCTTTTGAGTGTCAGCTTTTGAGTACAGGAGCTACTGTTCAAGAGGCAGTGGTGATCTCCAGGATTCCGAGTTTAAGGACAATCCAAAGCAAAGACCCTTAGGTTACAAAACAGAAAATCACATGCATCTAGGATGGCCACAGAGCAAAACAACCAACTCCACAGAAATATTGTGAATCTCTTTAATTTCAAGCTACAAGCTTACCTAAAAGACAAAAGTAGCTATTCTCAGATGATCCACAAGTGATTTTTAATAAATTTCTAATGCTTAGTGAATAGAATGGCACCTTACTAACAGATCTTAAAATTCCTGTATTTCTGCAGGTTGTGCTTTTTAATAGGTAATCCCCACCCCTAGACATTCAATGTAAGCAGAAATCTCAGGTAAAATTTATTCCAAATGGCCTTCAACAAAACAAACTCTTGCACATTTACTTTTTATCTCTGTTTCTCCCAATTAAGGTTACTGCATGCCTGTGAAAAGTAGTTACATACTTTACTGTGAGGTACAAATTCCTCCATCATTTTCTTTAAAGGATTTTCATAATCCACAATCATCTGGCCAAGGCGTGGATATTCTCTGTCACTAAAAGCAACAACAAACAATTCACTGAGGTGAAGCTGTTACTATCATTAACATCATGCACATCTTTTATACAATCAGTTTTTTACCTTGCTCCATGTGTCATTTCATGGGCATAGTTATACAGTCCAATGATAGCCTTCCTTTCTTCAATTCGGGACAGCAGTATCATGAGAGTTGTGTAGGTTATAATCAAATCTAGGTAGTTCTTGGTTAAATCAAAGTTTACAGTCTAGAAATGAAAACCAATAAATTATCACTTAAAAACTTGTAGAAACAAGCACAACCCATTTTCCCTTACATTTCCACCAATTTTCAGCATTTTTTAATATAATGGGCTGTCTTTTGAATAAAGTTCTTGTTCTGGTGGCATGTGACTCTCTATAACCTTAATTTATTCATTCAGATTCCCAGAACTGTTTGCACTCATGAAAGTAAAGCATTCAAATAAATCCTTCCAGGCTTAAGTGTCACAGATTACCTGACAGACAGGAAAACTTTTCTTGTTTACTAAGCAGTCAGCAGTGCCATACCTATGAACTATATTTTAATAAAACCCAAATGTAAAAGAGTAGCACATATCCCACTGGCCTTCTAACATCACTCCACAGAATACACATCTGTTCTTTTTTCACATTATGAATCTAAGTTGGCCAAATTTAAAATAATGACAAAAACTAACAAGGTGACAGTAAGAACATTAAGAAAGTTGAAACCAACAGGAAAAGGTGTTGGGAGATTTTCTTTTGGGGGTTTTTTTTTTCCTGTGTTTGTTTGGTGGTGGTTTTTGTTTTGTTTTGTTTTTTGTTGGGTTTTGCTGTGTTTTTTTTGGGGGGGGGGGGTTGGTGATTTTGGTTTAAATATAAGACTTGTAGATGCTTTTGATGTTGCTTTAGTCAACCCCAAAAATAACTTCCTCACACAGCTTAGGTGGACACAAGTAACAGTCTTGTCTTGTGAGTCTCACAAGGCATAAGTACACAGATGACTAGGAATTAACTTGCAGATGCAATAAATCAAAAATTACTGAAAAATGTTTATGTTTGGTAACAATACTGTTACTACCATCCACAAGAACTCTACTAAGAAAGGTCTATCTATTATAAAAGTTAGAAATGTGAACTCTACATTGTTTTTATTTCTCTTGCATTTATAACTGGAGATGTTTTTGTTAGTTCAAGAAATATCACAAGTCCTTCTCCCCCCACTCTGAATATAAACATTTTTGAAAGTTTAAACCTAGAAACTTACAATATCAAAGAAGACTTGGCAAACATCAATAGTGTTTAGCAGCTCACAGACATGGTCCTTAAAAAACAAAGGAATAACTTTAGAAAGATATAATTAAATCACGTTACTACGATTACTGATGGAGCTTCATTTTATTTTTTTATTTGAAGAACAGAGCTTCAAATTCAGTTATTTCATTATATAGTGCAAGTTCAGCTATTTCATTATTTAGTGCTAATTCATCAATAAAATTACAGAAACCTAATGTGACAGAACAACTTACACATTTCTAATGCCTTACCTTAAATTCCATAACATCAACGAACGTGAAGTAGTATAATGCCAGGTTCTTCAAAATCTCTGATTTTTCTTTCTGGAGTTGAGCAAGCTGTTGCTAAAAGAGAAACATAAACATGCACACTGTTCTTAGAAGATCTTGAGAAGACTGCTGCAAAGTAATACCTGTGAAGCGCAGAGAAACCACCAGGCTATGCAAAGAAGCTGGAACATGGTTTTTCTAAGACTGAGGTTCTGTGTGTGTCAAATACACAGAGTTCTCAGCACTGATCATTTTAACAGCTGCCCACTACATTTTGAAGATAAAAGTTACATTAGTACACATTAGTACCAGAGTCATATTGTTTAGCTCAGCTAGAGATGAAAATGGTAGTCAGGAGAAGTGTTACGTTATCACATATGTATAATTTACAAAAGCAGAACAGTACATGAGCACAAATCAGTATGCCAAAACCAAAATAATTATGTTACTTGAGGTGGAAGAAAATAAGGTGGCAGGTTACAAACTTTACTACAGAAAAACATTATGCTTTTAAATTCTGAACTTACCAAAAAGAATATCCAGGCAAAGCCACGTTAAGCATGCAAAATAAAATGTAGATACAAACATAAAATACAGTAACGGTTCTTTGACCAGTTCCATATAAACACAATAATACATTCAAACAAAAGCAACAAAATAAAGAAACATAAAAGAAGCCAAACACTAGCATTAGACACTTGTGGATAAAATGGAAGAGGCAAACGTGAATACAAAGGTAAAATAACTCACATGGATTTGTTTTTATATATATTTTAAACAGACAATGAAATACTATTTATTTTTAAAGATTTTCTGAAGGAACAAGATTGATCACTTAGACAATTAAGAACACAAAAAAGCAGCTGTCAGTGAACAGCTATTCTGTTTATCTATGTATGACAGTCTCACAGCACTGCAAGTATCCAAATATTTAACTGGCAATATCCAGCTACAAATTACATCTCCTTCCTGATAGAGGAATTGAAATGAGTTAAAGCATAGGAACAATAGGAAAAAGTGCCCTGCAAATATCTGCAAGATTTTAAATTAAAGATGCTCAAGTTAAGTAATATATTTTTCTCAACAAGAGCAATCAATTGTAAGACAGATTTAAAAATTGCTTCAAATTGATTAGCTTATTTTCATGAGAGGTTAGACCTGAGTATGCTCCTTCAGCTCACTCTCTTTCATAAAGCTGTGCTCTATATTCTCAGTTTTATGTAAAGCATCAAAATTCCTCTAAATTCATAAAACAAACTGCCTGGATCAGAAATGTAAGATAACTTGCCTTTCTCTCCTCTGAATTTTTAGAGGTGATGATGATTTTTTAAGAAGTCTTGAGCCATAACAAGGCTGCATTATTGCCAAGGAAGACAAGAATATTCAGTTATGAGCAAATCAGAATGGCTACATTATAAAATACTCCTGACCACTCTTAAACTATGGCAAAGGATTGGACTGTGAATACCTGCCTATCTATTATTTAAGTCTTTTTCACAGAGGCATCAGCTGAGGCTTAATTGAAAGAGGTGCAAGTACATGTGTTCATTTTGTAACTTGTCCTGATAAATCTCATGCACCAGGAAACAGGTTATGTCCATTTAATGTGGTGCTGTACAAAAATCTGGGTTTTTTTCAAATCCCAAGACTTGTATTTTGATCCTCAGCATGAGGATTAAAGTTGGAGTTTTTCCAGCATACAGCTTTAACTTCAACTTTCTCAAGCTCAGAAAATGAAGGATGCAGCAGCACCACACAGACTCCAGAGCTCCAGGATGGCTGTGCAGCCCCAGCACACCTTCAGATCAGCTTGTGCCTACAACTGGAACCACTCCAGAGAAAAATCTGCTTTGTACTTTCAGGACTGCTCCATCACTCAACAGCTCTTACACAATGAAAACTCAGTTAAGATGAGTGGTTTTAATTTTGCACCCTGGCCCTAACACTTCAAGCATTTCTTGCCAGTTTGTAGAAGACTAAACAGAAACAGTTTTTTTCTGTGCAGCTAATACAAGTGTGACCCAGATGAATCTGAGAAGTCCTTTCAAGAATTTTCAGGAAGAGATGACAGGGTGTGATCCACAAGTAAGATTATTTCTAGTGCAAAGAAAAAACAAAACCAGAACTCACCACCACTGCACACCCCCTTAACAGCATTTTCTCCACTGCAATCCTAAATCATAGTAAGCAAGGTGCAATGCTAAAGGAGACTCAAAACTATAAATTGCTGTACACCTGTTTTTGGTATAACAAATAGCAACTGAATGGCCACTCCTGCAGGACATTCAATTTCAAGCCACAACATGTGAAAAGGGGAGACACGGCAAAAAGGGAGTGGTGCTGGGAACTATGATCACAAAAGAAATAATAAATTTTCAGAAATTCTGTGAAGTTGTAAAGAGTATAGGGAGGTATCTGTCACACTCAATTAAGGATTATGGAATCATTGCTGTGCATTCTTATCTTGTTACCTATATTGCCAGAAATATTTACACATAAGTGATGTTAAAACTTGCCTAGAGAGTTGAGATGATCATCCTGCGAATGCTGAGTGTTGAGGGGGGTCAGTAAACTTTTATTTGAAACAGTAGCACCAAAACAATATATAAACTAACTGTTACATCAGTACAGGGCAAATAGTTCAATTTATGGAGCAGAGCCTGATCAGTGGTGTTTGGAAGAACAGCTTACAAGCATGCAGTGTCTTGGATGTTTATTTGCTTTTTTATCATTCAAGAATGTGGGTGTAACTCTTTGCACAACCACAGCATTAAAACTTTCCATTCCTAATTTCCATTACTAATTACTAACTTCTAAACATCTGTTTAGAAGTTGCTGGCACTGTATTGATTTGTATTTGGTTTGAGGCTTTTTTCCTTAGCCTGCAACTCATTATTAAAAGTTTCCAATAACTAACACAATAAGGTATATCCTAAAATAGGATAAACTGAAGAAATATCTCTTTAAACATCAAAAGATTATTTTTACTATAGCTGACTGCCTTGTAGATTGAAAGTGGTTTATTGATTCTTAGAGAATTTGAAGGACAAATTATAAAAGCATTTTTGTTGAATGAGATGAATTAGATTTAAGACGTAGGAAAACCTGTAGAAATTTCAGCATAATATGGCAAAATCAAAAAAACTCTCAAATAATTAATCTGAGATTATTTCTTTTGTCTATTAACAAAATACCACATCTCTGATGATGTTTGAATATTATTTATAAATAAGAAAGAGTGAAGCTAGCTCTTTGTGAATATAGTACTTACAGGAAAAGGAACTGATCTTTAACTTGTGCTTTTCCTTCTTTGTATTAAATCCCAAAGATCCTTACACAGTCAATTATGTCAGAGAAAGTACATTAAAAGAAAAAAATTGAAAAATGCAAGACAGCCTCACTTAATGCTTATATGAATGGCTCAGACAAGGGAGAAATGATGCAAGCCTGGCATACTAATCATGTGAATGAATACCAATTTAATACAATGGCTCACAAAAAATATGAGACAACTAGAAGAGGTTGTTCAGTCTTATGTGTGTAAAAACAAATGGTACCTCTAGTCCTGCAATTTTTTATCATGTTTATTTGACTGGCAGCAGCAGTATGTGAATAAATGTCTTATTTCATGATCTGGAAATAGACAGTACAAAGGTGAATTTTCTGCTTATATCAGTGTGATATTTTTCCTGCAAGTCTGATCATTAAACACTTATATTTGGTTTCTACAATCCTACAGCATAAATATTACCACGTCCTCAGCAAAAATACCATCTACTCAATCTCACCAGCTGGAATATAAGCCCCAAAAAGCAGTATTATAAATTCTGACTGTTAAATTTCTGGAGAGAGAGATAAATCATCACTGCCAGTATTCTTACTCTCATTTGTTATACTCACTATGCTTGTCACCTATAGAGTCTTTAGATGAACATTTGAAAAACTCAATTAATTTGAACAAAGTTCTGTGTCTACAAAATCCATAGCAGAACAGCAGGGAAAGAAAAATAGTTTTCAATTCTGTAAATTAACTCTAGAATGATGGATGTGTCCTTGGTTTTCTTATTTCCAATTAAAAGCAGTTTCTGAAGTACTGTGCTGCATATAAAAAGATATAATAGAGTATTTAACATGTTTACTAACTAATGTATGTCTACCTACAAGATCTATTTTAGTTTGTTTTCAAGTTTCCAGCACTAAGTTAACTGCTCTGAAAAGGAAATAGCCACCTGTGCTGCTCCCTAACTGTTACCATTCCCAGGGAATTAATAAGGGCAGAAACTGGAGCAGGGAGGCTTCTCTTTAAAAACTGATCTACCTCTCAGCTCTAAGAAACAGTTTCCCCATTCTCTCACCTTCATTTACAATTTTTGCAGTATTTTTACAATTCATACAATTTTTTCAACCCCCAGTGCGTTTTTTCTTGGTTTTTAAGGGCCAAGCTCTTAAAATGTCAATCATTAAAGCAAAGAGAGTTTTAGTGGATGAAGGAGAGGGTAAAGTGTTACACACATTCACTCCTCTGCAGGTACAGCAGACATTATGAAGCAATAAGCAAAACTGATTTATCTTGGTAAGTGACTTGTATGGATCTACATGACTTACAGCAGTGTTCTACAGTGATTTATTACAAATAATCATAAAAAATACACTGTTTGGATGTTATTCTATCTTTAATTCAGGCCCAGTCAAAGGTCAAACCAAGAAAATAAACTTTGTAGCTGACAGCACTTACTATTTTGAAAAAAGATGTTACATTATGAGAATTCTGTTTGGTGAAACATTCTGAAGAGATTTTAGGATTTCACATTACCTCTTAGAACTGCTATGAAAAAAATGCTCACTCACAAAGGACTGTTAGACTGAAAAAATTTATATACTATATTCTGTTATATAGGATACTTCATTTTAAGTCAGTCTTACATCTGTAACAACTAAAGACATCAGACACACTACTGTATACAAAACCAGCACAGTAAGTATGGTAGTATCAAAGCAAGGCAGAACAATTTCAATTTTGAATGACATTTTAGTAAAACTGTAGATTAAATTTTATTATTTGTAGATGTTTTGCATTTTCTTGTGAAATAAACTATTATTAATATATTCTATTCTCAAGCATAGGACATTTTAACTGTTCATACAAAGCTGAACAGAGAATAATTGCTCATCACTCATGCAGAGGAAAATCCATAACCTAAACTGCTGCCTCAGTGACTTGTGGAAAATTCGTCTCTTTACCACTATCAGCTCCCTGAGCAAGTGCAGAGGTGAAAATGCAGCTGTGCATGGCACCCCCTCACCTGGAAAAGGTTTTAACCTTCATGGAAAAGGCCAGTTAAGTTTTATGGGGGAATCTGGGGAGTTGGGGGTTTTTTGCTTAAGCACCTGGAAGTTATCTGGAAAGTCAAGTCTCCAATGCAAGAGATCTGAGACCCCAGAAAGGTGGAGAAAAATATTACCATTTACTGAATATGGGGATAATTTAAGTTAGACTTAAGAAAACAGCAGTGATAGCTTTAATGACCATATAACTTCCTCAAAAATAAATGATTAGTGAAAAGGGATTACCAATATATGAGGCAGCAGAGCTGAGACTCCAAAATTACTTTTCCAGAGATGATAATTTCTAAATTATCCTCACTAGAGCTATGAAAATTACAGTACTAAATGCTTCATTAGAAACAAGCAAACAGATGACATTTTCCTTGAGAATCTGTAGCACTTGCAGGGCCAAAAGAAAAAACTTTGAAAATCAGGTTATTATTTGTATTAAGTGTTCTGAAAAAGACTAATTTGGAAGCACCTATCACAAATTAAAAATCAAGACCAGTTATAAAGTGTGGGTTTTAGTTTTTTTTAATAGCAGAAAGCATTTAATAAAAGCATGCATTAATGACTTCTAATAAGCTTTAGCCAAGGAGGTTCAGACACTCTGTGCCCACACTACCTCTCCCACACCCATCTAACTTGTATGTGACCAGCTTGTTGTGAAGTGAAACTGTGAAAGACACAGGAGGCAAACCAAACACACACTGGAATCTAAAAGGGAAAAGGCAAAAATTCAAAAAAATAAATTGAACTAATTCAAAACTACAGATCCTAACCCAGGTAGACTGGAAACGCTCACACTGCTTATCCTCTGCTCCCAAGTGATCTCATTTCCAGTCCCCACAGACACAATACAGCAGAAAATTAGTCAATACAAAACAAAAATGGAATTGATATGAACATACCTACTAGGTGATGAAGACTAGCATTATCTGGAAAACACATCTTTCCCTCACTAACCATACACTTAGAAATTTCAAAGTGATGCTTCACTTGTCTGCTTTGTGCTAAGCAATGGCTGAACATCAATTTTTTCCAAGAGACATGTAACAAAATAAGTTTTTCTACATGGAAATTGCTGAGGAACAAACCAAGAAAAAGACATGTTCAAGAAAGAAGACAGATATTCTCACTACTTGTTCTAGGTGGTGTTTGGGAAAACAGAAGGGAGGCTACAACTTCATCACACAAAGACATGGAGCTTTACCTGCACAGGCAGCAGATTTATCAAATCCTACTCACAAGCTAAAAAAAATTTCTGTCTTTTCCTCTCTGCATCTCCAGTTTGTCATTATGAAGTATTTTATTCTGGTTTTAAAAGGCATTAAGTATTAGCATTTACTGAGAACAGAGTAACTTTTAGGTCCTACAACATTTTTTTTGAGTTCACTGTGACAAGAACCTCTCATGTATCCCTTTATAAGAGGATGAAGTCTAAATAGCCATCAGAAAAATCAGGCTGCTTCTGCATCCCTTACTTTGGAACTTTCCTTCTGAAGCCAGGCCAGGAAATTCAGTAACAATAAATGCTACTCTGAGTCAATGCAAACACAATCAGATCATGCACCTGACCAAGAACAATGGTGCTAAAAAGTTTTTGGAAGCCATCTGCAGCTTAGAAGGCTTTTTCATAACAAAACTTTAGTCAATTTATAATAATTATAAATAGTAAAGCTCCCCCAAACACAGAAGAAACTTTCCTTTCAAACAGGACTCTATCTTGTTTCTCACTTTTTGAATCCTTCAAATTTTTGCTTATATTATATTTTTGCTTATATTATATTTTTGCTTATGTGATATTTTTGTTTATTCCTTCCTTTGCAGGTTATTTCGTACAGTGTGCAGCAGTACTACCCTGGTGGCCCATTTCATCAACAGTTTAAGAGCCTGGTCTTCAAACTGCACAATTTCAAGATGATGTGATTGACAATGGTTATTGGAAAAGAAAGGGCAGGTGTAAGACATCACAGGGACTGCCCTCAAACAATGGGAGACAGAGCTATGAACTGATAAGGTGCAGCGTTGTCTATAATTAATCCTCTGGAAAATTAACTACTCAATTTAATTTTCCAGCCTGATCAGTAAGGATTCATCAGCCACTTCCCTGTTTGAACTACCCACAAGCTTTCACTCTCAGTACAATACTGAAAACCAGCAACTGTCAGACTTTGCTCTGATGACTCAGCACGTCAAACACCGAAGGAGGAACAAACCAGGAACTGAGTTTTCCATGGACAAAGATGTAAAAGATACCAATAGCAAATATAACAGAATTACTTGTTTCAACAGAATGAAAATTCATGCTTTTCAAGATAATCTGATTACAGCAAACACTGCTTAGAAACCTCAATCAAACGTGCCGCTCATTTCTAAGGCGCAAAACGCTGTAGATGACAATACCTGAGAAAAACCAACTAAAATACGTTAAAAAAAGAAAAATCAAAAAAGGTGGCACTATCTATTCTCTAAAACTGAATGCAAGCTTGTTCAGCACCATCACCTACTGACATGTTGAAAGCAAAGGTACACAGTGCTAGGCAGTGGCAACTGCTGCACTCCAACATCCAAAATCCAAAACCCCTCCCCGAAAGGGTGTCCTGGAATTTTCACTGCAAGGAAGAAACACAAGTTATGATTTCTTAGCTATTTCCACTGCAGTAATCCTTAGTGATATTTCTTTAATCAGTGTGTCTCTGTTCCAATTAGCTTCTTGCCTTTTCAAATCTCTGACCACCCTTTTCTTTTTTTGGTAGTTACAACACTCTGTGGGAAACACCTGCAAATAACTAAGTGAAATGCCATCAGCTGTGACTGCAGGACAGACACCCCAGCTGCCTATTGCTAGAGCTTAAAATCCTGCTTTAAAGAGTGCTCATCCATAAGGAGGGTAGGCTTTTGTCAACTGTGTTTAATAAACACAGGCCTGGCTGGCTCATAGTAAATAAACACACAGCAATGACAAAATATTGTGTGTCCTATTTTAGAAACTGCGATTGTCAAAATATAGCAAGTTTTCTTGGATCTCTTTCCATAAACTTCACAGCAACAAATCCTTAAATGTCTATCATTAGTTAAGCTCCAAATTAATAATCAACAACTGGAAGACATTTAAAGCATACATGCAGCTGCAGTAAGTAAATTCTATGTACATTATCTTTTAATAGTTGATCTGCCACCCAAGCTTAGAGAATACAGAAGCATTTACCAAACATGGTTTAACAGATTTACTATTTTCACATTAATTTGATAAAGAATTTCTGTGTTTGTTACTCACACAATCAAATTCAATACAGAGATGAGCAATATTAAAGAGTGCAAAGCACATACAAGTTTTAAAGTGAAAAAGCACATTGTTAATGAAATTGTTTCCTCCATAAGGTAAAGCTTTCTTCTGGTTTCTTTGGGTTTTTTCTCCTTTGGTTTTACTGGAGATATTACATACAAATTTGAGATGGCAATGTAAAAGAAATTAATTATTCTCATTGCTATCACCCCTATCATTCTGCAGAAACTTGCCAAACAGGCAGGCACTTGCATGCAGGGAACATGCAAACCCAACACCTACCTCCACTTCCCACCTCTGGAAAGAAATACAAGCAGGTAAAACAAACATCTGAAGGGCCCTTGTGGTTCAAATTGAAACAGGGAAACAAGAGTACATCACCTGCCAAAATGCCTGCCTCTAGCCTAACAATTACCTTAAAAAAGGCTTCAAAGTCAAATTCAGCAATACTGAGCCACTCAAAGGTAAAATATAATTTACTTCTGCAACTGAACTCACTATATGAGGAGGAAACAATTTTATTTCCATATTTTTGTACTTCACAATGTTTCTCCTTAGGTACTAAAGCGTTCTTTATTCCCACAGGGACTGACTCCATAGGCAAGGGTACCTGTAAAGTATAAACTCTTCTTCCCACTTTGCAGACAGGTGGTTTTTTTTACTGATCTGCTGGTTAGGATACATCTCAAATAAAGGTATGCAACTTTCATCTTCTTCAATCAGTCTGGTCACCAGGATTTTCTAATAAGTAAGGCATGATTTTTCCAAGGACTTCTTCCCATTGACAATTCTTTGAAATGGCATGGAAGAGAACAGGCAAAAAGAAAACCAGAAAGAGTCCTATCCTAACAAAGCCCATCCAGAATTACAGTATGATATTCTCTCCTTAAAGACAGCTCCTTCTCAAGTATCCTGCCAGACATTTGAATCAACAACTGTATTCCACAACTGCAACTGTCAGCATCAGATGCTTTCTAAGAAAATGTAAACCTCCCAGACGGTGCTGAAAGGGTAGTAAGAAAAAGAGTTACACAGCCATTTGATACTTACATTGTTGTTGCGTGTTTCTACTGCTGGAAACTTCCTGACTATGAATTTGACAGCAGATTCCAGGTTTTTGTCAATAAGATAGGATGGTTTGGCTTTGGGGTCACCACATGCCTATAAAGAAAATACAATACAAAATGAAGTAGAAACACAATCATCCCTGTAAACCTAAGTGATAGTTGCAAATCTGAAGACAAACTAGAAAGATTCCTCTTTTCGTTTGTTTGCTTTTAGTGAGCAGGTGATAAAATGAAAGGCAAAGTGCAGGGACTGTCACAGCTGAAATATGCAATGGGAAACAGTACAGAGATGCTCTTCTACTGAAAAAGATGCATGGAAGTATCAAAGCAGTTAGTGCAGAACAGCAGTGAGGGAAAAAACTCAGTCCTAAAAGAAGGAGAAAAAAAAAATGTTTCCTTTTAATGCTATTCCTGGTTTGAGGTAGTATTGTATTCATCTGGAGTTAACAAACTGTTAGAGAACTCGATCATGTCATCATCTGTGGAGGACAGTGCTGGGCACATGAAATGATTAAACTATCCTTTGTGAAACAAAACTAAACACCCCACCACCAATCTGCATTTGATTTTTTTCCCACTGGTAACTGTAAGACAACTTTCCATCCCACAATCAAACCACCAATATTTGCCTAACACAGTCTATTTCCTTAAACTGAAGTTTTACTCATGTTCTTTACTCCTACAGCAGCATAGGCTGAGCTTTAAAAGCAGCAATCTAAAAGTTCCACTAAATTTTGATGCCAAGTCAGAGCTAAGTGTTAGGTCTGTCAAATAACTTACGTAGACGGATCAGCACAGCTTCTCTGGACAGACACCTGGGGAAGCACCTCCTGTTTGCTGCCAGCTACAGTGCATGCTGCCAGACACTGCTCTGCTACTCTGACCAGGGAGCCATGCCACACCATTTCATTGGGACTAACACACTAAAAGCAGCGTTACTTACATGACAAAATATGCGCTCAAACCGTGTTTCTCTCAAATATTCATCTAGTTTTGTTTTCCTCAGAGGGGTTTGCAAAGGAGTTTCACGTCTCATGCAAAACTAAATTACATGCTAGGCGTTTCTACACAACAGAGTGAACTCAAATGACAACTCATTTAAAAAACTTTTCCACATTGATTTCTATGACCGAGTTGTGGACTGTAGAGACAGAAGTCATGGAGTATGAGACCGATTCTGAAAGCGGGCAAGCGGGCAAAGGGAAGGTGAAAAGCTTTGCAAACCTTCCAAACTTGTCCTTGCTGGGAAAGCAGTGTAATAAAAAGAGAGAAAAATTACATATAAACAAATTACTCTTATATTCTAAAGTATTACATTTATGTGAACTAATAGACTATTACCTACATCCAAGAGAACATGACAACCATCTGTTACTCTAGTCAGCACACTTTCTACTGGATGGTGATTATTCTAATACTCACAAACAACTTTACACTTATTAGAATTTAACTACTGTGCAAAGCACTGTGCATATACTGAGACATGTAACTACTAATAGTACTTCCAAACTAAGTTCAGGTGGAGAGGGAAAAAAGTTAACAAACATCACATGCAACTACAGGGGAAAAAGGAGAGAAACTCAGTGAAGTTTTACATACCTGAAAAAGAAACGGTAGCCAAGAAAAAAAAACAAACAAAAGAGTCATTATTGAAAGTTTCTAAAACACCTACCAGTAGTAGTACATGACCATCATGATGTATACTCATGTACTATTCTGACATCAAAATGCTCATATTTACTAAATTTCCCACAAAGGTATTAAACTTTGTTACAGCATCATATCTATAATATAAGAGGAATTGATAATGAAAATCAATTCAGCAACATCCACAGTATGTTAGATATTAAATTGTTGCTTCAATCTCCTTAGAGCAGCAAACCACACATGTCAAAAAAGAGCTGTTCTGTACACACCTTAAAGTCTATGCAATTCAAAAGTACAAGCTATACTGTAAAAAGGCATTAAATATTCAACATAGAGCTTCAAATTTATGAAGTTGTAATTAACTCCGTGTCACGGGTGTCAGAACCTTTGTCAAATTATTTCAATTTGTTGTTCTTGCCACAAAACATGTAACTTGCTCTACTAGAAGGATTATTAAGAAAACAAGTTAACTGACTTATATTCATGCCCTGTGTACTGTTACTGCCCTGTTAAATTCCAGCATGGTTGCTGTTATATAGGAGACAAGAAATCTGCCACTGTTGACTTCATAAATTTTTCAGTCTGAATTCAAACACTCCTTCCACACACACTCCTTATTTTTGCTACAAA
The DNA here is from genome assembly GCA_035048045.1 of Chlorospingus semifuscus. Taxonomy (NCBI): domain Eukaryota; kingdom Metazoa; phylum Chordata; class Aves; order Passeriformes; family Passerellidae; genus Chlorospingus; species Chlorospingus semifuscus. The sequence goes on along the minus strand of JAWWMS010000002.1, from coordinate 1,324,355 downwards.
CAGATGTTTTCCTTCCTTTAAATCAGCTCTTCAAAATGTTTACTAAAACTTATGTTCTACCCCAGCCCTTACACACACACTCAGAAGGAAACAGAGATCTGAAAACATCAACATGCACATCCTCCTGTGCCTTCAGGAACTCAGCCCCCAGAAAAGAGAAGTGATCTCCCCAGTCTAACTGGCAATCCTCTCAATATCTGGGAATGTGCTCCTCCTTTGCTTCTCCCCATCATTTGTCAGCTGGCATCATACTTGAAGCAACTCTAACTCTTGCTACTAATGAATTACACCAGACTGATTGATAAATACGAAAATTCCTGCAAGATATTAGAGGCATCCCTCACACACACAATTCCAGCTTCTAGAAAGCTGCACCAGCCTACCTAGGCTGAATTGAAAGGGGACAACAGATGTCACTGAATGACTGGGTCAATGCTTTTTCTTCACTCTCCCATGTTCCACAGCAGCTCAGCTCCTTTCCAAGTACTGGTATTTACAGATCTTAGAACCAGCTGTTGTTGCATCAACAGTTTTCATCCATACAGTTACCTGCATTCAGCATCACAGGTAAAACAGTGTCCATAAGTTAAACCTCTCCCAAAATGGTGAAGGGACTTCAAACTCCCCGTAGTTTACTCTATAAAGCATAAAAGAATTAATATGCAAACTCCAATCCTAGCACTTTTGCACAAGCATGAAAGTGTGGTAAGACACATAAACCGAATTTTGCTGTAAAAAGATCAAAGATATTGAGGGCAACAGCTTTAGAATGTAGATAAGAAATGTAGGTTTTGCTTTTAATAGTTGTATTAGTCAATACAAAATCTTTTGTGAGTACTGTAATGAATAGGAACATTGTGGTAGAACATACAAAGGCCATTTCCCAAATACAGCTCTCCAGTATTCACACAGAATTCCAAGCACCACCCAAAACCAAGTTTTTCTTATTAGGAAAAACCCCACAACACAGAATTACTGCAATTTTGAGCATTGAAAAGAAATCCACCAATTTAAAATGTTCTTACTAGTGCAGCATTCACAGAATACAATTCTGAAGCTATGAGATTCCAGCTGCTTCAGCCCCAAAATATTATACTCAAAGAATCTCCCAGCAGTCAGCTCTGAATTCCTTTGTATGTTACTGAACAGCTGATAAGCAGCTATGTTGAAAGAGATCATGCTAAGTTATGGTTAGAAACTAATCTACATAATTCCTAAAAAAAAATTTAATGTATTCAGATGCTTGATTTCTTCAAGTTACACAGCATTTCTTTCCACAGATCTTTAGAATGGTAGCCTGCTATGATAAGCTCTCTACTAAGTAAAGGCATTCTGTGCAACTACCAACAAGAACAATATGATTTCTGTAGCTAAGAATTTCACTATTCACAATACTGATTTGCTATCATCTGCACAGCTATCAAGCTTCAGAGAGATCAGACCTGCACTGTTTGCACATGTTCAGGCCATATGTTTGGAATTAAAGCAGCATTTTCCTACCTGTCCTACTGAGGTAAATAATTCTATTATTATTACACAAAATTCAGATTCTCTTCCTTGCTTGATGCTATTAGGTTCTCCTATACTAATTTCACTTTGAAAATTAAGAATACTACGTATATCCATACTTTCTGTGTTGTACTCATTCAGAAGCAGCCAACTACAAAAATCTGCTTAAGGCCTACATCTAAGATAAGTGGCCTCTAAACAGGAAAACAGAATCCAGTTCAGCTGCCTTTGGCCCAGAATACACCAACATTAATATACAGCAAAGAGACCTTTTGCCCCAATACTCTTACAGCTCTCACTGCAAAAATCTAAGTTTAACATTTGACTTCCTACTTGAGGGGAGAGGATGTTGAAGGAGAAGAAAAAACCATCAATCAACAAAATGACTATATACATGCAGCTGAAGTGGCAAGAATAAAAGGAAGTTTATGTTCAGGTACAATCACTGTCAGTAGTCAGTGTTCCAAAATTGCATTTAAAACCCTTGAACCTCACTCCTGCCACTCATTCACACCAACCTGTTATGTGCCCTTGAATAAGAACACTGGGAAGTATCACCTGAATTACATGGCCTAGGATGGTAAAAAAAATAAAGCCTAAATATTTATTGTATTATGGAAACACCTACAATTTATTTTCTTTTGTTGTTGCTAAACCCAACTATTCTAAATTAGCAGCAGGGCTGTCTCCCAGTAAAAGAGAAACAGGGCCATTTGAATTAAAAATTTTGTATTTTCATCCCCCAAACCTCCTACACCAGCAGATTACCATAAACCACACTTTGCAGCAATTTAATGTATTTATTACTTCAAGAGATTTGCTGTTAGTGCAGAGTTGAGAGAAAACACTGCTAAGCGCAGCTCCACTTGACTGTGACAACATACACTGAAATAATCTCAGTCAACAAATCACTTCACCTTTAAATTCCATTTACAGATCAATCTGCACAACAAAACTCTGTGAATTTAACAAGGAAACTGATGGAATTTCAATGACAGTGAAAACTATGCCATTCCCCAAGTTAGTAACTTGGATTAGTAAACAGAAATTCAGGATGCCTCAGACCCAAAACCAGGAAAAGCTCCTGTATGTCCCATTTACAGTTTACTACAGCATTTTCTTTTGAAAGGCAGCACAGTAAAACTGTTCTTGCCTTGGAAAAGCTGCTGGCATTAAAGACTTCATGCTAAGACATATCTCTAGGTTAGCATGCCTGGTTTCCAGCTGTGCAGCCTGTAAATTATACTATATATATATATACACTATATATTATAAATATAACAGTCAAAGAAATATTCAAAAAGACATTTTCACCATTAATTATATTTTTGTAGGATAAAATCTATTATATACTCTTTGTTTCTGCCATGCATTTAAAAAAATTAATATTATGAACTCACAATCTCTAATTCTGAAAAAGCAAAACTACTGAGAAGGAAAGAGAAGGGAATAAACAATACAGAGCTGCTCTGAATAGTGGTTCACACCACGTTTGCTTTAATATCTCTCATTAAGCCTACCACAACTCCTTGTCTGTATTTTAGGCTGTGGAAGCCTAAGTTCATTATTAAACAGGCTGGTCCCAGATCAGTTTTGTGAATAAAGCCTTGACCCTTTTAAAGTCTCTCAACAAGATGCAAGAATTAGTTGGGAACACATTGACAAATTATCAGAGTATAGTTTAATACTTTTGATGGCTAAAATCTAACTGTCCTACACCAGCATGCTAGAGTGACTTTGTACTGAGTAAATTACATTTCTTATGCTTACAGTTACCTTGATGAAAGGTAAACCTGCCTCTTGATACACATTATGCTAATAGTTTCAACCAAGATATGGAAGCAGAAGAAAATGTCCATGTAACTACCTTATGAAGAGTCTCTAAAGGCCTCGGACATATCCAAAATATAGCACAAAATTATTAGAAATTTAGCAGCTGTTGCACTTTCTACTTACTAGGGTTCGAAATCTGACAGATAGTGTACCTTCATACCAATTCAAAATTACAATTAAAGGTGTTACAGTCAGCCCAGTGTTTCCTAGATGTAAGCAAGAGAACTTCCCTGTGTTTACTCATTATTTGGTGTGTGTTGAACCCCAAGTACACACCTTACTCTAAATCCTAGTGTATCACTACTCAGAAATTCAATTAAGTACAATGAAAATTCATGTGAATGAGAAGAAAGGACTAGAAAGGACCACAAGAAATTGCCTACCTACCTCTCCTGTTCCAAGGCAGGATCAACTGTATCTGTGTTGCTCCTGGGATATGTCTGCCACATCTTTACTTACAGGTCTCAAAAAGGCTACATTCAAAAACATTCTCACAGTCTTCTCAAATATTCAATTCAGTTTTCCAATATTTCATTTAATCCATCACTTCTTGATCTCTGGTGGTCACACTGGATGGCATAAACTATTCCCCATCTCTCTACTGCAGTCTTAAACAGTTACAAATTTGTATTACTTATAGGCTGACTTGAAAGAACATTCCCTTTTTTTTAATGGGTGCAATTTTCTGCACTACTTGTCCTTATTATTTTGCCCTGAACTTTCTCCATTTTGTCCACATCTTCCTTGAAAAGAGTGGTCAATCAGATATGTTTTCAATGAATCTCAATGAAGGAGATGGAGAGGGAAAAAATTACTTACTTTTCCTTCAGATTATCTTGCTCACATTTACATAACCTCACGTCACCCCTGATTTTTTGCAGCAAAACTTACCTGGCTCTTGTTTGCCCTGGGATGCCCCTAACCTTTCCCAGCTATTTTTTCCAGACTTTAAATCTCATTACTTCTCATTTTGTCCTTTAAATTCCACTAAGCACAAAATAGCTTACAACCATACTTGCTCAGCCACCTCCAAGCCTACAGTCAGACCATACCTACAATTTCTAAGCTCAAACTGAATTTCAATTAGATTCTGTAGCTTGTCCCAGTTTCCTACATATAAATTTATTAAGCACACTGTAGGCATCATCTAGGTTGTTGAATCAAAGAGTGACTGGAAGCAGAGGTAACACACACCCCAACAAGACCCTGTTGATCCCCATCTGACATTGAGATCTTCACAGTCATTCCCTAATATGGTGATGCATCTGCTTTCATCATCACAGCTTCATCCACACTGCACTTCCTCACATTGCTCATGAGAACAATCAGATGAGGTCACACCAGCAGCCTTGCTAAAGTCAACATGTAAATCATCTTCTAAACTGTCCACACTGGAGTGACCCATCACCTTGTGAATGAATGAAATATACTGGGTTTGACACTGTCTGTACAGGGATAAATTCATGTTGTCCTCTTGTGTTTGCAGCACCTCTTTAAGGCCTTGGTTCTATTAATCTAATATGGGGCAGGTGAAATGCAAAGGAGAAAAAAAAGTAAGAGAAGTTTCATTGCCACAAAACTTTTCCTCGATGAAGTCCATAAAATAACATCTTAATAAAAAGAAGCAAGGCAATGGGAAAGCTCTGTCTATTCTGAACCTCAAATGGGAACTGTTATTACTTTTTAGGTCTATCTCCTCTGCACACAACTTTAAAAATTTCTTGCAACTAAAACTGGATTTGGTTTTGTTTTAACAGAAAATGAACAGTGATTGCAGAAACAAGATAATTCTGGGCATCTACTCTCGATGCAAAAGGGAAAACCCACTCTGTATATTTTTGGGACATTTTTATTTTATTACAAAGTCTTTCTGTTTCTTTACAAATTCAATTGCTTTTCTGAGTGAAAAAAATAGTATGATATGGTATCATCAGTTACTGTTTGTTCCTGAGCAAATGATTTTTTTTAATTGCCAGCACTGTGAGTTAGTTTGGGGCTTACTCCTCTGCTTATCAATAAGACAGTATTACAAGCCATTGCTCCAAGATCACAGACACAAACATTCACTGCCATTGTAACCTTTAAAGAACTGCTGACATCGGTGGAAGCAATACTGCCCCACCCTGAGACACTTCCCAGTGACCTGAAGACATTACCTGACATTATCTGTTCAACACCAACCTTACAACTCAAAACTAAATTATTGGTGAGCTTTTCCTCAGCTCAAAGGTCTGCACTCCAGCACAGAGCTCTGTGTCCAAAGGGTGATCTAATCCCACACCATTCCAAACTTCAGAGCTCTGCAGATTGGAAACTTCCCTGTCATCTTCCTAAAATCAGCTAAAATCTCTTCCACTGTTTGCTGAAGAACTGCTCTAGTGCCTGAGCAAAACTGAGCACTTTATTCACTGGTTCTACTAATAAAACAATCAACTAGCTTTTACAACTTTTAAATTCAAGTACTAACATCCTCAATATAGGTAAAAATCCAGTATTTCCACTACTACACCTCTAAAGAAAACATAAAGTCAGCTAAAGCCTCTGCAAACAGTTAAGTCCCTCATCTATGACTTCAGTTTGATGATGCAGTTCACATCTAAGAGTTGGTTTAAGATCCTCATTTTTCAGATACTATGTAACCAAGTTGGGAAACTCAAAAGAATTTGTTTTGTTAATAACATTTAAAAACATCTTGTGAACAAATATAAAACCTATACTGTGAAGAACAACAGAACACTGCTAGCAAAGCAATTCATGCTAAATAGCAAACTCATGTTTGATTAACATATAGTCTAAATAATTCAAAACCTTCACTACTATCCCTAGCAGTTCTGTTTACTTTAGTACTACTTATACACTCACCAAAATCACACCCCCTTGACTGGCTGTGCCTAAATCTCTCCTTCAGGTATTTCAAGATCAAATCTCTTACTGTAAACACATCCTGGTATCCAAGGGTTTTATAAACAAACAAAAAAAGATTATTCTCTGCTGCCACCACTCTCAAACAAAACAGTCAACAGCAATGGCAGCATTTGCACAAAGCTTACCAACACAACACTGGAAGGTAATAATGAAATCCAAGCTTCACCTGAGCCAGGATGGCAGGAAAAAACCCTGCTGCCTTTGATTTACACAGGTGTAGTTGTAGGCAAGTAATGACCAAAGTTACAGGGTAGACAATAACGTAGATAACCGTAGATAAATTCTTAAAAAAAAAAGAAGGAACAAACCAAGAGAGAAATCACAAGTGAAAGAGTTCCAAGTGCATTACTAATACCAGTCCCAATGCAGCAAGCAAAGAGCCATCCTTCAAAATAACAACAGCAACAAAAAATCCACCTCCTTGCAGGGTGCAAATCGAAGTTCTGTCTCATCAGCCACGATTACCTTAGTAACTTCCCTTTTCCTAATTTTCATGTCACTTTCAGAGGCAAAAAAACCATACAGTCAGACAGTCTGTTTTAAAAACAACAAACTTTTAACTGTTTCAAAAGACAACAGTGGCACAGAAGGTCAGTAAACAGGAAACTATGAACAATTATCAGCTATAAGCAAACAGCACAAAACTGAACTTGGTATAGGAAGATGAGACAAAGAATCATTGTTACTAACTGCTTTTAACAATTTCTGTGATTCTTTGGGAAGTAAAATTTTCCTGCTTTGTTTCTAACAGTCGAAAAAACTCTTAATCCTTGAAAATCTGTACTCTCCAGACAGCATCTACAGCAATCTCGACTGCTGCTGCACACATTTCAATCTCTGACTTCCTCTTATTAAAAAAAGTCTAAACCATTTCCTTTAACCGCAAACCCACATATTGTGTGGTTTTCAGTTTCAATATCATCTTCAACAGAGCTATGACAGAATCTTAAACAGCAGTTTTGGAATTGACAGCTTAAAGAGAGGAAAAAAAATAAACAAACAAAACCAAAGTGTTCCAAGCAGTGAGCAATGCTGCAGCTGGGCTGAAGGGAGACTCACAATAAAATACAATAATCAGTCCCAAGACTTCTGAGCTGGCCAGTACCCCCTGTCAAGCAGTACTGACTGCAGCTGAAGAAAATTACTATTTGAATTCACAAATCACTACATGAATACACAAGAGTTGTGCCTGGGACACCTCCACATTTGCAAAACTACACATGACACAATAATCAGGCCACTTGGTTATGCCTACTCTCTCTCTGTATACAAGACCTAGCAATTTTGGACTCAGTTCTCGGCATTTCAGGAAAAAGTGGTGTCACCCCCAGTGCTGCTGCTCCCCTACAGAGAGCCTGTCCATCTGCATCACTTCCTAAACAGGAGATCAGCAGAGCTACCACCATATGGGCCAACAGCACTCTGCCATGCACACATGCCAAGCAGAAACATGTCTGTAGGCACTGGAGCATTTAACAGGGGTAAATGTCCCTGCATCAGAACACTGGGAATGAAAACAGAGCCCAGACTCACAGTGGCTAAGGCAGAGCTACCAAGGCAAGGTTTCATTTCTCCAGTCCTGTTTCCTGCCCTGCAAATTTCTCCTGCGCCCAGGAGAAATTCCCCTTGCTCATTTTTCACCTGGGATAATTATCTCAAAGCTCAACAAGGACACGCATAAACAACTTCCTCATTTTGATGGTTTTCCCCATAAATTGTGGATTTCTGTTTGTTAGAAGTGCAATTATATTTAACTGAAGGGATTTTCTAATGTACAAAACTACAGACTAAAAGGAACCTTTCAGAAAGACAGGAATTTGCAATCATCAAGTCATAATGCCTTACTAATGTCAGTGAAGATTTGTAGAAACATAAAAGTGAACATCAAATAGTGAAATGGCTTTGGATGAACGCTGCCTTTTAAATACTTTAACCACTTGGTTTGTTGGGCTTTTTTCCCTGAAAAAACACCTTAATTAAAATCAACATCGCACTTGATAGTCATTACTTCTTCTGGTAGTTCTTATTTCTTCCCATATGAGAAAAAAACTTTGACAAAACACATCCTCTACCTCAGATCAGTCAGGCAGGGTCATTCCTGACAGAAACCTGGGTGCAGAAGTCAGAGGACCAAGTAAGCACCTAGAACTCTCAAACTCCCTTTGCCACTGCAGCTGAACCCAGCATGGGAACAGCACTGAAATTTTAATGGGCTGAACCCACTAAGGTGTACTCGCTGCTCAAAGTAACTAGCATTTTCTTTGAAATAAGAAAAACCTCTCAAATAATTGTGTTCAAGGCAAAGTAATAAAATCCTGACTAGTAATCATTACTGGAAGTGGGTTGAGGGGCCATACAGTTTCAGACGGTCTATCACTCATGAGGAAAATGAAGCTGGGAAGGATACAAGCACCCAGCGCAGGGGTCAGAACTAGATGATCTTCAAGGTCCCCTTCCAACCCAAATAATTTTACGATTCTGCGGCCATGAACTACATTCCTTCCTACAGCAAAGCACAAAGATTACCTCCAGAGAGAAATTAACCGAGCACCGAAGAAATTAACCAAAGGCGTGACCCATCCTTCTCCCAACACGCAGACCCGGAGTTTCCTGCACGGCCCAGCCGCCTCAGCCGGGCCAACACCGACCCACTCCCCTGGGCAGCCGGGGAGCTGCCCCAAGCACCAGCTCCATCTCACACCGAGAGCTGCTAAGCAACCGCGCATTCGAACTTATCGAAATTAAACTTACTAATTTTACCCCAAGCCCCTTTTCCCTCCGGTAGCGACAGGTTTTGGCGTGGGAAAAGCCCCGCGGCGCTGCCCACTCGCGGCTCGTGTGAGTCACGCACGGCAGCGGGGCGGCAGCGGCTCCGGGGGCTGCGCCGGGCCCAGGCCCCGCTCCTGCGGCCGCCGCCGGGATCGGCCCGGCCTCCTCCATTCCTCCATCCTTCTCTCCCGGGATCGATGCGGCGGCCGGACCGAAGCCCCGGGCCCCCATTCCCGGGCCGGGCGGCTCCCGCCCAGCCTCCCGGGCCCCGCCGCTAGGCCGCGGCGCAGCCGGCACAGCCGCAAGCCCAGCGGAGCGCCGGCCCGAGCGGCGCTGAGGATCGCGCCGGGGCGGCTCCCCGTCCACCCCCCCTCTCGGCCGGGGCCCCCCGCACCTTCTTGATGTTGTAGAGCCGGGTGAGCATGCCGACGCCGCGGTCGTTGAGGATGGTGAGCTTCTCCGCCAGCTTCTGCTGGCTGGGCTGCAGAACGGACCGCGACATCCTGGCGCTCCGGTGGCCGCCCCGCCGCTGTGAGCCCCGCGGCCGCCGGCCTGGCTCGGCGCGGCGCTCCCTGTCCGCCCGGCCCGGCGCTCGGTGCCTCCGCGGGGCGTGGGCACGGGTCACGTGGCGCGGCGCTCGGGCGCCCCCGGCGGGCGGGCGGCGGCAGCGCAGAGCTCTGCCCGCTCCCAGGGTCCCTGAGGGTCCGTGAGGGGGCTCGGGCGCAGCACCGAGGTGGGCGGCGGAACGGTGAAGAACGCCCGTTCTTCTGCAAGGTTTACACCTTAAATAAATATTACACCTTAAATAAAAATAAAATTATGGATGCCTCATCCATGGAGGTGTTGGCTGGATGGAGCTTTGAGCAAGCTGGTCTAGTGGAAGCTGTGGCTGTCTCCGGCGGGGAGTTGGAACAAAATGGTCTTTATAGCCCCTTCCAAACCAAACCATTCTGTGAGGCTATGAAAGCTCCATTTTTTTTTACTTCACCAGCTTCACTTTTTTATTTAATTGACTCCATTTTTTACCTTAAACAACGCAAGTCCTACATGTTGGCCACAATATCTCCCTGCAGCACTAAAGATTGCGAGCAGAGTGGCTGGAAATGGACACAATGGAAAACAGCTGGTCAGCAAAAGCTGAACCTGAGCCAGCTTGTGGTGAACCTGAGGCAGCCCAGGGGAACAGGGAGGCCAATGGCACCTGGCCTGTGTCAGAAATTGTGTGGCCAGCAGGGCCAGGGAAGCTAACATCCCTCTGTACTTGATACTGGGGAGGCCACATCTCAAGTGCTGTGTCCAGTCCTGGGCCCCTCAGCTCAGGGGAGATATTGAGGGGCTGAAATTTGTCCAGGGAAGCTGGCAAAGCTTCTTGCTCATATTCCTATGAGGAGCAGCTGAGGGAGCTGCTCTGGAGAAGAAGAGGCTCCAGGGGGATCTGGACACCCTCCAGAACTCCCTGACAAAAGGGTGGAGTGAGGTGGGAGCCAGTCTCTTCTGCCATGCCAGTGAGAGGATGAAAGGAAATGGCCTTCAGCTGAGACAGAGGATATTCAGATTAGACATCAGAAAACTTTTTGCACTCTTTGGGTGCTCAGGCATTGCAAGAGGTTGCTCAGGGAGGTGGTGGAATCACCACACCTGGAGATGTTTAAGAGGCATCTGGATCTGGCACTGGATGATGTGGTTAGGAGCTACAGTAGCAGTGCTGGACTGGATCCCATTAAAGGTCTATTCCAACCTTGATGAGTCTATGATTTTGTTTTACTTAACCAATTGAAATTAAAAACTAGGGCCCAGCAGAACACTGCATGGATTAAAGCAGTGTCACAGTGGCACACTGTCACTGCTGGTGCCCCTTGTTTTCTGAGGGCACTTCCACCAGCACATCACACCCACCCTGGAAAGTGAGAAGAACCCAGGGATACCCGTGGGGGTGCTGCCTGCAGCCCCTCTGCCCCACTCATGGCTCACACCATCCCCCTAAGCTGTTGTTCCAGACCACTGTACAGCAAATTCTGAGAAACACCATATCACCAGCTAGATGAGTCACATCACTGCTGGGGTTTTTTTCACTTGAAGCACAGGAATTAAAAGGACATATTTTTAAGGAATGGTGAGATTTCTGTGCTGTGAATGTCAACAACAGACCTCCAGGAGGCCATTCCTTGTTGTGATGTCTTAGGGAGACGATTTCAGCACTGAGAGGCCAGCACAACCAGCTGGGATGCAGGGATCCCCAGACTAGGGAATGAGAGACAGGCTTAAGAATTAACCTTCTAATCTAATTTTTTTTTATAGTGGCACCACCATCTGTGCCTTTTTTTTGCATATAAATACAAGTATTTAATTTTCAGTTCACATTTTTGCATTAGAAATCAGAATTAGACTGCCTTCCAGAGATTTTAAACTAATCTATTTTAGAAAGCATAGAAATTAATGTGAGAAGCCAGAATGTAGTTAAATTGTTTCTGACTGACCTCTCCACTTCAGCAATTACAAGACAATTTATGATTCAGAATAAAACTAGGAAGCAAGAACCTAGAGTTCCAATCTAAAGTCTGCTACTGATTCATCCACTGGCCTTTACCAGATGATTTAATTTCTTAGCTTTGTGTCCAGAAGTCAGGAGTACCTAGCAACAACGTTGTAAAGATTAATTAGGTTAGACCTGTTAGACCTGACTTTTCATTACTGGCGTCTATGGAAAACATCAGAAGTATTCAAATTGCTATTTAAATTGATAAAGCATAAAATGCTACGTGATTTAATTATATATCTACAGTAATATTTTACACAAAGCATCTGCCTTCCATTATAAATTATTTTTTAAAGTACCAAATGTAATACTTCTACTTTAAACAAAGAAACATAGAATGATGCAGGTTGGAAGGGACCTTAAAGATGATCTCATTCCAAACTCCTGACATGGGTAGGGACACCTTCCACTAGAGCAAGAACTCTGTCCAGCCTGGCCTTGAACACTTCCAGGGATGGGGAATCCACAGCTTCTCTGAACAGCCTGCTCCAGTGCCTCACCATTTCCACAGTAAAGAATTTCCCTCTAATAGCTGATCTAAACTTATCCTCCTTCAGCTTAAAGTCATTTAAGAACAAATACTACTACTTTTTTTGTTCCTCACCTACTCACCCACAGCTAACACAAAAGCATCCCATTTCTAATTTCATGTTCATTATTTTTAGCCATATTAGATGTTCTAGAAGTTTCAATCAGTAACAATCACAGAATTTGTAATTTTTATACAGCCAAGCAGGTGGAATGATGTCACTGAGCCAGTTAGTGAGTTTTTGTGTGTTGTATATTTGTATTATCTGAATTATCACTGTAATGAGATTACACACATACTTTTAACAAAGCTCTTGGTCAATGTCAATGTATATACTAAAGCACCCCACAGTTTGTCACCAATTCTAATGACAGCAGTATTAAGCCCCTATTGTCATACCACTTTTGCAGCAGCTTTATATAGCAACTTCAGGAATATAGGTAGATTTCCCAGCAGGAAGATTTATTGCATATTAGATTATAAAAATGTCTGCATTCACCAATCTAACAGCAAGCATAACAATAACATTGAAATTCAAGTTTTGTCAGGAACAGCACAGCTCTTACAGGTGTGGCAAAAGGAAATGAACAAGAAAGTAAGGCTAAGAATTATTTTTAAAACACACAACTTCTATTTGCTCAATGATTTATTAATTATTAACATGTAAACAGCTTTCTATATTTATTCCAAAATATAAGTTTAGGGTAAGAAACAGCACTTCAGATTTGGGTCAAGCTCAGCTCTGGTTCTTTTAAAGTCAATTCTCTGTTCAGTACAGAGTTTAATTTACTAATCACTGTAGGGCTTTCAGACAGGAATGAAAATCACAAAATTATTTGGGCTGGAAGGGACCCTAAAGATCATCATGTTGCAAGCCCCTGCCACGGGCAGGAACCACTTTCCACTAGATGAGGTTGCTCAGAGCTCCATCCAACCTGGTCTTGAACACTTTAGAGATGGGGCATCCACAGCTTCTTTGGGCAGCCTGTACTATTGCATTTGTATTTTTAATTTTCCAAGTAAAAAAAAATTATTATTCCTACTCCCATATCTTTGCCTGAGAGCCCCTTAATTTCAAAATTACAATAATTTGGAGGGAGTTTGCATTTGCCATTTCAAGGGAGGCTCCTGCCTTCCTTAGCAGACTCCTGTCTTTT
>JAWWMS010000002.1:1275212-1304727 GCA_035048045.1 Chlorospingus semifuscus | reverse complement strand
GCATTCACCTGTCCTGCACAGCTGTGCCCACTGGGGATGAGGCTGGGCCCAGCCCCACTCCCAATCACCACAAACTGAGCAAGGAAGAGTTCCTGGAAAGATCCAGGAACCTAGGAGTTCATAGCACAAGGGATTGTAAGGCTCCATTGTTTAATAAACAAAGCAATAATATAAACATTCACAAGTAGTGAAACACAGATGCCAAACACTTTACTCAGAGAAATTCAGTTTTCTGCAACCATATCCATTGGCTGGATCAAAAAATAAAGGTTCTTTCTGAACCTTGTTCCACAGCTACACTTTAATGATCCATAATATCAAAACACGTAATTACATTTTCAAAAACAACAAAAAACAAACAAAACCAAAACAAACCAATAAAAAAACACAAAAAAACACCACAAAACCCAGAAAAGAAGGAAACTCTGAATTTGCAGGATCCTCCAGAAAACATTTGAGTTCCTCCATGGCCAATGCAAACCAGAGCAGAAGAATTCAAGCCTCAGCCTATAGACATGCCTACAGCAATGCTGGCTAGAGAATTACCAAAGGATAGATCCTATAACAGGTGCACAGGAATTTTAGGCACACTAGTCAATACAGGGGTGTTAGTCAGCAGGAGGTTTGAGCAGACAAATCAAGTACCTGTCAAGTTCCAGAAACCCTGTCTCACCCATGCCTGCAGTACTTTGATGCTCCACTGGATAACACAAATGTGTTGGTGTGGGCTCACCAGTAGGCAGAGGAAATGGATGAAGCAGAAGGCAGCAAAAGTCAGTTCAACCTGTAACCCACAAATTCCTCAAAACTAAGTTCCACCTTTGAAAAATTTCTACCATAATTTAATGATTATGTTAAGAACTGGAGAAGAATCAATTTCTTCAGCCAAGAGGTGAAAATTTATTGGATCTTTATAAAATGCCTGTTTTCAGAGTTCCCTTTATCTTGGCTGAAGCATGTAATTTATGTTGTCTCACAGTTTAGGGGGTTTTTTGGGTGTAGTTTGTTTTTTACACTCAGTAAATTCCAGTATGTGCCCACAGAAGAAAGGTGTTTTGGAATTATCCTCAGGGACCTGATGCCAACAGCACAGCAAGAAGCAAAGGGAGTTACAGGCACAGAGGCACATCACAGGGAGCTCTGCCCCTCTACCCAATAATAACAGGAATGAGCCCACAGAAGAAGCCACAGCCCCAGGTTAGAGGTGCTCCACTCCTGGTAAAGGACATAAAACAACAAGCTCCATTTTCCAGATATTGTCAGTGGGCATTAATCAGTCATCACTGTTGCATATGCTAGAATTGAGCATTTTACTCACCAACACACTAAGCCAGCTCTGCTCTATCTCTATCTGGTATCTAGCAAAAACTCTGAAAAATTTATGGTTTTCTTAGAAGAAAATGACTCAGCAACAGATAAAGCTTCTCCAGCATAATGCCTTGTGAGAAGGAAGTCAGAAAATTGCTGCAGAGAGACCTAAGAACTTTAAACTATTAAGATACATGTCCAGACAAAATTTTTCCACTCTGTCAAGTTTGGCTGCAACTGACTAATGTACTTTAAGTAATCCAAAGACCAGCAACCATTCAAGGAATTCTGAGGTTCTCTAGATACCCATCCTATTTGAACTTGCTTCATGTCTTGCCTTTTCCTCCTTTTTGGCAGTAACTTGAGGCTTTATTTGAAGCACATTTAGAAATAAGAGTTGTTTGTATCTGCATAATAGCCTGTCCTTAATAATTCTGACAAGATATGCTCCCTCTAATTTCCAATAGAAGTGTTTCCCATGTTGCACGATGGTAAAAGTATTGTCCAAAGCCTGTTAATATTGTTTATATTTTCCATATTATAAGCTTGAAGCACCCTTGGCAATCACAAATTGAAATTACATCAGTCTCATGCAAAAAGCACATCCACACAGGATGAACTGCAAGGTTAGACCCAGACTGTCATGGCTCAGTTTGTCTATGTCATTATTTATTTCATTACTACAGCTTTACTAATGAAATATTTATTACTAATATCCAAATTTTTTGTTTTGTCTTAAGATGGACATGATATGCAGATTCTCTGTATAGCAACAATTTCAAATCCTTCACGTGATAGAAGTACAAAATGAAGCTGAATGGACTAAACCCAGTTCTGGTGCAAGTTGAGCACCTTGCTGATCAGCACTGTGGTCAGATTGATCTGCATGAAAACTTAGTGACCAACAAGCATTGAAAAACAGACACATGTACATACCACACAGGAAGCTTCATATTGTTTCCCCAGTTTAGGTCTTAAAAATGCACTGAAAGAAAGGAGAAACAGCATTAGAGACCCAGTACATCAACATGTATTTTTCCTAGTTATTTTTTAGGATACTTCTCATGTCAGAACGTTGTCAAAAGGCTGGCAAACCCATTGTAAAGGAAGACATAAGCCAAAACTATGTTCAGATACCTGTTGATGATATCTGAAAAAATGCTGTTATGTTTTCCAGAAGAAAAAGTGCCCACCCCGATATGCCAAGAGGCATTTAAGTCAGCCCACACATTCCCAGGGATAAAATCTTCCAGCAGACAATTTTCAGCCATTTTACCTCAGTGAAATATTTTTAACATATCCTGTTTAAAATTAGTTACATATTACTGAACTTTGCCTTGCCTCTATTTTAAGCCAGAGATCAACTTGCCAGCTCCGTATGAAATATTTTTTCTGCACAGCTGCTGATGTGGAAGGCTCATGGTGAAGTGCAGGCCTGTATGCTGTATGTAGAGAACATTCACCCTCTACCATTCTCCTCCAGAATGAGATCAGAGTAAATATAAAAAAAATAATCAGGTCACCTTACTGCAGTTTTTATTTTTTTTATTTTATTTTGAAGGACACTGGCTGTGGCATAAGGGGATTTTGTGATTGAGGCCTTAAATTAGAGCCACAACCTTCAAATCTTCCAACCTCCCCCACAATGTTTTCAATCTAGAATCCTGCTAGGACAGGAGGCTGACAGGACTCAGAAGGAACATAAAGCACCAGCCATACACTGAGCTAGCCCCTCACATCTCCAATCCCTCACCCTGCAGCCCTGGGAAATGAGGGGAGACTTGGATATCTCTGTTTGCATGCCGGCCTCTCTCAGCACAGATTGCACTTCTAGGACAGCTGCAAACACAGAGAGAAGCACAGCTGCACGTCTAGTGCAGCACTGATGGATGCTGCCTCTGCTACAAGGGCTCCATGAGTTCTCTTAAAGATGGGGGATGGAAAGCACGGGACAGGGATGGAAGGAAAGGTGCATGGACAAACAGACATGGATGGTTTAAAGTCAAAGCAAGACGCTGCCTGGGACTGCCTCTAGGTTTAGCTGCCTTGAGATCTCTTCCCATAGCTGATACACACAAATTGCTCTATATTGAGTTTAAAAAAAAAAAAAAAACAGGGTTGTTTTTTTTCCCACAGCTTCACATTGCAGCTGCAGTAATCACTGCATCCTCCCCGCCACTGGGGCAGCCCGCATCCCCTCCGCACTCGCAGTGCCCTGTTGCAGCCGCATCCCAAGCGCCCCGCTCTTACCTGGTTTGCCTCCACAGGAAGGTCTGGATGGGCAGAGGGATGCCACGGCCACTCTCCTGCTCCTGGCCCTCGGAGCTTTTCCTTTTCACCATGGTGCCGGTGAGAGCTGCCGCAGCCTCAGCAGACGCGCCAGCCGGGATCTCCCATGGCCGCCTCAGGCTCCCGCAACTCTTCACCCTCTCCCCTCCATTGCCCGCAGCCCGCCCCCTCCCTCAGCCCCGCCGGTGCAAGATGGCTGCAGAGAAGGCAGGGAGGAGGAAATTAGGGGGAGCGAAGATGTCCGCGTCCTTCGGCTTCCTCCGAGCCTTCAGCACCTCCCTCTGTGGCCAGCTCCCGGTGCCCGGAGCGGGCGGTGCCGGGGGAGGGCGGCGGGAGGAGGCGCCGCCCGCCAAACTTCCCGCACAGCAACAGGGCTGCGCCGCCGGGAACTTGGGCAGCCCCGCCATGGAGAGGCGTTCCCGGAGCATCCCAGAGCCTGCCGAGTCGGGAGAGACGCTCCCTCCCTCCAACCCCCTTGCTATCCTCTCTTCTTCCTTCCCAAAAGGGCAGAGAAGGGAAGCAAGGCACAAACCCCCCCTGAAAGTGCAGGTCGGTGATTGCGGGAAATGGGTCGGTAGAGAATTCTCAAAGCCGGAAAAAAAGTTCACAGTGTGTGGATCTCTATGCAAACTTTGAGGTAAGGAATGCCGACCTAGAAATGCCATGGAATGGGACAGACATTGTTGAGAGAGAAATGGAACTAGAAACAAGTTTCAAAGGGTGGCCTTGCAAATAAGACTGGATACTTTGGAGAAATAGAACTATCAGAGATGCATTGTATCATGACCCACAAGAGGTAATTCCAGATGATTAGATGGTTTAAGGCATTTACAGCATGGCATAGCTAAAGCTGATAGGCCAAGAAACGCTTATCATGTACTGTAATTAAGAAATAGTTGGCTTCTAACTGTGATGGAGTGAATTTAACATCTGCATTCTCACTCTTCACATGAGACTGAAAATAGAATAAAAGTTTTTAAATCTCCCTCCGTTACCCCATCTCTGGGTCAGAAAAGGGCCAAAATCTAACAGGTGGGGGGAACAGAGGAACTTTGGGGTAGTTATTGCACAGATTTTTCTTACACAAAAGAGCTGAGGCAGAAGTGGAGAGGATGGGAAGTGCCAAAGCACATTTACTGGTGTTTCCAATTAGACACCAGACTGATTTGACTAATACAAGCACTTGTTTGAGTCAGGTTTGCTAGAAATATTTCTCAGGCACTGTTAGATTAGGTCTCTTTCTCTACCTAAGAATGTAAAAGGATAGTATACTACAACATATAATTAAAAGAATAAAATGAAAGACCAATGCAAGTTCATCCCAAACAGCTTTCACAGGAAAAAAAGTGACATTCTGTTGCTTATAAGACTCTTTAGAGGAAACAGCTTTGAAGTCCAGGATTATTTTCCTTACTCTTTTCTTTGTGCATAGCCAGTGCTTTGCCCTGCCACAAGCCAATAACAAGTGGAAGTCACACAGCCCAGCGCTGAGGGGAAACTAAATCACTTGTCGGAGTTTTGTTTATGATTACTTTGTCGTAATTGGAAATAGAACTGGAAACTGCAGTTCTAGTCAAGCTTGCCATTTGAGTGCAGCATGTTGCTCTCCAACTACACCCAGTCACAAAAGACACATAAATCCCTTTATTTGTACAGAGGTTTAAAGTTCTGATGTAAAACAAATCAGAGAGCAAAGGAAGCATTATCAGCTGCTGGCTCTGTCACAAGAACTGCAGGCATGAAGATGCAGATCTCAAATCCAGCCAGGCCATGACCAGCACTAAACCCAGGAAGTGGCAAAGGTAGTTTACATTAAGTTTGACAGCGTCTAGAGACAAGTTTTGTTCTCACCTGCTTTTGAAGACAATGCCTACCACCACAAAGCTGAAGCAATCTGTATCTCTGTGAGTAAAATGAATTGCATGTGTAAGAGAAGAAGAAATTTTACCTTCTGGAAGATTTTATTTATCTCTATACTGAATTTCTGCTGCCAGCAGAGACTTTCAGATTTGCAGTTAGCATTTGACCACACCTAAATTCTGACACTACAGTGGATGCTACAAAGACAAAATCCTGTAAATGAGCCCCCTGCCTTCCCTGACAGTTGGGAGAGAGAGGAAAAAATTAGTCTTGAGAGAGGCCTTTACAGAAGGACAACAGCAAAGTGGCCTGAAAATTCACCTGTGCTCTGTTCTCTATGCTACTCTGGCATCTTGGGCTGGCACAGAAACACAGGTCAGTCTGCCTGCAAAAAGATCAAAACTACTGCAAAAAGTCTCTTCAAAATGATCAAGACTACTGCAAAAAGCCAAAGCAGGTGAGGGAAAAGTGGAGAAAACTCTGCATTACTGCAACTCCTAGCCCATACCAACTGCTCAGTCGCAGAAGATGCCCATGACACTAACCAGCCATTTCCTCTCTCATTACAGGCAGGAGTCTGACATGCCTCCAGATCACAGGATTCTGCTTGATCACTCCTTTATTCATCAGACAGTTGTTTACAACCCAGCACAGCAGGATTTAGCCTTGATCCAGAACCAGTCAGGGCTGGCAGGATAGCACAGAGTGGGGACACAGAGCAGAACCTGAGCATGAAGCCCCCACCTCACACAGGAGTGCTCAGAGCAGGGAGCTGCTCAAACCTCACTGCCTTGCACTTGTTTCCATGGTTATGCTCTCCAAGTTCCCACTCTTAATCAAACCCTGCTGTACACACTCCGAAGAATTCACATCTTATTTATCTGAACTCTCTGTGCAGAATCCAGGCTCTCAAGAGCATGTCAAGCCATTCTGTTCTGCAGCAGCCTTTCCAAGAGCAAAGCTGCAAACAGCTCCTAAATGCAGATTCCAGAGCAGGGAAAAAAACATTTGCCCACACCCTTGAGATCTTACTCTTCCACTGGCTGCCAGCAGGCTTCTGTCCTGGCTGAGCAGACCCATCATGAAGGAAAACCCTTTCTCTCTAGGGACAAGCAGTCACAGAAGATCAGCACTGACGGATGTCACTCCTTCTACCCTTTCCCATATGGGTCTGTCAGGGAGAAGGAATGTAAAAATTGTGAGAAGCCTAGGAAAGCCCTGTTTTTTCTTTAGGGGCTTTTTAAACATTTCAGCTAAGGTTATTCAGAAGTCTCCTTCACAGGTCTTCTAGCTAGCCCTGCTCAAACAACAACTGTGCTCAGAGACAAGGATAAATAATCCTTAAAACTGCAAGGATCCCCTAAAATGACAAGTTTTGCTGCTGTTGCTGCATGAATTTGGGCAGGAACGGACTGCAGTTCAGCTGGATCAGATTCCACAAGAACAGTTAGATATTTATTCCCTCAGCCACATTTAGGTAGAGCCAGTAGAATAGCACAGCACTCATACATCTGAGAATTCTGCCTCAAAACAGAACAGAAGCACAAGCCCTCCACACCTCACGCAGAAAATTACTGCCTTTGCATAATGTTCAAGCAACACAACAGATTCACATAGACATTTAACTTCAGTTCCATGCACTACAGGCACAGCTAGATAGGACAGGATGGGAGGGAACAAAATCCTGGAGATGACCTGGAGGGATTATCTGGACAAGACTGGGGGAAAAAAAAAAAAAAAACCTCAGTTTTCACAATCAGATTATCATCCCTTGCTCAGGACTCACCATGCTCTGGTAGTAGGTGAAAAACCTTTGCTTCTTTTGGGGCAAAAAGGCAACAAACCTCCTCCCCTCAAACCCTGCCCCACCCAAACTTTTTTATCTTCTTCCTAGAGAAGGAAGTGTAGCTCTCTTGAGCCACTGAGTCACCAAACATGCCTTCCTCTGTTCTTCAGAGAGAGCTGAGCACTTCCTCCCCAGCATGCTTCTCTGTCCAGAGCAAGGGTGCTCACACAAAACCAGGTTTGGGAATCTCTCTACCAAGGCCACACTGTTTTAAAATCCCAGCAGCTGGGACTTCTGCATGGCCAAACAGCTTTAGGTGGAAAGCCTTCTGCCTCTTATCCATGTCTCACCTTCTGCCCTCCTCCTGTACAAGGAACACCCCAGGAGCTGAGACAGGCACAGGATGGACAGATGCTCTGCACCCCTAACAAACACTGCAGCAGGATTCCTGGGCCTCCTTCCCTTTCAATAACAAGTAGTTTATCAAGATTTCATTCACAAGTTTTACTCATCTCAATGCTCCAATGTCTCAGCACACATCACAGTTGAGACAACCACAATACACAAAGTATCACCACACAATTTCAGAAAAGTTCAACCCGCACAGAGTAACACCGCACCTCTTCAGAAGGCTTCAGGCATCTGCCCTTGTTCTTCAGCCCAGCCTTTTATCCCCTCCTGTTGATGCAGTGCACCTGTGTGCCCTCTGCTCCCTTTGGTGGTTGGTCAGTGCCCCTGGCTCGTTACCTTCAATGCTGCTCACCTGCTTCTCACAGCTGTAGCCCATTGGGGATGAGGCTCAGCCACAGCCCCACTCCCAATTTCCACAAACTGTGCCTACAGGAGTAGGCATCGTGTCTAGACAAGTTTTGCAAAGCTGAAACCAAGATTCTGCTCCAGCTAAGGGTCTCCAGGCTGTGCAGGAGACAGCATCCTGTAATGCATGAAGCATGTACACTCAGAAGGGTTTAAGTGTGTTTTGGCACAAATGGTGGTGAAATAGTCCCCCTGCAGGACACTGCTCCCTCCCAAGTCACCATGGACAGGAGCTGCCTGTTCCAAGGGGTTCATGTACCACAGAGTGCTTTGATAAGAGTCTGAGATATGCAGTGCCATTTAAGCTTTAAACTATTCTCTGCACTTGTGTCAAGGATGAGATCAACTCTCCTGAATACCATTGTCCCCAAATAGCAAAATGCACTTCCAAAAAGGCTTATTAGAACTTCATACAATGGCATTATTATTTCCCTCTCTCTGTTTTAAATACCTCCTCATGCATTTCACTGTCACACTTGCATTTCTCATCACCACACTACATTCATGATTCACAGTCATCCAGTCACCAACTGGTGCACAGTTATTTCCAACTTCTCTGTTATTTTCAACCACAGAACATAGAGTCTGAAGCAGAGGCATTAATAGAGTTAGATATTAGCTCACAATACTTTGATTTTCTCCCCCGTTTCTCTCACTCCTCAAAGTCATCTGGTAAATGCAGGTTCAAATGTGATGTAATTAGTATATTAATTAGGGTTCAGTTCTCCACTTCAGTTAAATTACCAACCTGAGAATTGACTCAATTTTCAGTGCATTTTACAATCTAGCTCAACCCTCTAACATATGCATCTTTCAGAGAGCAAGGCTGGTTTTTCAAAGTCAGCTATCTGGAATGTCTGGTTATCACTTTTCAGATGGGAGCCAGCTCTTTTGCATCAATAAGTACAGGCAGTACCTAGACAAAAATAATAGTGGAAGGAAATAGATACAGTGATGTACTGCCTTATGAGCTCTTTGAATATGTACAAGCTGCTTTGTGCAATAATTAGTAATTACAGTACACATTTCTTACTGTATACCCATAGAACAGGTTCTGCTGAATTTCTTGAGAGACAAAACAGAAGAATCATAACATTAAAAATTACTGCATTTGCATTGATATGTAGCTTATTCAAAACCTGAAGATCCAGAAATACCATAAATACTTTCAGCCAAGGAAGTAGAGAAAACATCCAGCTCCTGTCACACCTTTAAAGAAGTCTTCTACTCTCAGCAAAGCATGCAAGATGAATACAGGAAATCATCTGTGAACTGAAATCCTAGTTTAAAACTAATTCACAATTATCTTCTCTTCCATCCTGTAATGAACAGTATTAACAACTTGACATCATCATGGAAATGCCTGCTTTATAAGAAATACTGTCTATGAATATTCAAGCTAGATCTAATGCTTATGACACAAATGGACACACTAAATAATAAGATAATAATTCTGCATATAAACATCTGCAGTGTGTTTGGATTTCAGAGAGAAAAGAGCAGCACAGATTTTTTTTGTCCAGTAGGGACCCCTGGTGTTTAAGGCAGCTATAACAAGAATCAACATCCCTAGCAGAAAATGAATTTATTACTGTGGAGTCAGCTTCCTTTCTGCATCCACACCTATTGCATCTTCCTCCTCTGAGATCAAGGAACAACACCTAGCTGTATTATTTAGTTTAATTGGAAGTGTCTTACAGATTTGTCTTAGTCTTGCAAAAGCTTACACAGCACACCCCATACTCATACGGGCCAGAAGCTGGCTGCCAAGCACGTGGTTATTCTAAGGGGAGGATGCTGGGGCTTGTCTGCAAGCAAATTTTGCTAAGGCCTTGCAAATTTCCTGACACGGGGCTGAATCACCCCTAAACAGGTCAAGAGACACTTCTGAGACAAAATCCAAGAAATTAGTATTTGTTCTATTCAGTGCACTGCATGGTGGAGATCACTGCTCCTAACAGTGCACACCTGGGCACACAGCAAATCACAATATATGGCTACATTCATAGTTTTCCTTAGAAAAGGGTTTTCTAAGGAAAAATGATTCTTAATCACAATATTTCTTCATTAGAATACACTATAAGCGTTTCTTGGTCTATCAGCTTTTGCTGCACTATATTGTAAATGCCTTAATCATCTAAAATTACCCCTCATGGGTCTTACTACAATGCATCTTTGATAGCTCTATTTCTTCAAAGTATCAAGTCTTATTTGTAAAGCCACCCTTTGAAACTTGCTTCTAGTTCCATTTCTCTCTTAACAATGTCTGTCCTATTCTACGGCATTTCTAAGTCAGCATTCCTTATCTCAAGGTTTGCATACAGATGCACACTGTGTGAGCTTTCTGTTAGCTTTTGAGAATTTTCTATAAATCCATTTTCCACAGTTATGAAAATTCTTTCCTAAAACTCATCACTATCATTAGCATACACGAAGCACAGTGCATCCTGATGGCGGCACTGAGGAAGGCTCTGTGTCTTCCTCAGGGGTGTCCTGATGAAGGCTGGATGTCATCATCACTGTGCCCTTTTCACCTTTCTCCTTCAGACATGTGCAGTCTCTTGTTAGCTGTTCTATTGATTTCCTCACTGGAAAAACTTGCTTGAAACTTGTTTGCAAAGTTTTGGCAAGGTTTGTCCTTCATTTTTTGCAAGTTTTGTTCTCTATTTCTTGCCAAGTCTCATCTAGCTTCTACATTGGTTACAATGCTTCTTGTTCTTGCCCAAGTATGCCTAGGCATGATGCTTTTAACCTTTCCAAGGCGCTCTGCATTCTTGCAAAATACCCTAAGAGCCTTGTCTTTCACAGAGGCAGCTACAGGGAACCAATACAGCTTGAAAACAGCCATGAAATTTTATGTAATTGCTGGCCTGGGCCACAGACCTAAAGCTCTCCATCGCTTCCTTTGTGGTCAACTTCATCAAAATAACTGATAAGGCTTTAACAAAAAACAAATTAATCAACTTCTGCATCATTATTGTTTTAAGGTAACTGCTATGAAGCACAGTCCACTTCTAGCCATGGGGAACAAAGACTCAAAGACCTCCCTATACCTCTGAGTAAGATCCCTTTATTGCCAGAAATCAATCCCTGTTTACGCTCTTAATTTCCACCAGACACAACCCAAACCAAACAGAGGCCTAAGAGAACTTAACAGAAAGAGGGCACACATTGGCTGGCTCAGCTGCAGTGCTGCTGTCCACACGTCCTACCACCCCATCAGCTGCAGGTAGTGTGTGGGGTATTCTGCCTTTTTTAGATTACCTCGATTTTATATCTCATTCCTGTTAGAAAACTGCCTCTGGCATTCCCAGAAATAACTCATGCTCTTGCAGTTCCTATCAGCATTCTCTGCTTCTTGAACTGCCAAGGCACTTGTAGACCTCTTTTCGTGGCTGCCTTTAGTCTGTGCTGCATTCTGGGCGACTATCAGGAGGATCTTCTCAGAGTCATCATATCCCTCCAGCGTAAGTTTGAGGAATAATACAAGAGGAGAAGTACTGTAGTAATGTCTCCTTATTCTATAAGCCAGCACAGAGGATTGTTAGCAAACTGAAATGTATTTCTGGCAGAATTTAAGTTAAGAGTATTACCATCTCATATCGCAAACAAACGTTTCACACACATATAGGCTTCCATTATCTGAAGGGACCTACAAGGAAGAGGGATTCTTCTTCGGGAACCTCAGTGATAGGACAAGAACAGGTCCAAAATGAAAGGGTGGAAATAGATATCTGGAAGAAATTCTTTATTGTGGGGGTGGCAAGGCACTGGAACAGATTGCCCAGAGATGCTGTGGACTCCCCATCTCTGGAAGAGTTGGAAGCCAACACAGAGCTTGGAACAACCTGGTCTAATGCAAGGTGTCCATGCACATATCAGGGGGCTTGGAATGAGATGGTCTTTAAGGTCCCTTCCAACCCAAACCAGGCTGTGATTCTCTGACTGTGTACCAGCTGTGGAACATTGCAAATGGTACACTGAAGAGAATACAAGAAAACATGGGCATTAAGTCGTTTGGGAATAAAGGGGGAAGCAGCCTCACCTTGTCTCCCTTTTCTTCATTTTGCCTTTTTGGAAAAAATAAACCAAACATATATATTTAACTCTAATATTTTCCATTTAGGTTTTTCCAATCTTTTCCCACGCTTCCCGACAAGCAGGTCCCTCTTAGAACCAGACAGGCGCTGCTGCACTGCCTGCAAAGACGCCTTTTCTATTTAAAGGCTCCTTCAGTTACGCCAGGACGGCCCGGGGGGGCCGAGGCACCCGAGGCACCGCGGTACCGCCCCCGGGGCCGCGTCACGGGCGGCCGGCGCGGCGCGGCGCGGCACGGCTCGGCACGGCACTGCCGGCAGTCGCGCCATGCACTCCCTCGCCCAGGAGATCCGCAGCTTCTCCAGGGCCAACCTGCGGAAGCAGCGCACCCGCGTCACCACGCTGACCGGCCGCAGGATCGTCGAGACGTGGCGCGGCGCCTGCCTGCACATGGAGGAGGAGGAGGAGGCGGCGCCCGGCGGCGGCTTCGTGCAGGACCTGAGCGCTGACCTGCAGGTCGGAGTGGTGAAGCCCTGGCTGCTGCTGGGTGAGTGCTCTGGGAGAGGGGAGCGATGCTCCAGCCGGGCGGGCGGGGGCTCGGTGCAGCTACGGGCACGCTCTGTCTGTCTCCGCAGGGTCGCAGGATGCTGCTCACGACCTGGAGACGATGAGGAAGCACAAGGTAGCGTTTCGTGGGCATCTCGCTTCATGCGCGCTGCGCGTTTCTCCTGTAAATTAAAAATTCTGGAATATCCTCTAGCGAACCTCAGGAAAAATGTATTCCACTTGTATTTTCAAGAGGCTGCTCCGTTTGCAGGTGGATGAGTTTCTGTTGGCTTCGCGAGAAGCTGAAATGCTTTCAGAGCATCCCAGAATCTTCCAAGGCACTTCTGGAGATTATCTAGTGCAAACCCCCTGCCAAGGCAGGATCACCCCGAGCACGTGACACAGGGACGTGTCCAGGTGGCTTTGGAATGTCTCCAGACAGGGAGACCCTGTGACCTTCCTGGGCACCTGTTCCAGTGCTTGGCCACCCTCAATCTAAAGAAGTCCTTGCTCATGCTGAGGTGGAACTTCTTACATTTTGGTTTATGGCAATTGCTCATCATCCTGTTGCTAGGTACCACTGAAAAGAATCTTGCTTCCCTGCAGGAGTGATGATTGTTTAGAGCTGTTTAATGGAACAGATTCCTACACTGCCATAGATATTTCATTTCAGACACTAAGCAGCACCATTCCCCCTTGCCTTATGTGGATTGATGAAACTAGAAAAACAAAGCAGCTTCTCTAAGTCTGTCCCACAATTTTGTCTTTTTACTCTTCTCTACTGCAGTAATGGGCTGATTAGGCCTTTGGACAGTGGTGGTTGTGCAGGACAGGGCTTGCACCAGGTTGGCACCTGGTGCTATCTAAATGTCATTTTACTGTAACCTTAAATAATCCACAACCTGGTTATAGCCTGGACAGAGCAGAGATGGCAGGAGGCCAGAGGTGATGTTGCCTGCCAAGAACAGGTGTAGTTTACTCTGAAATCCTCCTGCTTCAGCAAATGTTTCTGCTCACTAACCAGAAGGAACATTAAGATGATGGGTTAGAGCAGGCTTGAAATTTGGGTAATTGCTGGGTGGTCTGTGCTTTCATTCCTACTGCTTTCTCTTCTTTTCCAACCATGTGATGAAAACTCCCTTTTCTGTTGAAAATCCATTTTTTAGTCTGTGTTTGAGCACTGATCTTTTCATTTCCTCTCAGAAAAACCCTGAGATTTATCACAGTATGTATTAGCACACTTCAAAACTTTGCTTGGAGAAAAGCATACCACAGACAACATATGTATGTAAAACTGAACTTTGCATCAGTGTAAGGTAGAGTCTATGTATGCCTAAAGATTAATGCACCTTTGTTACTGCTCGTTTTGCTTGCTATCTTCAGAAAATGCCTTTTTCTTTTTTTTTCTTTTATTTTTTTGACTTAGGTCACTCACGTTTTAAATGTGGCATATGGAGTCCAAAATGCCTTTCTTGATGACTTTATATACAAGACCATTTCCATTCTGGACCTCCCAGAAACTGATATTATCTCCTATTTCCCTGAATGTTTTGAGTTTATTGAGAAAGCCAGGATCCAGGTATGGTCTATTAATAATTAATGTTAGTAGTTATCCTGTGTAGATTATTTATAACACTACGTAAGAACTAAAGCAGATTCTTTTGTTAAAAGAAAATATGGTACCAAATGAATAGTTTTAAAGTATTTTTAAATTTTTAAATGTCTTTTTAAATTTTAAATAGAAAATCCAAGTAATTTCTAAGCATTTCTAGAGACATGGCACTGCTGTTAACCCTCAATCCTTCCAGCATTGCTTTTTCAGAATGATTGTCTTGCATTTTAGAGAAATGCATCTTTAAGACAGTTGGATTAGGGCTTGACTTGAGATTACACAACTGCATCCTAAATCCAAGTCACTATCCCTAAAAGAAGGAAATGAAGAAAATTTATTTCTCCATTGGGAATGTTCTTTTGGATTAGAAACCAGCCTGGATTAGAAGCAAGAAACAGAGCTTGTACAGTTCTGTGTGGTTTATCATCAGCTGCTCACCGTCCTTGTGCATTTCCTTATAGAATCATTGAAGGGTTTGGGGTGGAAGGGACCTTAAAGATTATCTAGCTCCAACCCCCTGCCATGGGCACGGACACCTCCCACTAGACCAGGTTGCTCCAAGAAGATGCTGTGAATCCACATACATACCAAGAATATCAGAATGTGTTAGTAGTCTTGGAGCCAAAAGTGATTTAACTGCTCACAAAATCCTGAAAGGATGTGATGTAGAAAAAAACCTGAAAAACCCTTCTGGGGCTGCTTGGCAGAGTTATCTGTAGTCCAACTCAGAGCTGTTCAATTCAGGCTTAGTGTGTAATTCACAACAACGATTATTTTGGTATCTAAGCTCTAACTCAACAACCAAACATTATTGGGTGTTTTTCTATCATATCTATCAGGTTCATTGTTTATGTAGATTGGGATAAAAGATGATCTTGCCCCAGTTTTCTTTGTGTCTCAGTGTTCTTTCCTTCTCTCATTTATAATTTACAAGCTATGTGATAACGTATTATCACTAAATGACCTTTTCAAGGTTTCTAATTACAGTTTCCAGTTC
The DNA here is from genome assembly GCA_035048045.1 of Chlorospingus semifuscus. Taxonomy (NCBI): domain Eukaryota; kingdom Metazoa; phylum Chordata; class Aves; order Passeriformes; family Passerellidae; genus Chlorospingus; species Chlorospingus semifuscus. The sequence goes on along the minus strand of JAWWMS010000002.1, from coordinate 1,289,475 downwards.
ATTTCTAAATGAGAGTTGCCATTCACAACTGCACAATTTTGCTTTCTGCCTCTGGTGTTCGTATCTCAGTTACTGTTTGGTAGGTAAGGAGTTTACAGGAAAACTTTTACAACAACATTAGTAGTTTTCTGATGGAAGAGGTGGATGAAAGAGAAGGTAATTGGTGGAACAGTTCTCCAAGATCAGTTCAAAAAGCACATGATAGTGGTATACAAAGACAGATCTCTAGGTGGTTTAAATTACTTTATTTACTTTGACAATATAGTGTCAAAAGAGCTTCTGATAAATTATGTCATGAAGTGTTCTTCTGTTGAAGTAACCCCAGAGACACTACTGTTTCATCTCCTAAAATGGGGGAGGAAGAGATGTTCACTGGTGAGAGAACATGATATATGAGAAACTATTTCTAGAACGTGGTTAAGTCCATGAAGGAAGTGTGAGAGCATGTGAGTTTGAGGATGCAAGTGAAGGCTGCACTGTTCTGTAAGTCATTGCCAGCTGGCTACTTGTAACAGGATTCACTTTTCTAAAACTGTAATGGCTCAAGTCTCTAGACACCATGGCACAAATTCTGATACTGATCAGAGCTCAGCTTTTCTTCTAGGCTCCAACTTGGCAGGCAGGTTTTCCATGACATGTTCAGCGACCCATGTCAGTCATAATACTGTGAATGAGGGATCCTTTTGTTATATCTTTCATATCTGATAATAAAACTTCTGAAATCTTGTGTTTCCAAAGAGAAAATCTTTGCTTATTCATGAACATCACTCCTTATTGCTCCCCCTATCTTTCCTAAGGAAAAAGCCTCAGTTCCCTGCAAAGTAAAATGGATCTAAAAGGAATTTCATTAGCCTTCAACTGCACTAAAATCTTTATGCTTCTTTTCAATTTCTTCCCTTGATGAGGCTTTTTGCCTTCTGTGTAGAACCACTGTATAATCACCTTTTCTGCTGGTGGAAGGTGATTTTGTTTCTCTCTCCATAAAGATTTTAAAAAACCCAACTTGGTCTTGAATCTTACTTGATTCTTACAAGTCCACAGACCATTTCAGAGTATCAGCATCAGAGCAAGTTCTTGGTAAATAGAGATGAATTTCCTGTTTGCCATCTGTTCCTCACTTTTATTCTGTATTTATAGCTAATACAAAATTAGTTAAGAATGACATGCCAAATTCATTTTTGTATGAACTGTAAACAATGGAGTTTAGCAAGGAAAGATAAATATTGTCAGTATTAAAGTTGGTTTCATATTATGGCCCAGATTCATTCATGTTCAATAATTTTCAGGATTAGTGAGTATCACTAATTTTTGGCAGTGTAAAACAAACCAGTTACTTAAAAAGACACATCAGACTTAAATATGAAAGAGGGAAATAAAGCATGAACTGTACAAAGGAAAAGAAAAAAAAAATTAAGAGAGCAATTTCCAGCAGGCAGTGCACAGGAGGTGTGATTTCCATTGCAAGGAAGGCTGTTATCATTATTTGCTGTGCTAGGATACAGGAGCTTAGCCTCTGTTCCTAGCTCTGTCATAATGTTGTGTCTCATTCCTCTAGTCTCAGTTTGGAATTTCTCCAACAAGGATAATAATATTCCATTTCATACATTTTTTTTCTTGTTATTTAAACTGGAAGATTTTTGGAGCAGAAACCATTTTCTGGTCTGTGTGTCTGTTAAAATACCAGACAATTGTAGCTCCCAAATCTGTAACCTAAACTATTAAGTTCCTGGAAAGGAACCCTGGTGCTTAAAAGACCTTTTTGTCTCTGGATAAAACTCCCATTAAGTAACTTGTATCTGTTAAGGGCAGACAGAACAGGCTGTTTAAAACTAGAATAATTTTGTTGAGCCTCAAGTATCTGAGCACATCATGCCACGTTTGAGTATTTTCATTCAGAATATGGAATTGCTGAGGGTTTGGTGGTTTCTCTTTGTGTCAAAGGGGCTTTTTCAGGTCATAGTGTGACACACAAACATGACACAAACATCACAAAGCCTGGGCTTTGCAAACATTGCTTGAGACATGTTAGATTGTCTAGTTGTCTTTGTGTTAATTTGGGCTTGTCATTTCTTAACAAAACTTGCAGTGTCTAAAAAGAGCCCTTCAGCTGTCTCAAAGGTTGTGAGGGACATGGATAAAACCCATTAATTTTATATATAATCCAGGATAAGCCTGAATTCAAACCCCAGAAGCATTTGTGAGTTTATGGGAGGTTGAGTAGTTCTGGATTTTGCACCCTAGTTCCCAGTTAAGGGGCCTTAGTTGTACCAGTGGTGTGGTGGGAAGGGAGAGATCTGTTCTATCACATGATGTCTTTTCTAATTTTTCTGTTCCTGTGCATGATCCCTGTTACCCAGAATCTTCCCTGCAGAGTGCACAAGAAACATGCAACTGGGACTACAAGATGTTCTAAAATCTGCCTCTGTGCCCAGCTCTTTGCTGCCTTGCTATGTTTTTAATCTTTAACAAGTTCCTTTCCATATTGCAAATAAAATCTGTTTCAAAACTGGCACTCAATTAGATCAGATACTTCAGTATCCCAGGTGGCTGTGATTTGGTTTTTACATTAAAGGCTGCTGTAAGGCCTCAGGAAGAAACACAGAGGATGTGTTTTAGTACTGTGGTATGAATTAAATTTGACAAATTTGGTAATAATAAAGCATTTTTGGGTAGAAAAATACTTAATTTCATGCTTATATCATGAATACTTAATTTCATTCTTATATCATCCATTGTTTGGACTTACTTATATGTGTAAATATTTGCTTTGAGCTCAGCAAGCAGCTTTCAATAAGTCTTACAAGAATTTTATGTAAAGTTTCTTCCACTTGTAATCTGCCTAATGAATATCCTTATGTTAATAACTTCCATTTCATTTCTTTCTTGGAGGATGGTGTGGTGCTGGTTCACTGTAATGCAGGAGTCTCCCGTGCAGCAGCTGTAGTCATTGGTTTTCTAATGAATTCAGAAAGACTGAGCTTTGCCAGAGCCTTTTCCTTGGTGAAAAATGCGAGGCCTGCAGCTTGTCCAAACCCTGGCTTCATGGAGCAGCTCCACAAGTACCAAGAACAGATTTTAAAGGCAAATGGAAGCATAAACAATCATGACTGATCCAAAGAGAGAAGCAAAATGATGTGTTTTGACTATACAGGAAGAGATGTTGGATGTATTTTAATGTCATTTTGAAATCCCCTTTCACAAGTGCATTTTCAAATCTTTATATTTTTTTTTCTTACCCTCCTTTGACTCTGTTTTTTCCAACATGTCATCAAAAGGCCAAATGGTGTTGTACTGACTTCAGAGAAGTTTTGCCTACAACAAGAGCACTAATAAAAAGATACAGTTCAGTTTCCCTTGAAATATTAGAAAACAATAGAATGATGGTTTGCTTACTGAACCATCAGAAAATGCAGGTAATAGAGAAAGGAAGTAAAATAACTGAGGTAAGTTGCTTTCTTTCCAAATCTGTGCATTCCTAGTTGGTTGCAAAAACAAGATAATAAAATGTTCATATAATGAAGTACCCTGATAATTGGATTTTAAAATTGCAACTATAGATGATATCACTGAATTTTGTGGGCTACCCAGCCATTATTCTTTTTAAATTAAAACTATGGTCTTTTGAGGATGCTCAAAATGCATAGGGTGCTTTAATGCTTTGTGTATTTCTATTGTTTCTCATCTAGTAGTGATTTGAAGTGCACTAACATGATGAGTCCAGTCTTGGACCTAGCAGGGGTTTTTTTCCTGTACATCATTTCAGTAGAGATACAAAAAATGTTAATAATGAATTGTCTCTGCTTATGCTACTGTTTTTTCTTACATCTGGTGCTGTCCCCTCACTCCATTCCACATCATATGTAAAGAACAGACATCATAGGGTGTGTAATTTTGATCCTCCTGAGAGATCCCAGGCTGAAATTACTGTCTTAATATGCTTTTAAAAAATACTGACAAGATTTTAATAGTATTTTGTGGCCTTCATGCCAGCTCTTAATGATTTGATATATTAATATGCAACAAAATAAAGAGATCACTGTGTTTGGATAAATTGTGTGCTAAAGTGATTTTAAATGTTTGGTTTCAAGATTGGTGTTCTGTCCTGGTACCAGTAGTTTAACTGTAGCACATTGTTGTGTTTGAACCAAGACCTCTCTTGTTCTCAGCGTGAATTGCTCAAGAACAGGAATTTGTAGGAGCAATTGTAGTGACAGGACAAGGGGGAATGGATTCAAAGAGAGGGGGTAGGTTGAGATTAGATCATTTACCCTGAGGGTGGGCAGGCCCTGGCACAGGCTGCCCAGAGAAGCTGTGGCCGCCCCATCCCTGGAAGTGCCCAAGGCCAGGTTGGACGGGGCTCACTGGGATAGCGGAAGGTGTTTCTGCCCATGGCAGCGGGTGGGGCTGGATGAGCTTTAAGATCCCTTCCAAGCCAAGCCATTCCATGATTCTATGCTAAACGTTAATGCGGGGATCAGGCAACCATCGCTGTCCGTGGTCACCGACCCCCGTATCGGCGGGGGAGCAGCTCACTGCCTTGTCCCGGCGGCCGCCGGCAGCCTGCCACTGACTGACACCTTTTCCCTGAGGAAGGCAGGGTGGGGACGCCGCTCCGAGTTCCCAGCCCGCGGGAGCAGCCCAGGACCAGCCCTTGGTAACAGCGACCGCGGCTCCCCCAGCTCCGTCCGCAACCCGCCCCTCCCTGAGGGACCGTTTGCCAGGCAGCCCTGAGGGGACCGGGCGGCACAAGCTGATACCGGGCCCCGACACCCTCAGCCCATGACGGGGCTCCGCCCGCCCCGCTTTGTCCCACCATCTCATGGGCTGGGTCGGAAGTGACGGCACAGGAAGCTCCGTCCGGTTTGAAAGCGCCCGGCGGAGCCACGGCCGCCGCGTCTTTCCCGCCCTCAGGGCCGACATGGCCGCCTTCGCCATGGAGCTGCCGCCCGCAGGTGAACTGGGCCCGCGGCTCCCCCGGGCCGNNNNCTCTTCCGATCTGCCGGGCGCCCTTCGGGGGCTGCGCTGCCCGGCCCGGCCGGGGGCGCCCCGCGGGTTCCCGCGCCGCTGTGAGGGTTGTGGGGCCGGGACCGAGCCCCTGCGCTGGGCGGGGGAGTGGATGCTGCTGAGCCGGGGTGGGAGACGGCGCCGGGAAGGGGCGGTTCGCGAAAGGGGAGCGGGGTTAGATCGACCGGCCGCCACTTGAAATTGCGAAAAATGCAACATTGTGATAAACTCGGCTTACTTGTAGAATGAATGATGAAACCGGCTTTGGTCTCATCGATACAAGTAAATATCTCAGAGGCGGTGGGGCCACGCTCTTTTCGGTGATGGCCAGCGACAGAGAGAGGAGTTATGGCCGTAAATCAAAACAAGAAGTTCTGTCTCAGCGTGAGGGGGAACTTCTTGTAGCCGAGCACTGGAACAGGCTACCCAGGGAGGCTGCGGAGCCTCCAGAATATTCCAAATTCACCTGGAGACGTTTCTGTGTACCTGCTCTGGGTGACCCTGCCTTGGCACAGGGTTTGGGGTAGATGGTCTCCAGAGGTCCCTTCCAACCCTAACAATTCTGGGATTCTGTGATCTTAATCACTTCCCGTATCTTGTGCTATGTTTCTTTCATGGAGCCCACAATGGAAAAAGCTACCTTTCTCTTTCACTTTTCTTTATCATATTTTAAAATTTTGTTTTCAGGAGCTGAACCAATGACTCTTGGCTCCCCGACATCTCCAAAACAAGGAACTAGTGCTCAATTCCTCCCTGGGTTTTTGATGGGTGACTTACCTGCACCAGTGACTCCGCAGCCACGTGCTTTATACGGCCCTTCAGTCGCTGTCATGGAAACAAGGTCTCCACTACTTGCAGGTCAGAATTTGTTCAGTGTTGGAAAATTGTCCTGAAAGCAAAAAATTGCTTTGTCTCATTGTTCTGCATGACTGCTGCAGACTTGAATCCTTATAGTTTTAGATCTTTCTATAAGCAAACTCCAATGAATAAGTGGTGAACTCAGTGTATTGAATTATAATAAATGTTTTAAATGTGACTGTTTTGATATCAGGAAAAGTTTGTTTTACGGGGAAGGCAATAAAACTCTCCTAATACAGCATCAATTTATATGACTTATTACAAGGCAATTGCACATCTATGTTTTCAACATAGATGTTGAAAACAGAGATACCTGCTGGCAAACAAAATGCAGCTTGTGCAAACTGCTGATTTCTTTGCAGAATTTTTTTTATTTCTTTGAATTCTAAAAGGAAACTTACAGGTTATCAAGCTTACAAAAACTGGGGGTAGAAAAACTGAAAATAAACTTCTTAATTAGTATCTAATGGTTGTAGCTAAAGCCTTGATGTCTGCTGTCATTGGACTGGAGTAGTGACTTTTCCTAGATGTAGATGCTCATTTCTCTTCAACCACCTAATTAATCAGACTAGGAGGAGTCCTTACCCATGTTAGTACTGTACATCTATTTTCTGCTCTGAAAAGAATGAATGAGTAATTGACATGCCATGGGTGATCTTGGCTTTTTTACTAAATCAGTTGGCATAATTTAACATCTGATGGTGTTAATATTTTGAAGTCATTTTGAAGGAAAAATTGAGGATTAAAGTACTGCAAGAATTTTTCTTAATAAATTATTCTCTTCTTTGAGTGTCAGGCTGGATTGGACTCAATGATCTTTTCAGGTCCCTTCCAAATTAAAATGTTCCATAGTTGGAGGTTTGTTGGTCTTCTGCTTTTTGCTCTTGTCTGCCTGCCCTTACACATGTGGGAACAAACCCCTTAGGAAAATATTTATGAAATTGAAAGTAATAATGTGAATTTCACCAACTGGTTTTTAAAGGGTTTTTTATAGCCTCAGAGTATCAATTTTAGGAAAAGGTGAGCCAGTAAGATACTAACACAGACTTCCCAAAGGAAGTGATCAAGTACATCCCTTAAAAAACTGCAAACCTTGATGGGCGAGTGCTTTACATAATGCACATTATTCCATGTAACAGTAGCAGTTCTTGTATGTGTTAAACAGTTCAGAGTAGAGCCTTAAAGCTCAGAATTTAGGATTGGAAAAGCTTGGTTTGCAAACATTTTGCAAATGAAAACTTGATGCAAACTACATTTTTTGTTTTCCCCTGGGGTAAATCCACACAAAGAGTTAAGATACATCAAGTTCTTTCAAGAAGTTTAATTCTCTGTTCTACTGGAAGCCCCAAAGTTTACAAAATGGGAGGGCAGCTGGTTTAACTTCATCCTGTCTATATGCAAGCTAGTCCTTGCTCTCAAGAACTTACAATTTTTATTTAATATGAAATTAGATAGAAGCTAAGGAATTTGGACAGTGGGAATGTGACAGTAATGTGCAATGTCTCTGTACATTTTGGTATGGTTCAATTTTTATAAATCTCATCTCAATTTTATACATCTTGCTTTTGCATCTGTACTATAGGCAGGTTAGTCTCTGAAACAATTAAAATAGATTTCTAGCTTGGCTTAAAATTGAAAGATACAGCCATGCTCAGGACTTCAGAGAAAGAACATGTAAACAGTGAATATAATGGGTTAATAAGAGGTCTGAAAGTTCTAAATAAGACTTCTGTATTATAAACATTCAAACCTGACCAGTTTGGTAGGACAGATGGCTGTGCAAACCTCCAGTGAAACAATCAAATCTCAACAACAATGAACATGAGAGCATGGCTGAATGTATTACTGAAGTTTCAAGAACAAGTAGCACCAAAGCAAAATTACAAGTTTTCTCATGCTCTTCTCTTGTTCCTTTGAATTGCAGGAGGGTCTCCCCCACAACCAGTAGTCCCTTCACATAAGGATAAAGGTGGTGCTCCACCAGTTAGAAGCATATATGATGAGTTATCTAGTCCTGGGCTTGGATCAATACCTCTGACCTTAAAAAGAACAGTAAGTGTCTTCAGCACTGGCCTGTTGTTAGCAGATGTGAGGCAGCTTACTGCCTCAGTGAATTCTCAAACTTAGCTGTATAAACTGCTGTAGAAAATGAGTTTTGAGCCTAGAGATCATGCTGTTGCTTAGAGCAGGTTGTTTGGTGTACCTGTCCAAACAAGAGCTGTGGTCATGAAGCAGTTTGCTGTTATTGCAAATTTTCAGTTCAGAAGGAAGTAAAAAATGCAAGTGATCCTCAGTTATGCAAGTTGGTTATGTTCTCAAATTCAGCTTTGTTTGTCAGCTTTGCACTTTCTTGTAAGTTTATTGGGCTGCTGATTGCCAGAAGGACCCTTCCACAACCTGAAAGGAGGTTGTAGCAAGGTACAGGCTGGTCTCTTATCCCAGGTAAGAAGTAATAGGACAAGAGAAAATGGCCTCAGGTTGCACCAGAAGAAGTTTAGATTGGATATCAGGAAAAATTTCTTCACTGAAAGGGTGGTCAAGCATTGGAACAGGCCACCCAGGGAAGTGTTAGAATTGCCATCTTTGAAAGTGTTCAAAAATGTGTGGAAGTGGCACTTGGGGACACAGCTTAGGGGTCAAGATGGCAGTGTTAGGTTAATGGTTGGACTCAATTATCTCAGAGATCTTTTCCAACCTTAATAATTCCAGGTTTCTGTGATTATCTCTTAGAAGGCAATAGAGGCACTTATGGAAACAGAAGGAAATTTTTTCTGAATAAAATACCTAATCAAACAGTTGGGGTTAATTTTGAAGGAGAAACACTGAACTTTCTATGAGCTAAATTTTATAATAATCTCTGCTGCTTAACTAACTAATGAAGCATTACTAGGTCCTTTTTCACTGAACTCTTCTGATGCAAGGAGAGCACTTTAAACTGAATGAGCAGTCTTTGTATTGAGTGTTGCCTTCTGAAAAGTTTATTCTGATAGCTGAGGTTCTCTGTGAAGGACAGAATTCTATAGTGTCTTAAAGGACTGGATATTAAATTTGAAAGAATGTTGAGCAGCTATGAGAACCTATGTTGCTAGGTCTACAGGTACTCCAGGTTGTTTGATCTTGTATCTAAGAAATGGCATAATTCAGGCTAAAAGTAGACTAAAATTGTTCTGAGTGTTGAAATCCTATATTAAAAAGAAAACAACTGCTACCATCTAAAACTCAAAGTATACTTTCCTTCTATGCACTAAATAGTTGAGCAGGCAAGTAAGTCTAGTAATAGTCTCCATACAAGGGAAGTTTATGTTCCCATGATTTCTGAACCCTTTAGGCAGTGAAAAGGCTGATAAAATTAGGATACTGATATCCTTCCATCAGGATGCACATGAATGTGTGAATTATTACAGTGCAGCAATAGTGACATGAACTATTTTAAGAATGTTTCTGATTATTGATACTTAAAGCTACTTTGTTTCACAAAGCATATGTCAAATATGCTGTCAAATAACTTTTCATTAATAGCTCTTGGTAAGCTTTTTGTTAAATATACATGCAAATATCTGTTCTCTGAAAAGTTAGGAATAGCTCAAGGCAAATAATTAATATTATTACCTGAATGTTTAAATCACTTGATCTGAGCAGTATACCTATAAGAATAATTTGTTACTTTCTGTATATTAATGCAGGCCAGCTTTACTTTATCACAGAGCCCATCCACTGGAATTCTGCCATCAACTCCAGGAGCAGGTAGATGTCCTGTCAAAATTTCTATTCTCTTTTCTTACTGCTTTCTTTAATACAGAAAAATCATCACTGTTCAAGCTACATCAGTTCCTTGCTAGTTTATGAAGAGGTGGTGTATTTGTTAGCTTTCCAAAAGGTGTGTGGGTATGAGTAGGAAATAATTATTCACTCTGAGACTGAGTTTCAAGCAGCTTTTCTTGTTCCCTGGTCCAGATGTGGTGTTGAACTGAGCACAGAGGTGGTTGTAATTGAGTGAAGAAGCTGAGATTGATGGATTGCCTTCCATCTTCACAAGGTTTGATATCTTGTGTATGAACTGGTGGCTTCTTGCTAAGCTTAATTCTGTTGGCCTCTTCCTATTTGGCAACTGTATTAAGCTATTGGTGTTTTGAGGTCAAAGAGAACACTAGGTTGCTAGTCATAAAAACTTGCTAGTGTGTTTGCAGATGTGAAGTTATGATTGACTTATTTGTTCTGTCTGTGAGTAAATCCCCATCAAACTCTTCCACATACAAGTGAAATGCTTGACACTGAATTTACTCTTTTCCAATAAACCTCTGTCTTGCAAAAGAAGTTTGTTCAGCAATACCATTTCAATTTAACAGCTTCAGGCATGTTCAGCCCTGCAAGCATTGGGCAGCCTAAGAAGACTACTGTATCTCCTGCTCAGCTGGATCCATTTTATACTCAAGGTGATTCTCTTACTTCAGAAGATCAACTTGATGACACATGGGTAACTGTATTTGGGTAAGTCGATTTCCAAAGCATTGGAAAAACCTGGGTGAAGCCTTTAGAGCATATGAGAAAAATCATTGGGCATTGATGTTGTCTGGCATTGGTATGTACTGCAATTACAGCTATGGTTAAAGCAAGCAAACACATACATTTCAGTGAGGCATCTTAAATTGAGCTACACATTATTTTTTCTAGTTAGAAAGGCACCATTCTGCTGGTGAGGTGTGTGCTAAAGTGCCTAGAAGGTGGTATTTTATATCAAGTCACTGCTTCTGATATTACAGTGCTCTTCTGCATTTCTGTGAAGGCTTCATAGGGTTGTATCTTAACACCTGAATTCTTAAACCACTCATAATTTTTTGAGTACTTTTTTCTGTCTTCCAGATTTCCTCAAGCATCAGCTTCCTATATTCTACTACAGTTTGCTCAGTATGGAAACATATTAAAGCATGTGGTATGTCTTAGTTTGCCACTTATGTCAGAAACATTGTGAATTAAGCATTTAAAAAACTACATTTCACAATTTTCACTTCATCTCATTCAGATGTCCAACACAGGAAACTGGATGCATATTCGATATCAGTCTAAGCTTCAAGCCAGGAAAGCCTTAAGCAAAGATGGAAAAGTTTTTGGTGATTCTATCATGATTGGTGTCAAGCCTTGTATAGATAAAGTAAGTTAATAGCTGCTTTTAGTTCAAAGGCACTCTGCTTTTGGCCTTGCTTTTTATTTTCTCTGATGTGTTTAATTTTTTTTTCTTTTGGAATTGCAAATTGTAGGTAGTTCATCTATATAGATATAGTCTGTTACACATTTACATAAGTTTTTTCTTAAATACTTGTCAACATTTCCTGCTGAGAAAGACCATTATGAGCAATCTCTGTGCTCCTTGGAAGTTACAATGCACACAATTATATTGCTGTATGAGACAAGGAAGTGAAACCATTACATAAAACACAATTCAGATAAGTTTCCTGACTGGAATTTAGGGCTTGCAGTAGATACCTAATGGCAGATTAAGACTGTGGCTGCTCCTAATTGTACCTCTGTATTTTTTATGTGACTATCTGCTTCTGGCTCTTGAATTGATCTTAGTACTTTGGATTAAAAATTTGTTAGCAAGGAAATGCCAATCCTGTTCTCCTACCTGCCCCTATAAAAACATGATCACTCACTTGTAAGCAGTAGTTAGGGGTAGACATGGCTGTCTTGTAGTCTTAATATTAACATGAGTTATTAGTGTCTAGGTATTGGCAATATCCTGACCTTTAATACTTGCAGCCCTTTGCACTGAGTACTGTACATTAGCTTAAGAAAATAACAGTCATTCCTCAGTCATTCTGCACAGATTTTTTTTTTGTCTCCTTTAAGGATATATGATACTAAAGAGTAATGGGATCCAAATATGTTTTATCAAAAAAAATCAAATAGTAGATAATTTTAGATGATAAAGGTTGGAATACTGCTTTTCATTATTTGTTTACATTATATTAACCCTCTATTTAAGAATGTGATGGAAAACTGTGAAAGAAGCTCTACATCCTCAATGTCTTCGATTTTCACTCCACCTACAAAATCTGCTGGCACACCAACACAACCTGTAAATAACAGTGCAAGGATTTCTACCATGAGACCTCTGGCAACAGCATATAAGGCTTCCACTAGTGACTATCAGGTACTTGAAGGGAAATAGAAACATTTGTTTTTCTGTTGTCTCCCCTTACCTCTGTGAGGCTGTGCAGACCTTAACTTGAATGTGACCTTTACCTTTTGCTGTCAGTTCTTTAATGACGTGGTTCCAGTACAAGCTCAGTCTGTTCAGTCTCTAAAATAATAATTAAAAAATACTTAATTATTGACTTGGCACTTTTCCAGGGATTAAGGGCTTGTTTTGAACATTCAAACATATTTTGTCAAAATCTAGTAGCACTTAGGAAAAGAAGAAATAAATGCTTAGTGTAAAAACTATTAACTACATGTTGACTGATGCTCTCTATCTTCTCTTTTTGTTTTTCTCCCTGCCTTCTAGGTGGTTTCTGACAGACAAACTCCTAGGAAAGATGAAAGTATTGTATCCAAAGCAATGGAATATGTTTTTGGCTGGTAATATACGAGAGGAAGTAACACACTAAGCTGGTCAGGGTTTGAACTATGCTACTGGCATTTGTAGTTAGTTGTATAACTACTGGTGGCAGTATTTTACCTTACATAGCACCTGGTATGCCTTCAGTTTATTCAGAAGACATGTAGCTTGCACTTTAAATGATGGCAGTGGACACATGGTTTTACAAACTGAGTAAGTGTAAATAAAAGTGCTTTACCCCTGTTTGTTCTCTGATGGCATGATAGTGAAAATAGTCTGTCTCATTAAGAAAAGCTGTCTGAACCCAGCAGCCTGTCAGTTCCCTGAGGGAGACGTGGGCAGGACTGGAATACATCATTTTATTCAGCCTCTAATCAATGGCTGTGCCTTTGGTTGTGTTTAAAGCCAAAGGGGGAGCTGCTGTCTCCAGGGAAACAAAACTCCTTCCTCAGCTGAAAAGTTTTCTAGCAGTGCTGGGAGCTCAGGCTGCTCTTCCCCAACTCCCTGTTGCCAACAGTAGAAGGTTTGTGTGTGCTCTTCCCTTATCTGTGCAAGCTGTGGTGGCTTGGGGATGGATGCAGAGGACCTCAAGGAAGTCCAGAAGAGGCTAGCAAGGACCAGGAAGTGGTCCAAGAACTGGAGCATTTCACTGATAGGCTGGGAGAACTGGAACTGTTCAGCCTGAACAAGGCTCCAGGGAGTCCTTAGAGCCCTTTTCAGTGCCTAAAGGGGCTCCAAGAGAGCTGGAAAGGAACTTTGGGCAAGAGCCTGGAGGGACAGAGAGAATGGCTTCCCACTTGCAGAGGGTGCCTTTAGATGGGATACTAGGAAAGTCCTGTTCCTATTTCTTTGAGCTACAAAATCTAATCAGCTGATATATCCACATTAGATCCAAATCCAGAGGAGGGAAGGTAAAGATGGATTAGTCCAGTTCTAATGGAAGGTGTCCCTGCCCATAGCCAGGCAACTGAAACTGCAGGATCTTTAAAATACTTTCCAACACAAACTGCTGGGGAATTCTGTGATTCTCAAAGCTGAGAGAAAAACTACAATTGTACTCAAGTTCTCAACTGCTGAGCAAACTTCACAGCATCAAAGGAGTTTTAGGACTCCAGCTTAGCCTTATATAGTCACCATACCAACTTACTAGTCTCAAATTCATCTTTGTTGTCACTGCAGACCCTGGAATTGGTGCAAGTTCCTTATCCCAATATTGGATAGCCCAAAGGCAGCAGAACAGGCACTGGCAGAGCCAGAGGAGCTCTGTCTTGCTGGAGAAAACCACACATTTAAACTGCAAAAGGGTAGATTTGGGTTAGATGCTCTTGTAAGCACCTTCCAGGGCTCTCCACTGTGCACTTCTCTTTCCCACATTTGGAACAGGGAACAAGAAAAGCTGCTTGAAACTCAGTCTCGGAATAAATAGTTCTGAACAGTCTTTGGAAAATAGAGCACAACCTGGCTCTGGGATCAGTAAACCCCAAACACAGGAGGAGGAAGAAGCAGCAGCTGTTTTGAAACCATGCCCAAGAGAGACTGGAAGGGTCTCCTCCTTCTGGTCTCACTTGGTTGGGTTCCTGACTGTGTACGAGGCAGAAGCTGTAATTCCTCAGTTGTGGGGACCAAAACTGCACCCAGGATCCCAGCACTGCCAGACAGCGCTCAGTACAGTGGGACAGTCGTGTGTCAGCCCTTGTACTGCTGCTTCATTTGCTTCCTTTTTAGCACACCCAAAGCTCACTGGAAATCAGGGGGGTCTCTGCTTCTGCCCTCTTCCTCTCCCTTTGTAGGGAAGGACCACTGCTGTGCTTTCAAGGAACCTACTCTTGAATAACTTCCAGC
>JAWWMS010000002.1:1258997-1272478 GCA_035048045.1 Chlorospingus semifuscus | reverse complement strand
GGCAGCGTCCCAGGCAGCTGCGGCTACGAGAGGGCAGAGGGCTGGGAGGCAGCTCAGCCAGGCAGCGCTGGCCATGGCGCTCACCTCCACCAGGAACGCCAGGGCGGCCATTTCCCAGCATGGTTCCTCCCTGCTGAGCCGGCAGAGCAGGCGGAGTGCAATGCAGGAGCAGAAAGGTTGGCACACACGGCGCATCTCCCTGGCGGGGAGAAAAAGGCACCGTTGCTCCTGGGCCGGGCGGGCAAACCTGTCCCAGGGCTGACTCACAGAGCTCCGGTCTGCTCCCGAGCAGCCCGGGGGCGCTTTGGGAGGCGGCTGTTCCGGGCACCCTCCTGTGCCGGCCTTTTCCAGTCCGCTCATCCCTCCCTTGGGGACAAGGCCCTGCCGCCCACGACCACGGGGACTGTGTGGGGCCATGCGGGCACAAAGGAGAGGGGCGGTGGGGAGAACGAGGTCTCACCTGGCCAGCAGACCCATTGCATAGTGGTGGGTTTCAGCACGGAGCAGCGTGTCCCAGGCACACTTCCGTTCCAGAGCCATCAGTAAATTCAGACATTGCAGATGGTACAGCAATGCCTTCACAGTGCTCACTACAAAGCTGTGTGCAGAGCAAAGCCCAGGTTATGCTGGGACCCCAGCCTGCAGCCCTGGGGACGTGGGAGTGACAGGAGGACTGGCACGGAGCACCTGTTGGGGTTGGCGGTAGTGCCATTTTCCTCCTGACATTTCTTCCAGAAAGTATTTACTTCTTCTGACGTCTGCTCTGTACTGGTGTAAACTTGGTACAGCAGAGCCACAAGGAGATGGGGGGAATATTCCACAAATGGCTCTGGGCACCAGGGCAGGCGGAGAATCTCCCAAATCACCCTGGTTGCCTGCAAAGGATAAACCATCTAGAGACAGCACTCAACATCGAGTGGCAAGGCCTGAGCATACAAGGGAGAGGCCAGGGGAGACACAGGGGGAGCAGCCGGCCTGGTACCCCTGAACCCTGCCCCTAAGCCAGGTGTCAGCCCAGTGCCTGAGGCAGGCAGATACGTTGCAGTGGGGGAGAGGATGGAGAGGCACTGGAGAAGCAACCTGCGTACAAGGCCAGTTATGGAAACTCACAGCCAGGGCAAAGACATCCTTGTTGTCCCCGTCAGAGGTGTACATTTTCTGCATGGGCCAGCCGTCCATCACACACAGCAGTGTGGGCAGCACCTTTTCCGTTGCCGTTCCTGACGAGGCGATGGTCTTCCACATGATTGCAGCAGCTCTGCAGGACCAGAGCTGGGTGTCACGGGGGTCTCAGCCGGGGCACTCTGGCCTGGGCAGCCACAAGGGCCCAGATGGCAGAGCCACAGTGCCCTGAGGGGTAGGCAGGGAGCACGTCAGGAGGCTTATGGGCTGACAAGCCAGGGCTGGGAAATGGAGGCTCCAGTGGCTCCTGCAACTCTCTGCCTGTCCAGCAGAGCCCATTGCGCTGGCTGTACAGGGCTAGGCCTGAGCCCCCAAGGCAGGTGGGCCCTGTACCTGTCACATGTCGGGGCACACCGCAGCAGGGTCACTGCCACATCAGTGGGCTGTTCCTCGGTCAGCCGCAGGACGTCCATGAACAGCCAGTCGTCTGGAGGCTCGTTGGACGTCAGCCTCTGGTGCATGTTCCTAACAAAGCCTGGCACCTGCACGAGGCACAGGGAGACTTGCAGAGCTGCCAGAGCAGCAACTTGCCCAGCTTCCCCTGAGAAGTGCTTCCCTTGCCACCACGTTGGGCCGGGCCTCAAAGGCTTGAGGCGCCACGGCACTCCTGGAGACACCCAGCCCTGGCCACAGGCTGCTTACTTGACTGGGACTGGAGACAACTCTCTCCCCAAACTGATCCAGGCTGGGAGCAGGAGGTATGCTCTGAGGGGCTGTGGGGCCAGCCTCTGCTGCATCCTTGGTGAACATGCTGATCATCTCTCGACACCAAGCGAGGTTGGTAAACTTCTGCAAAAGAAAGAACAACGGGGAAGAGAGGCATGATCCATGCAGTGCTCCAATGCTGATGCTCGGCTCAGAAGGAGGGGATGGCTCTCAGTACCTGGCCTACAGAGCGCCAGCAGCTACGGGCAGGATCCAGCCCTTGTGCCGGGTCCTTGGCTGCATCTGGCAAAGAGCAAGGAATGCCAGAGCTGAAGAGCTGCAGGAGAGGCCAGAGAGCACAGCCCAGCCCTGCAGTCTCCCCAGGCAGGGACAGCCCCAGGACGCCCCAGGCTACCAGGGGGTCCAGCCCTAGCCCCTCTTCTGTCCTATCCATGGGCATGTCCACAGGGAAGGGATGGGATGGGGCAGGGTGAAGCTGGCTGCAGGCCAGCCCTGTGGCCCAGCTCTTTCACTCACTCTTCTGCAGCAGCTGGAGCTGCTCCAAGTCAGCGCGTCGCTGGAGTGCGGCACCACAAGGGCAATTCTCCACCTTCTTGGGTGGGGTGGGAGGCCTCTCTGCCATGTCTACGTCGGGATTAAGGGCAAGTGGCAGGACACACGCCTTGGGAAAGCTGCAGGGCAGCAAGGGCTGCAGCTGTGCCTTGAAGAAAGCTACAATAGGGAAGGCTTGGAACAGCTGCAGGACACCAAGTCCTGCAGTCTGGCCTGAAGGCCTCCTGCCACAGTGACAAGAAACATTTTGTAGATGCTCTGGGTCAGCAAGTCTGGCACACTGCCCTTCAGGGCACCTGCAGCAGAGAAACCTTGGGAGGGCTCTGGGTCACTGAGACCCACAGTGTGGCCTCAAGGTGACCTCCACAGAGAACGCTTGGAAAAACAAGGAACAAGGTGGCTGTGTGGGGACTCCTCACAGCACTGCTCTGTTCCGCAGCGTGCACCGAGCACTGTGGCGTGGCCGTGGCGTCACCAGCACCTACAGCACGACGTGTCACAAAGGGTCACCCTTGCACACTCTGTCCTGTTCCATCCCGTGGTGACCACGGTGCACTGTGTTACAGAGAGCCACAGGACATACCCCCATTTGCCCTGGGGACACCCCCACCCCACTGCCTGCTCTGAACAGTCTTCGGAAATATAAACTTATGGAATAGAAACTTTTTCACTTATGCCTAATCAAAGATTAATGGCTGGAATTCACAAACAAAATGCACATATTTCATCAGCAAACAAATACACCATACTGAATGATAGAGCTACTCTGTCTCCAGCTCTCACTGCTGGTTTAATAATTCTCTTCTTCCTTTTACAGTTCTTTGTTGTATTAGTCGGTCACTGCAGGCCTCTCTTGCCCTGATCTCTTTTCCATGTAGATGAAACAACCTATTCTTCACTTGATACGTTATTTCCCATTGTATCCCCAGCGGCTCACCTGTGCTCCAGGCGTTGAAATCTGTCAGGTCTGGACCAGGCAGCCTCCCCTGCTGCTCTCAGGGCTGCGCTGGGCTCCGTCTCCGGCTGCACCTCGCCCTACAGCCCAATCCCCAATCACTTCGGCTTACTGTGCAGACGCCCACTACACAATTCTAGAGAGCTTCTCTTACATGTTGTCACTGCAGCTCTGACTCTGCCTCTCAGAGCTCCATGCTGCTTTTGTTCCAGTGCTCATGGAGCAGCAACTTAGCAAAGCTCCCCCATACTCCTCGGGGGCCATGCCTTTGCTGAGGCACCGGCTGCTGCTGTGGCCATGCCATTTGCCACTTCTATCGTGCCACTCCTGTGTCCTGCTGCACACATTGCCCTTCAGGGGGAACCTGGCACCGCCCTGGGTCCCCTCTGGCCTGCGGCCATACCTTGGCAGAGGCCACAGGCCTTGCTCCAATGCACCAAATAAGCAAAGTGTACAGTGTCCACTCCTCATATCCAGCACTCTTCTTCTTGGGAGTGGTGTCTTGTACATTGTCCAGGTTTCTAGGCTCTCAGGTCTGCTTGGCTATGATTCATCTGGATTTTTAGGCTCTCTCTACAGTTCTCTACCTGAATCACCATGGGATCACGTCGGGCTCACCCACTGTTTTCATCTTATTGTGAAGCTCCCATACCTTCTGGGTGATTTCTCATGGACAGCCCCTCACAGCACTGACTTCTCCTTCACAGCACAGCCAACAAACTCCAAGTCTCTTCTCAGCACAAGCAACCAACTCCAACTCTCTTCTCACCCAGCTAACCCACTCTTTTGTAGCACTCTTCTTATTGGACACAGCTGTGGCCTATGAAGAGCAGGCCTGTTCCTAATCTTTGGTGATTAGTACAGCTACAACTCCTCAAAAAATAAGGAATGAGTTAGACCTCAGGAACATAATTTATTTTTACTATTTTAAAAATCCTTACTGGTCTAATAAAATCCCTGTGTTTTAGCATATATATGAATGTTTAGTAAGGTTCTTTACAGTCCATGATGGGGCAAGTCTTTCAGGAAACCTTCAGTCTGGTACAAGAGGATAATTTGGATTAGTTTTATCACGAAGAGGAATTCAGCATGAACTACTGGGTGCTGTCAAAACTGCTGGCAGTTTATAACCAAATCCCATATAGTGTAATTGTGGAGTTTTGTTTTGACCAAAGGTCCTTATAACCACTCTAATGATGGCATTCCTTTCGCAATGGCATTTATTTAAAATAGCACAACAAAATGTGCCCTGTTAGAGAAGAAAAAAGATTCTCACTTCTCTTTACCACAAATTAAGTCCTCACAAGAACTTTCTGATAAGGAATCACATGTTTCAAATGCATTCTTCCCAACCAGAAGTCAGGATGGAAATTCTAAATGCATTTAGGCACTGCTTCAGGACAGCAAGTATTGGGGGTTTTGTTGGTTTTTTGTCATTGGTTTTGGTGTAGTTTTTTTTGTTTGCTTGGGGGTTTTTAGGTGAGTTTTTTGGTTGGTTGGTTGGTTGAGTTTTGGTTTGGTTTGGATTTTTTTTGTCAGTTTGAGGATAGAAACTTTGGATTGGTTCAATATTTCTTGTGTAATTAAGCCTTTTTGAGGCAGGTACAGCCCCCAGCCAACCTCCCCCACTGCTCTATGCACTGTAAAGAGCCCACATGTGGAGCAGGACTTGCCCACTGTCACTTTAACCAAGATATTCACCTTATTTGTACCAGTGGACTCTCAGAGTCAGCATTAAATAAAGTACTTGAGAGATTATTGTGGAGGAGAGACTTTTACAATGCCAAAAGTGCACAGATTAAAAGACAGAAAATGTCTTTCAAACTCAGTCACGCTGCTGTGTGACTTAATCTTTACCCATTCTACACTCTCCTTGTGCATTGTCTTTCACAGCTTCTCAGCAGATAGAAAAAACTTTGATGGTTTGATAGAAATACACATACACACATATACATATATATATATATATATATATATATATATGCACAGTCAGGCTGAGGCCAAAGGTGGGTGAGCTTTGAGTGATGAGAAGACTTTGGTTCCAGTAGAGAAATTCCAAAACTGTCTTGAATGGATCTATTTGAGAATTAAAGTACCTAAGACATTGGGGTTATCCATGGACTTTGTTTGAACTTCAGTGTGAGGTTTGAATCTGTGCTGGAAACTTTTCTGATAACAGACCCTCTCTTCCCTCTTGCATCTTCTTAAATGACAAAATTTGTAAGTATTGCTTTATTTATTGATCCCTAGGAAACTAGGGATCACTAAATAACTACTTAAAATAAAATTTTAAGTTCTCAGGCACTAGGTGCCCAAGGGTTAATTCAGTAACTATTGCTCACTGGTTGACCTGATTTCAGCATCTAACCAGGAGAATCACAATTGTTTTGTCACTGAGGCAGGGTTTACTTCTGAAAGGCCAGCAAGTGTTTCACACCCAGCATACCCAATTTCAGAAGACAGCAAAGAGAAAAATCAGATTGTGCATCAAGGCAAGATTTTTAAGCTTTTTGTCTTGGTTAAGTGAGAGAACAATTGAAAGGGACTCCAGCACAGAAAATTACATGATCGTGCAACACCACCAGACTCACAGGTCACAGCAGGACCTGTGCTTCATATCTGCCCCTTGACAGGAGTGTCAGTTTTTAACAAGAGCTGTGAGAGATGGCTTAGCAGCAGGTTAGTCTCATGAATTCTCATGCAGCCTGCTGTTGTAAAGGAAGAGCAGCAAGCCTGAAATCAGAAGGGTGAGTCAAATTGCCTGCTCTCTTTGTATTTTTTTCTGCCTGGAGAGTATGGTATTTCTCATGGTTCAGCCTGGTTAGTGCCTTCACTGAATGCTGAGTTCTAAATCCAGAAACCCCACAAACAAGGCTCACTGTGCACTTCCTCCACAGTGCCATCTCCCCTACACAGTGCCTCCAGATCCTTTGACTCTCAATTCTATTAAAGTTGGTAACAAAAAGCCCTATCTTAGAGCCCCTCACAGCAGGAAGAAAGTGCCTGAGCTCAGCAGAGCAGTTTTCAGGAACTGATGCTCTGGAACAGGTCATCTCCTGCTTCTGCAGCTCTTGACCATCCCAAAGGTGCTCAGGGCCTGCAGCATGACTGTGCTCCATTTTCACTGAAGGAATTGACACAAGAACAGATTCATGTCGTGCCACTTGCTGCTCTCACAGCCTTTGTCTGAAAAACCAAGGCTCAAGTACTACTGTGCTTGTACTATATCTCAATTGCCAAGGAATTGGTAGAAAGGCACAAATTTCTCAGCTTTTCCCATGTTCTGCAGTTTGATTCTTGTCAGTTTTGAAGGGTTGGGGGTTTTTTTAATACTACAAGGAGAGGAGAAACAGTAATCAGAAGGAAATAAAGATATCACAGCACCTTGCGCATTAATGTATTACAGCTGTCATGAGCACAAAGATTGCTCTGGTAGACAGTGGTGGGGGAATGGAAATTCCAAAATTGTCTTGAATGGATCTATTTGAGAATTAAAGTACCTAAGACATTGGGGTTACCCATGGACTTCGTTTGAACTTCAGTGGGGGGTCTGAATCTGTGCTGGAAACATTTTTGATAACAGAACTCATCTTCCCTCCTACATCTTCTTAAATGAAAAACATGGTAAGTATTACTT
This sequence comes from Chlorospingus semifuscus, assembly GCA_035048045.1. NCBI lineage: Eukaryota > Metazoa > Chordata > Aves > Passeriformes > Passerellidae > Chlorospingus > Chlorospingus semifuscus. Next base: position 1,265,486 of record JAWWMS010000002.1, on the reverse strand, counting down.
TGTAAAAACCCTAATGAATGTATAAAAACCATTGTTATCAAGGAATCTCACTCTAAAACCATAGTTGACGTTCAATGCTTAGCCTTTACATGCTGCCAAACCAAGACAGGAATGTAGTCCATTAGCTTTCTCAATCACTAGTATAATAAGGATCAAGGTATAATTAGCTGACATTCCAAATCAATAGCTGGACTATGAGCAACTTATGCTCTACTAATTCAAGAAAAAATAACTAAAATTTACTCAGATTTATGCTCTGAATGACCCAAACCGCTGAAGAGCATTGGAGTGTGAGTTATTCATGGACCAAGACCAGACAGGCAAATTTTAACCAAAATAAGTGAGAGCCATTCATTCATGCAGAAGCAGGATTTAGAATGGAAACCAGGACAAGGCCTTATAACATGGGCACTGTAACTAGTGGAGCTCAATATGGCACTGATGGGAGCAAATTCTACCAGGGCACACTTCAGCATTATATAAAATTAAAACCTCCACGGGATGGTCAGAGGACTGGACTCACTTATGCACTTGCATTTTAATTCCGTTGCAGGAATTGTTGCGGACTGGCACAAAGTGTTTGCTCCTGTGAATTGCCAGGGTGAAATAAAGAAGCTCGCAACAATTCTGTTTCCCCATTTTATCCAAAAGACCCATCAGGGTCTCTCAGACCCAAAGCTGCCATTTTACAGGAGCAGATGTAAAAACCCTACAGCAGCTTACCTGGAATCCACAAAATTCACTGCACCTGCCTTCATCTTCCCTTACTCATTCCTCTTGCTTGCTTGTAGATATTTTTGTTTCTTTCTTCACTGGCTCTCAGAATAGTCAAGACTGCATGCCAGGCTCAAATATTTACTTTCAGAATAACCTTGAGGAGAAGAAAAAAAAAAAAAACCCAGACATTTTGTGGACAAAGAGACTTTTTAAAACTTTTCACAATAGTTTGCATTGAGCTTGCTGAATCCACTCTCTCTCATGTGATTGACTCATTATTCCCCATCAGTTCCATCAGTGAAAATGATTTCCAATATTTTTCAGGAAAAAAACACAATGTCAGTAGGGCACAGTCAAACACACAATGGCTGTGAGTAGCTCAATAGACTGAATTACTCTTGCACAATTCTCTTTGCCCTGCAAAGACACATTTTGCAGCATCAATTAGGTTCAGCAAGCATTTCGTTTAAAGTCAAGAGCTGGGAGGATAATGAATTTCTTTGAAGTCTGATGACAGCCTAGGCAATAGCACAAGTAGAAAGAGAAACAATCTGGAAAACTCATTTACATAAGAAATTGTACCAGCTGACCTTTTATTAGATTTGATCTTGTGAGAGATATCACTATATGAATTTATCATTCTCACAAGCAATTTCTCATTTAATAAGGGCTATTTGCTGCAAATTATGGCACTGGGCTCAGTAACTCCCTAGTAAGGGTCAGTGAGAACAGAAATGATGAACGTAATGGGCAAGTGCAGAGTGCTCAGGTCCAGTGAATTTCACACCTCATCTATATTTAGTGTTAATTTGCAAAAGGAAATGTCTGCTTGCTACCAGAAAGTATCAGAATACCAACAGACTTGCCAAAATCTCTCTGAGTACCTTCAGTAGTTTTTGATTTTCCATTTTGCACAGAGCTACCCAAAACATTAGGAACTTGAAGATGCATATATGTACAGTCACATATCTCTGGTTCTTACAGGTGCCACAGGACCCTCAAACAATGATTTTTTAGGGGCATTGATGTACAGCTTTCCAAGAAAGTTTAAGTAAGGAAGATGCCAGAGATGGTAACAAGTATCAATGTGGAAAGTTTACATTGACTCTCTTAAGCATTTGGAAGGAATAGCACAGAGATACAGGAAAAAAACCAAAGGTGGGTAAACTGAGCAGCAAATTTAGGGGCAATCTGAAGAGAGAAGTCATGGGAGTGACAAAGAATAATTTTACTCAATGGTACAAAACAGATGTCTTAAAGTTACTGGGGGAAAAAAGCACCTGATAGCAGTGAAACAGAAACATTTTATATCCAAGATAGTCAAAATATACCCTTTTGCAGCAATCTCCTTGTGGGTCTTTAGCACGTTAAGGTGCAACATGAGCAAATATTTCTTCTGTGATTTCATTGCAGCTTTCAGTAGCCTTAAAATGAAATCATTTTTTCTTCACAATAGCATCGTTCTGTGACTATGCCAACAACTTCAGCTGAAAACAGCTTTCCAGACTCTGCCACATCCAAAATGCCATTGTCAATAAAGGATGAAACCAACTAGCGCTGATTTGTTTCTCCAAGAAACATCAAAGGGCTTCCTAATTAATGTGCCAACTCTTGAGAAAAATAAATTTCCATTATTCAGAACAATTGCATGTTGTAAACTTATCTTTTTTCCCCAATCAGTTTATATTATCTTGACAATGAAACATAGTCATTAATGAGTATTTCTGAAACAAAAAGAAAAAATTAAGCCTTTGAGCATGTTTTTATAATATAGCACATACAGACAGATAAAGAGAAATAATATTTGCTCTTGTTTTTAGTTTTCAGATTACAGAGCATTTGGTAATAGTTATTAGTGTTGAGGACCTTCTTGCTTTGCAGCTTGAGATGTTTTGGTCCTGTTTCTTGGGAGACTGTGTGCAAAACCTTTTTTCCCTTGGGGTTTTTTTGGGTGGTTTTTTTGGGGGGGTTTGGTTTTTTTGGTTTTTTTTTTAGGGGAAAGAGAGAGTGAAAGCAGTTTTGTTACACCAGGAGTAGAGGCACTTTTCTATCATGTTTCCAGCATGGAATAATCATAAGCAAGATGAATCCAAGTTTCATGAGGGTGCAGTATTTATTTCCTATGTACTACTCAATCCCCTTTCCAAACATCATGATGCTATTTGCCATTCATCTCCAGCTGAAATGTATAAACTACATCACATCACTAATGATCTTCCACCCCATCCTGTGAATTTTGCAGTTTGTTAAAACAGTTTATTTTATGTTTTATTAAAGCAGTTTGTTTTGTCTTGATTAAAAGCACCTGCAGATCCAGATATTATTTGTATTTAGTTAAATAATAATAATTTAATGTTTATTTTTAATATTTATTAGGGAGAATAAAACATTTGAGAGTATTTATATATATTTTATATTCACACTTTGCTAGGTCTCTTTTCCAGCATTCAAATGAAAGTGGCAGATCAGTTACCCTGCAAACTCATCCAGACCAGTTTTACAACTTCAACAGTAGCCAATTATTTGTCACAACCAACTTGGTTTTGAGACTAAATAAATGAGAAATAAAGTAATTAAATTTTAAGAGTGGTCAGAAATGCTACATCCCCAAAACCTGAGGTTCTGGAAAAAAATCACAGAAAAAACTTTTTATACAGAAAACTGAACACTCATCTGAAAGCCCAAAACTCCCAGAATGGTTTGTTTTCTTGAACCACTATCACAAATGATTTTTAGGATTCCTAGGAAGGCTTAGCAAAGTTTGGGTGAATATTCAGCTCTGCCTTCCAATAGAAGAGTTGACAAACTATGCAGCCTGAATACACACACACACACATATATATCTGTGTATTTGTACATTTATGTGCATCTTACACCAGAGAGATGAATCCTACAGCCATAGGGACCAGCACTGCCATTCCAGCCACTGGAACCAGACATCAGACCACTCCTGGACCACAGTTTCCACTCCTAAAACTGCTCCTATTGCAGATGCCAGCACCAACAGAGTGTTCAGAGCTGTTAATAAATACACTGAATTAGAAAATATCTCTATATGAACAATGCATCTGAGCTAGACAGATTAGAGGATTAAGTTTCCCACTGCAGCAGTTCATATTGTGGTGACACAGAAATGTCAAGGATAACAGAAGTTACTACTGAAGCATTTGAAAAACTGAATAGAAAAACCATGAGTTTAAAGCAAGAGGAAAAAAAATTAGTAGATTCACAAATCAAATTAAACAAAACAGTGAAGTAAATAAATTATGAGTAGAAATTATTCAACTCTATTGATAAAACTCATTAAAAGGTCTGGTCTCAAATAATTCTGTGTGATACACCAAAACCAGGGGATCCATTTCCTAACCTGCTGAAAGGGGCATTTGGGATAAATTTCATCAATTTACCTCTTAGCAATTCAAAGCTTTCTGGAAGTATGCTTGCATCTTGTAAAAGCTGAAGAATGTGTCTGTGTGAGAAATCTAGTTATTCCTCTTGCTTCCAAAGGATTAGAGGTGGCATGGGGGGTGTCCATCAGAGAGATCTTCATGTAAAACAAACTCAATTGTCCAAACACAGAAATATCCTGTTTTAAAACCTCATCTCAATTCCTAAAATTGCTTTCCTGTTTGTTTTCATTGTCTTTACAGTAAAACTAGTATTTGTTCTGTCCTGAAATTATTTTTTAGTAATAAATAACTATAAAATAAATCGCACATTAAATTAACCACATTGGAAGTAAAGAAGTCTCCTGTTTTCCCAGTATCACCCATGTAATGGAAAGAAAATCATGCATGGATTATTCTTCTTGCTGGTTATTGCACCCATGGGGCTGGAGAAACACTTGTGACCTTCAGGACACTAGAGATACTTGATGTCAAACCCAGGGAAAAGGAAAATTCACTGCTGATGTGGAAAAGGGGATGAAAAATTGCAGTTAATGGAGTCAGTTCCCTCTGAATCAGTCCCTTTGCACTTGCCAATGTTTTCTGTCAGGTAAAAGAATGAACTTAAGTCTACAATAAATCATGAGATGCCTGTTACCTTCTTGAGGATCAAGTGTTGCTGTTTGTAGAGGCAAGTTGGAAAGAAGTGTTAATTTCAAATGCATCTTTAAATGTAGCCCCTCATGTGCACCACCAGCACAGGCTCAGTGTTCAACTTTCCAACCAGAGGTATCAGCACCTTCTCCAAAATTCAGAACCCAGCTCCAAATCTGAGGTTTTGCCACCAACATTTCACATTTCTTTGGGGAATTACATCCCAAGAGAGAATAAAATATAAACATAGCCTTTATAAGCTCCTGCAGTAAAGGCGAATGATAAAAATACTTCCTCAGCATCCTTTTCACACACATAAACAAACAGCTATTTCCAGCTCCCCTTTGACACAGGCAGTGCCTGAAACCCACCAGCTGTAATTCTGCCAGATCCCTGAACTGTGCCCTCCTCTGGCTTGGTGAGTCAGCACCTGCTGTTCAAGGTAAAGAATTACACAAGAGGCTGTTTTCTTCAAAGTCTGAAAAGGAGATGGAGTGAGTGGGTAGCTGTGAATTTTGGGTTGGTGTATGTTTTTTTAAAAATTTTTGCTTATGATGGATTTGGTTTGGTTTTGTTTGCTTGCTTTGCAGGGGGGTGTTGTTGGGTTTTTCCCCACATAATACAAAAATAAATGTTTTTCCCTTGAACTGATGTCTCTGCACTTTTGTTTATTTATTTTGATTAATGAGTATGTGCAGTATCAGATAAGAAATGGGAGGAGGGAACTAAAAAAACTGAATTTTTTCCAAAAAAGTCCAATAAACAGGCATTTAGAATGCAGATGTTTCTGAGCCACCCTGTTGAGCACCATTAAATTCACCTTTATGCTGCAAATCCACCATATCAAACAAGCAGAGATGTGCCAGTAAACTGAACCACAAAGGATTTGCTGTCATACCAAGCCTCTGAAACCTGGCCTAATGACTGTTATTTATATTTTAAATCTTTGAAAGGCATAAACCAAACTTACTTGATGCTATATATGCAAATGTGCTATCAAATACTGGTGCCTTTTAGATTACAAAGCACTTATTTTCCTGTGGTGTTTTCCACATAATCTAGCCTCAAATAAAGACATCAGTAATTTTGACTTGATTACAGTATAATTATTTAAATATCTTTAATTTCATACACTGGACTAATTGTTGTATCTGTTGCTATCATTAAAAGAGATTGTTACAGATGATGTATCTCATATATTCTCCCTAATTGAAAAATGCAGTTCTTGAACAATAACAGTTAAGACAACAACAGCAATTGTGTTTAAAGGCTACCCTGGCAGTACAGCTGGAATTATTGCAAACAAACTGCAGTGAGGCACCACAATTAACAGCAGAGCTCAGGGACAAGCTGCTGACAGCTGACTTGGTCCTTTTGCCAAATTTCTTTTTCTTCACAATGATCCAATAGACAACATTGGGATTTTGCCAGGCAGCTCCCAATGCTTATTATTTATAAAAGTCTAAAATGTCCAGGTTTTATCCCAAGTAAATTCTTTGTAGTTGTCTTGTACTGAAGACTCTCCAGATCCAGGCCCCCCAGAAATGGTGAGCAGAGGGGCAGGATCACTTCCCCCAACCTGCTGGCAATGCAATCACCTTCTCTATTAAAAGGTGTGCTTTCTCCACGTGACCTTTTCCTGTTGGCTGATTCTTGCTGGATATGGGAAGTGAAGATGATGCCTCAGGTTTTAGCTTTTATATGTTTCATATTCTGTGCCGCATTGGTGTGT
>JAWWMS010000002.1:1154247-1245818 GCA_035048045.1 Chlorospingus semifuscus | reverse complement strand
CCTCCCGTCCCCTCCGCCAGTTGCCGAGGCTCGACTTCTCACTCCCGCTCCGTCTCCCCGCGGCACAGGAGTGCCATCCCCCTCACAGACCCCGACAGCCGAGCCGTCCCTTTGGGTGGCAGCGCCAGCCCCTGGAACGTGCCTCCCCGAAGTCCAGGCGTGTGGTTTCCATCGTTAATGGAAATAACAAAACAACGCTGGCCCAGATGACAACGCCGGGAGATGTGTCAGGGAGCGGTGACAGCCATGGGCACAGTGGGGCTGGGGAGATGTGTCAGGGAGCGGTGCCAGCCATGGGCACAGTGGGGCTGGGGAGATGTGTCAGGGAGCAGTGCCAGCCATGGGCACAGCGCACCCTGACCCGGTGTGCCCACGCTCCCGCTGCCCCCGTGCTTCCCTACTGCTGACTCAGCATCCTCAGCTCCACTTTCCCGGGTGTCAGGCACTCTAAACACCGGGGCCCAGCCCGGTGAGGAGGGCTGTGGCTGGCAGGGCTGACACCCATAAAACACCGTGTTGAGCTCTGCAGGTGAGTCAGGTATCCTCACTATGAACCCTGCCCTGGTCCCTCCAGCACGGTCCGGGGGTGTCACCTTCATGCAGGTAATGCCGTGGGACAGCAGTCTATGAGGAGAGGGCAGAGCTCCGCCTGTCTGGTCCCAGTGATGTGTCCCCATCTCTCTCCTAACACCCATCACTGCCTTCCCAGGCCAGTGAGCAAGAGAGTTTCAGCCCTTCAAAGCCCCTTGGCTCAAGAAGGCTCCCCAAAAGGAGGCACACAGGGATTGTAAATCCCAGATGCTGTACTTGATGCTGGAAGGGCTGGGTGGACATTTAATATACACTTGTTTAAATAGAGTGATAAATTCCTTTCAGCCTTTCACAGCGACCTGGTTTCTCTTCTCCCACAGAGGTGGCACCAGACCAAGTTAAACTGGCAGAAAAGCCCCTCCATGTCTGTGCAGTGCCCAGGAACAAAAGAACCACTCACCACTCACTCAAATGTGGCACCCATCAACACCCCAGGACAGAAAAATTACTATTAATACTTCTATTAACATTAATACTTACAATATATAATGCACAGTAGAAGTTTAAATTAAAGTACTCCTCTTCTAACAAACAGGTCTTCACTCATTTCATGTCCAGAATAACGTCAGGGATTATCTGGAGAGGATACAGTGATTTTATTTGAGAATTAAAGAATTAATTTTGTATTTCATAAACTAGGCTTAGATCACTCAGTTCAGCCCTGGCTATGTTCACTAAGAGCAAAATGTTTTTTGGATGTGTCTGGACTTCCCCTGGAGGAGAATGGGATGGGGATAATATCTTTGACTTGTGGCTGATCCCACTGGTCCTCAGTAGGGAGAGCTGTGCTGCTTCTCTCGCACAGTTTATATGAACAGAGAGAACTCTAGCAGTTCACTGACATGGGTGTTGTATTTGAGGGTTAATAGTCTATTTATTTTTGGGTTAAGAAAAAAAAATTGCCACAATGACTCTGCCTGAAATGAGGTTCATGAAAGTATCCACTTGTCCGTGAGTGCTAAAATCTTAAGATAATTTATGGTAATATTTCCATAAGGGGAGTGTGATGGAGGATGGACAACTTGGTTTTATTTTTCTGTCTCTAAACAAGAAGCCTGCACCAGACATTTTTACTAATTGCCAAATTCCTGTTACTTAGGCATTGTTTTCATCCATGTTTTCTGTGTCTGAAGCTCAGCTGGATTCAGACAGCTTGCAATTCATCTTTGAATTACAAGCTTGATTCACCTCTGGCTGCTGTGTTGTTCAGGTGCCAGGGAACCTGCTCCCTGCAAAGCTGCTGTGTGTGCTGGCACTGAGAGTGCAGCCCTGCAGAGGCACAGGCAGTTTCTTCCCCCTCCCACCCAAATTCCTCTGCTTTCATGACTTTTTTTGTCCCAGTTCAATGACCGCTGGCATTTGTCTCATGGTCTGGCAGAGCCTGGCGCCACACACGCCCGAGAGACAAAGAAATAAGCTGTCTTTTCTCCTGGAATGAGGAGCCCACATTGTGAGGGAGACAGGCAGAGGGCTCAAGTGTTTTGCTCAGCCTTGGGCACTGAAAAACCCCCTTGCTTCTTTAAACATATCGGCCCAAAGCTCTGACCCTGAGGAAAGGAGCCCCAAGGTTGCACCCTCCTGTTTGATGATCAGAACATGAATTTTAAAATAACAGAAGCAGCTCTTTGGGCAGCACTGAAAGCACAGCTCACAGCCCCACACTCATATCCAGACCTCCTGGACTGTCACAGGCTGGGTTAGGGATGATCCAGGCCAGGAGAGCAGTCTTTGCAAAGGACATGAGCCTGGACAACGATCAGGAAAGTCTCTTGGAGCTGCTCATTAGCAGAGGCAGAAGAGGGTCAAGGTTTCTGGTGTTCACATCTGATCCTGCTGCTCCTTCCCATCCTATCAGGACATCATTCCAGATCATTACCTGTAAAATACAGGAGTCAGAATGATTTGGGGTGAAATGGACAGCAAAAACCACGAGGAAAGAGAATTTCAAGACTCTTCGAGTTTTGATCTGTCAAATGCAATGTTTTCTGTTCCATTTTAAGGAAAAGTCACTTTCCAGAATGACATCATAATATGGTTTAAGGAGATGGGCTAGGACCTTGTCTCTGACTAGAAAAGGTTTGCTTTAATGCATTTCTTGGCTGAGGACTGAGCTAGAGATCTACCAGATCAAATTGCTACCAACAGAAAAATGCTGTGTCTTTCCTGCTGACAGAGAGCTCCATTTATAGCCAGCTCTTACAGGAATGCAAGTACTCTTGGAAAAAATCAAATAGTGCAAAATTGCTGACAAACTACCTCTACACTAGAAACACCACTACTAAAAGCATCCCTGCTGTCCCTGCTAGTCCCACCAGAGCACAGATAACTGCTGTAGTTTGCAACGCCCTAAATGCAAGAATTTCAGTGGTCAGGTAAATATTTAGAGTCAACATACTCAACCTTAATGCCAGGGAAATTATTTTTCCCCAAACCAGTGTTTGAGCCTGTTACAAAAACTTTCGTGAGCTGATGTAAGGAAATGATCAAAGTAGATGGGATTTTTTTTACACCAGTATGTGAAAAGTTTTTTAAATAACATGGTCAGTGGTGTATCAGTAGATTTGGGAACACAGGAACTGCCAAAATGCCAGGGAATATGTCTGTCCAGCAACAGGGTTTAGATAAAAGTGCATTTAATGCCAGTTCATAGAGGCCACTGGGGCTGGCAGGGGACATGTGAATAAGTTTTGCATCAAGACCCCATTTAAAAATAAATAATTTAAGTTTGAGACAACTTTTCCAAGTTTCTAAAAAGAAAATATTTTTTTCTAGTGTGGATCAGTATACAAACAATAACTCATCTTTTTTTCTGAGTTTTGCATGTTGATTTACACATCCCTTTTTAGAACTGGTTCAAAATATTTGCAGTTTTACTTGTCTCCGGCGTTAGGCAGATATTTCTTGAACATTTCAACATTTCTTAAACAATACACACAGAAAAGTAGAAGTCTTATGCTCACACTAACTGCAAAATGTATTTTCGTTGATGCTTTCAGTCCCATGGTATAAATGGTTTTGCACAAGCAGCAATGGTTTAATTTTATTGGGTGGTATGTTTGGTGAAGCTGAGTGAATTGAAATCACCTTATTTTCCCTGTCTGGTCTACAATCTTAAAATAGTAGAAAGTAGAAAAAGTGTTTTCGATATTAATAGTGTGCAGTAAACAGAGTGAAAAGATCAGACATACAAGGAATTGCTATTTTTGCATACTCACTGTTCAGAGAAGAACAGCAGCTTTAAAGAAACCATTCACATCTTTCAATTGCCAGCTTGATTCACAGAACATTCTGTGTTCTGTGAATCAAATGAACAGAGAGTAGGCATTCTATCTCTGAAAAATATGAACAAAAAACCGGCACCATAATAGATTTATTTGTAATGTGTAACAGCTGAGTCTAGGGATGATCTCCGTTTACTGCAATACATTTTGAAACGGGATAAATTCCTACGTACTTATAAAATTGGCTGACTGTAAGTGCAGTAGAAGCAGGTAAAAAGGAAAACAAGTGAAACCAGCGAAGCAGGCGGTGTTTCCCTGTCCCAAGGGCGGCTTCCCAATGGCTCCCGCCAACCCGTGTGCGCTGGGTTCGCTCCCCGCGAGCGGCTCTGCGGAGCGGGCACAGCGCCCAGCCCGGACACCCCGCCCCGGCCCCGCGGCCATAAGAAGGCAGCGATCCCCGCCGGGGGTGCCTGGCCACGCCGCATCGCCGAGCCACAGCCCCGCCGGCAGCACGGAGGTGAGAGGGGCCGGGGGATGGCCCTGCCCGGGGGATGGTGGGTGCTGTCAGGGCAGAATCACCGCTCCGCACCGCCTCTGCTCTGGGGACTCCTCAGCCTTGCGGACGGGCTGCAGGCAGGGCTGGTGCGTGAAAAGGGTGCTTTTGTTAGGATGTTTTCTGCCGTGTCTGGTAACAGTCTTTCCGTTCGGGCACTGAGTGCGAGCGGGGAGGACATCAGCTGCGGGATCAGATTCAGTAGCTTGTGGTGGAGAAACAGGAGCCAGATCGCAGGACAGGAGACATTTACCGATGGGGTATGAACAAAGAGAGTGCCGGGCAATAAGCCTTCTTTATTTTCCCAGCCTTTGGGTTGGCAGCTCTCCCTCTCAACCAAAGAGATCAGAGTATCTGTGGTTTGTCCGTTTGTGAAGTCTGCAGGGAACGCTGCAATCCGAATTATTATCATATCCCAAGAGGGTCTCCAGACCAAGGGTGGGAGAGGGAGGTTCGGGAGGTGCTCATTTTGACCTGCTGGCACCCACCAAAAGCGGTTCGTACCGGGCTCCCCTGACTGCTGGGCTGGAGACAGGGCTGCAGGCAGAGGCATAGCCAAGGGACCCGTGACAGCAGGCACAGCAAAACCTTCCTGAAGCTCCGGAGCTGACCCCATGCCTGCCCCTCTCCTCATCTTGTGGCTCTGCTGTCTTCGAGGACCCCTGGCAGCAGAGTTTTGGTTTCTTGTGACCTTCCCCCCAAAGCCAGAGCTGCTGCCAGCGCTATCCAGCAGAATGCCCTGAACGCAGGTCCGACCTTTCTGATCCGTGGGCGGAGCCCGGGGTGGCCGTGCTTCCCAATCAATGGGAATTGCTGGAGCTTGCCCAGGCTGGCGTTCCCACCATCCCCTCTGACCTCAGGGCCGCGCCACGACCATGTCTGAGCTGGAGAAGGCGATGATCGCCATCATCGAGGCCTTCCACCAGTACTCCGGGAAGGAGGGAGACAAGCACAAGCTGAAGAAATCCGAGCTGAAGGAGCTCATCAACAACGAGCTGAGCCATTTCCTCGGGGTAAGAACTGCCCTCCCCGCAGCCTGGCTGGGCTCAGGGGCCGTCCAACAGCCCTGCAGTCCCCAACTCTCCCTCCCACGGGAAGCCAGCACAGGTGAAGAGGTTTATTTACACAGCAGGGCATTAAATCCTTTGCCCCAGCTCTACAGAGCAGCAGGATGACTGGAACAGCCTATATGGCAGACTGGGGGGTGGGTTGGATACTAGGGAAATGACCTTCCCTGACACGGGGGGACAGCCTTGCCCCAGGGGGCTCTAATGTCCCTTCCCAGCAGCACAGCTGTGGCTGCAATTCCCCAGGGCACAGGACAGTGCCCCACCAGACTGGGAACAGCCACAAGATCTTTGGGATGTGTCTGAGCAGAGATTCAGCCATCAGGGCACTTGGGAAACAGGGACATGTTACTGTCTGGGCCTTGCTGTGGTCCTCCCCAGCTTTGGCTGCCTGTTTCTATCCCCTCAGGAAATCAAAGACCAGGAGACTGTGGACAAAGTCATGGAGGCACTGGATGGCGATGGGGATGCAGAGTGCGACTTCCAGGAGTTCGTGGCCTTCATTGCAATGGTCACTACTGCTTGTCACGAGTTCTTTGAGGAGGAGTGAACTGGGGGGAAGCAGGTGAGCCCCTTCTGCTCATGCTGGAGAGAGGCAAGGCAGCATTGCTCCTCCAGGAAAAGGACTGGCTGCGATTACAGACACCTTAGAGTTCAGCTTGTGCTAGACTTAAGCAGCTTATTAAAAGTGCTGTGGCTTTGTGAACAAGAAACACTTGTGTGGCTCAGGAGAGGCTGTTGGCTGGTGCCCATTGGGCTGGGTGCAGTGAGAGTGCCTTGCCTCAAGCTCCTTCCCTGCTGTTTTAAGTCAGGAATGTGCATGGGGCTAGAAGCAGAGGGATGCTGTGATCCAAGCTTGCTTGTGAAGGAAAAAAGTAAATTCAGGGGTTGAAGGAAGAGGTGATGCAGAGGGGCTGGTTTTGGAAACTTGCTGCTGAGCCCACTGGCCTGGACAGGAAGGCTCCCAGTGATTCCTGTGGGCTCTGGGCATGGCATTAGAAACCAGCTCCTGTCCCATCACAGGTGCTCACAGAGCCCACCCATTTCTTGGTACATTGAGACACCCTTGGCTTGCAAGGCAAAGTGTAACAATCTAAAACCATAACCATCTGACAGCTCAGGCTTTCACTTGTTGATCAATCCTGCTTTAGCAGCCGGCAGAACTGGAAGCAACAGCATATGAGGCTCCTGCACTGGGGTCAGCTCCTGGCCTGGGATATACCTTGACAAGGTGTCCAGGCTCAGTCAGAAGGGAAGTGGGAGTGGCCCAGTGTGACCACAGACCAGGCACAGCCTGCTGAGTGTGTGGAAAGGACAAGGAATAAAACATTGGTTTGGCCTCTGGTGAGAAACGTGTCCTTTTGTGCCAGGCTGCTCTGCACTGAGAGAGAAAGGCTGGGGGATCAGGCCTGAAGCACTGCTACAGCTCAGGCACTGGGGTTCTAGTTGGTCACTGACCCCTCTTCCCTTCCCTGGTGTCATTGTGACTGGCCAGACAACCTCGACTGTCACCAGCACCGAGTTCCAGCTGGCTGCCCACACTGCCAGCTGTACCTGCCAGGACACAGGAACACAGGGGCCCTCTGCAGGATGTCACTGCTGCTACTGGGGACATCCAGGGGCTTGCAGTGGTGAGCCCTTGCAAAGCCTCAGCTAAACCCAGGACACCTCCCAAAGCCTGAGCTTCTGCCTTTCCAGTCTGCACCTGCCATCCAGCTCAGCAACACCCTGAATTGGGCCTTCCTGCAGCTCCAGCAGTGACAGATTCACAGCAAAGATGCTCTCAGATGCTACTCGTTTTACCTCATTCCACAAATGATAATGATTTTATGCACAAAATGACATCTTTGGACAGGGACCATCTTGCTATTCTCACCCGCCTCCCCAGGCTGTGCAAGGGGATGCTCAGGCAGAGCCAGGCCCAGAAGAAGATGCCACTGTCTGCAGTGCTTTTAAACACAAAACACATTTTGTAGGATCAGTTCTTGTTTGTTTCCTCAATCTACTGTCAGTACAAATGGTTTCTCTAAGTGCCTCACCTCTCTTGCCTTTTCAAACAAAACACTTGCCTTCTTTTAAAGACTACAACTTAATTTACATCCACAAACAAGGATCTAAGTAAAAGCAGGTGGTTTGGTCAGGAACCCTTGAAACTCTGGGTAAAAAAATGCAGATGATGTGAAAAAACCTCCCAAGGCTCCTCTCCAAGATGGAATGCCCTGTAAGCACAGAGTGTTCTGCACACTGTGAACTGGTTGTGGGCCCAGCAGTCTGACCCATTGCTGCACCTCAAGAAGTGTTTGCATTGAACTTTGTGTCAGAAAAAGGAACCACTTGGGAGTAATGCTGGTGCAGCACATCATTTTGTCTAGATAAAAGTTAAACCAGACACCCTATCTCCCATAAGCCACATTGCAAGAGGGACAGGAAGAGTTGGTTTTGGGATTTTTTAACAGCCTTTCCAAACTGCTGCAGCTGTTAGAAGTGACATAACTTTAAAAAAATAAGTAATGGTTTTATTAAATTTTGTTTTAATTAATCAGAACCAGTATATTAATTATAAGCAGTACGTTAGTCTTGTATCATTTAAAGCCTGCATTTAGCAAAGTTGTCTAAAGTTACTTTTATAGGAACAGAGCTTGGGAAAAATTCTGACACATTAAGTTTTGATAAACTAAATCTGATATGCTTCAATGAACAAGGCCTGGGAGATAAAGATGTGTTGTTGAAGCTGGACATCTGGAATGCAGAATTTAGGGACTACAAGGACATTTTGCAGAAATCAGTAGAGACTAACAAAGACCATGTCTGTGTGTTGAAAAGTCCTTGCTGGAGAAAACAGATACTAAAACCCCTAAAAATATGGACTGATTAGCATGAACAGTGAGGAATCAATAACTAATAGAGGACAGTATACTAAGAAATGAAATATAATTATGCAATTTAGAACCAATGAACATTAATTTGTTTGCTAAAAATGTAGAAATAGGTGGAAAAGTTTTGTATCTGTGCCTGTGTAGAGGCTGGAATTTTGTCAGCCATTTACAAACCCTGGCCAGGAATAAAGAACTGCCTCACTCTCCAGCACTACAAAGACACTATTAGAGGACATGAAGAACACATTTTTGTCCTTGCACATTTTTCTGTACGTGACATCTATCCAATCTTCAGTCCTTGCAAGGCTGCAATGTGCATGGTGGTACTTTGAGCTGAAAAGGACTGTGCAGAGAGCACTGTGCTCTACCAGCTTCTTGAAGGTTCTAAAAGAGAGGGGGCTTCCCCTTGAATTTGGTGTAAAGGCAAGTTTCCAAAAGTTCAGACAGCATTTCACAAGTTTCAGGGGCAAATTCAGGGCAAGCTCGTTGTCCTGGCACAGCTCTCTCGGCTGTGAAAGGAGCGTGGCTGCCACAGGCCTGCCAGCTGAACTCCCAGTCCTAAGCTGGCAGTCTTAAGGGTGAAGTTAAACAAGAGCTACTTGTGCTGCTACCTATTCCTCTTCCAGCCCCTCTGTGGGAACACCTGTGCCTACCTTGAGGCTCTGAGATCCAGAGAATACAATGGTAGAGGCAGCGGAGAAGGGAAGGACAGAGTGCACTGGTGAGTGTGATGTGGTTTATGTGCAGCAAGGGAAAGGTGCAGCCCTGCACTGGCTTTTACTTCTAGAGCCTTTTTCTATGAGAGCAACTGCTGGACTTTGCAATGAAGATGTGAGAGTGAAAAAAGTGATGGCAAGTCTGTCTGGTAAAGGAGATACAGAGCACTGCGTGCAGTTTAAATGCTTTTAATAAGAGAAGGAGGTACTTTGAGAACATCTTCTGTCTTGACACTTCCATCTCTGTGAGCTCTAGCTGCTTGGACACAGCGACATTGAAAGTATGTGAAAGTGACTGTGCTGTGAATATCAGGTTGCACAGGAAAGAGGGTAGGCTGGCAAATGCCTTCTGTCCTGGCACATCTGTCAGTCAGAACTGCAGCTGGAAAAGTTTTACTCTAACGATGGACTCAGCCACTTTGAGAGAATGTGCTGATGCTATATATACAGTTAAGGAGGAAAATGTTCATCACCAGTGTGTTTTGTCTAGTTTACAGATTGCAAAGGGACTCTAAAGGCCAGCAGTGGCTTTCTGTTGTAGAACTTTTCCTTTGTGAGCAGCTGCTGGACATTTTGAAGGGGTTTGGAGTCTGCGAGAGTTAGAGTGCAAGATGGCACACAGATCTTGAGGGAAAGTGCATATCTCCAGGGAGCTGGATGCAGCTCAGCGGGTGTGAGTTACATGTTGAGCAGCTGGTGGCACAGGAAAGGCTCTAAGAAGAAGAGGCAGTGCTTCAATTGCCTTTTATTTTGCAGCCTATGAACTGCACAGCCAACACAACCACACGATAGCGCTGTTGACTCACAAAACAAGGACACGCACTCGGCCCAGCTCAAAACCACCTCCAGGACAGAGCCAAGTTACCAATGTCCCTGCTCTCAAATCAGCTCTGTCAGGACAAAAAGGTTTGGCTGATCTTCCCCTTCCAAGTACGAACTCTTCCTTGCAGCACATTCAAATGGCAACACGAACTCCTCTGCCCTAACAAACCTTTTCACTCTCACAGAGTCCGGTAACAAACTTGAATACATCTGCGAAAACCAGGGCTCACAAAAGTGTCAGTGGAGAAAGCTCTTTGCTGCCTACAATTTCAACTGCCCCCATCAAACTACAAACACACCCCCTGCTATAGCCCCTTTCCTTCTCAGCTCTGGGTACCATCCTAAGCCTTCAGTCTCTCAGAGTCAGGATCCAAATGGGATGGCACCAGGGACTGCTCACCTGCTAAAGCTACAACGACAAAAACTCAACAGCTTGGCATCTGCATTCCACTGACAGTTCAACAGCTCTAAGCCAGAGAACTGCTATTGGGAAAAGCCTCTAAATTCACTGAGACTACCCAAAGTCCCCATCTAAATCTTCTTTCTTTGCCAAAGAGAGGAACTAGAAATCCATCTCAAAAGAGATGGCATCCTCTGCTCCAAAATCCAAAACATCCAGGGACTGATCCCCTACAAAGGTGTCAGAACACTGTTACTGGGCATCACCTGCCTGGGGCACTAGACACGCTGCACACCAACACTCAGTGTAGCTGCTTACCTTGTCCAAAAGAAGTGTGCTGGCACAATTTCAAGAAGGCTGCCTCTGAGAAGTGGAAAATTGAATCTTTCAGGAGGGAGACTGCCTTTCAAAGATGGATACTGACTCCATGATTGTACAAATTGAGCCAGTGCTTCCAAACCAAATATGCCAGGAGATAAAGCTGCTGTCACCCTTGAGCTGCATGACACAGCTTATCTGCACCTCCAACACTGGGGCTACTTGCTTTCCTTCCATGAGAAAGCACTGCCATTCTCCTTCAGGAACTTACCAAGCAGAAGTTGCATACCATGTCCAGCACTGACTGTGTCCAACAATGGCTCCTACTCAGAAATGTCTTGTTGGGCTGTACCATGCCCTTAGCTTCTCACTGCTACACAGCCCTGTGTTCTGCCTCTCTTGTCATGTCAATCTAACTGGAAACACTTTTAGCACAGCAGCACAATCTGGGTGAAGAGAAGGACACATGAAGCACATGTTTTTATCCTGGCACATTTTTGTGTAAGACTTCTATTGGGACCGTTAATCCTTATGAAGCTGCAATGCGCACAGTGGTCCTTTGAGCTGAGAAGGACTGTGCAGAGAGCTGATCCCTGTGGCCTCAGTGCCTACTGACAGTTTCTGTGTTGGCTATTTCAAGCTGCTGGACACGCTGGTGACACTGATGACACACAGGGTGTGCACGAGTGTTGGGGGCTTCCTGCATCTGCTGGGTATGGACCCCATCCTCCACCCAGCACAGGTGCTGACAGTGCTGGGTGCCAGACTGTGCATCCATCCCCCCCAAATGACCTCCTGGCTATCCTATCCCATCTGGCACAGTGGAGACTGCACCAACCTTCCTGTGGCTGGCCCTGAGCCCCCCCACTACAGCCTGAGCTGTGCTGGGCAAGGTGAGGGAATCACCTGGGCAGCTAGCGACTAAGGGTGTCCCTTGGCTTTACTGCTGCACAGTGGGCTCTTCCCATGGCCCTGCCTGCTCCCTGAGCCCACCTCTGCTGCCCTGCTCCCTGCGCTGGGGGAGTCTCAGCAGCTGGCAGGACCACTCCTGTCTCCTGTGTTTGTATCCCTGGTAAAGTGTACTATCCTTGCTTTGGCTGGAGATGCCATGCCATGCCATGCTATCCTATTCCATTCCATCTCATCCCATCCTAACTCCCCTGGCTGGCAGGGACATGTTCCCCTCCTGAGCTGTTGCTTTCCAGGGCATCCTTGGTCATTCAGGGAATCCTAAGAGTATGGCCCTTGCCCTCCGCAACCCTTCTCACGCTCAACATCCCCTCTCATTCTCATCTTTCCTTCCCAGGGGACACAGGGGCCCATGGGATTCCTGGCCTAAAGGGGGAGAGCCTGCAGAGAGAACCTTCTTTACCCTGACAGCTCTGGAGAATTCAGCAGCACAGCCTGATGAAGTTGCTGGAGGGCATCATCCCAGTGCTGCTGTTTGTGCTTTTCCTTTTCAGTCAGTGCTTCCTCCCCGGCAGTCATCAGCCCGGATCTGGCTTCAGGCCTTTCTGTCCAGCTGGTGCCTTCTGCAATGTCTCCAAGGGGATAAACTTCAGTGGATGTCTGGCTGCAAACCAACAGGGCCAGGGCCAGTCTGTGCCTGCAGCTGGAGCCCAGAGGCCTGGAAAGGCTCAGCCATGCATGAAGCAGCTGCTTAGCTGCAGCATGGCAGTGCCATCCTGCCAGCCCCACGGCAGAGATGTCATACCTGTCATAGTGGTGACAGCAGTGCAGCTTGGCAGAGGCTCAAAACACAGGAAATTCAGGAGCATCCAGGCTTTACAACTGCTTTACCTGCAAAGCAATTGCAGTGAGGTTTTGCAGAAAAAGCTCTTAATGAATTAAATTGGCTGTAATATGAGTGAGAACTGTGCTAAGCCAAGGTTTTGACCTAACAGCTTGAGTTTCAACATTCATCAAGTCAGATTGGCAAGAGCTGTTCTGAAATGTTTAATAAGCTTTTTGTTTTAAGATTTACTTTACAAGGCAACTTGTATCACTTTCATCAGTATCTCAATACAAAAGTCTTACAATGCTTTGTTTGCTAAAAAACTACAACATGGAACTGGGGGTTAGGGAGTTGTCTCCTTTTGCCAGCTGTTTTGGGAGGAGGGCTGTCCCACAGCCTGCTGCTGCTGGAGGCTGCTGGACTCAAACAATAAGTTACACAAGTTCTGTACATAATTACAGTTAGAGTATGCAGCTGTATAATACACCACAGGTAAACACCACCAGGGCCCATAACTACTATAAAGGAGAGCTTTTTCTTGAAGATTTCAGTTTATTTGACCATGGATACATCTAATCTATCAGGGGACTGACATCCATCTTTCTTAGGCACTGATCCAGGCAGAATTGCCTTGCAGAAAAAACTGGCTCTTTTGCAAACTTGTGCATTATTAAAAAAAATTTATGCAGCTCTCAAGTCTTTAACAAGTTTATAAAAATAATTATTTGCTAGTCTTGTGCCTACCTTCAAACACAGAATTACTTCAATAACTTCATATTCTCTTTCTGCATTAGGTTCACTGCAGTATTAGATCAGGCAGAAACTTCAGAATCTTAATTAGTCCAACTGTGACCCAACCAACGGGATATTTCAGCCTGAACAAAAGAGTTTAAATACAACTCCAACGAAAACAAACAAAGTTTGTACCACAACAGCTCAAGCTAACTAACACTGAATGGGTTTTCCATGGTGGGGAAAAAAAGAAGTTACTATTTCAAGTTTTAGCACAGAATATTCAGGGAAAACATTTTGTAAGCCTATGCTTTGTAAACATTTATACAAATCATTCAGAGTGGCTTTGGAATGGATTTTCAAATCCTTGGCATTGTGCAGGGCAGGAATTAACAGCTCACACTATGAAAACAAGCAACTTTGACATGGAGTTAGAAGAGCAAGAGCACTGAAGGCTCCTGCATCAAGTACTTAAAACTGGGTATTACTTTGTATTTTATTATAAAGTTTATAGCGTTACAGAGTCCAGCATGGCACCATAAGTAACCTTGTTACAGCATTTGTTTTTGCTTGGTACAAAAAAGCTGATCAGCAACATAACTGTTACACTGAATCCAGGACTGGAAGGGGTTGGCTTCTTCTGAATAGGGATGAGTCAGTGTTTTAAAATAAAAAGGCTGCATTTTTAAATCTCAAATATGTGCAAAATGCCTTTCAGTAGAGAATGTGGCAGAGGTGTGTGCAATGTTGAAGGATATGCCCCAACCCCCATACTGCCCATATACTGCAGTCACGTGGAGGGTGAACTCTGGATGCTTACTCACGACTTTGGGTGCTGTTTCCAGGAGTCCTCCTCACAGCTGGTGCTCTCTCCCCACCCCACTCTGGGTCCTTTTATGCAGTGCATCAAGTACTGACATTCATAATTATTCTCTCCCCTCTGCCCCCCCTCCTAAAATAAAATTGGTCCATGATAGTTCTAATAAGCTTCCTTCAGGAATTCCAGTAAACTCTCCATCCTAAGACAGCTGTGACTGTTACAATGGGTTTATGAAAGCAAATGCAGTCTGGGAGATGAAGGGCTGCATGTAAAGAGAAGTATCTCCATTTTCCTAGGGTCTTCAACAGCTTGTAAAAACAAGAGCACGGATTCCAATGTTATTGTGAGGAAAGCCCCTTGGATTTTGGTGCTTTAGCCTTGATGTTATTTGCTGTTTTCACATGTTGTAGGCAACATAAATAGGATCCAACTGATCAGCTAAAAATCCGTCTCTCAAGTGCATCCGTTGTTTCTCGCCGCGGGAGTTGATGGGAATGACCCCGGGATCCACGATGACCACGACACCAACAATGAGATAATGCTCTTCCAGGACCACGTTGGTCACCAGTGCCACCAGGTCCAGTGCTTCCTGCTCTGAGCCTTCCAGCTCCACCACCACCACCAGCAGGTTTGTCCATGTAAACACAGCACTGTTGGCACGACACAATTGTTAATGGGGAGGAAAAAACTCCTGGACAAGTCACTAAAAGAGATTATTAAAAAAGACAAGGCCTCCCAAAGCTTACAACTAAACCTGAATGCTTGGAGGCTGGAGAGGACCTACAGCCTCAGTTATATACAGAACTCATTAGGGCCAAATGGGAATAACATACGTGACAAGACATCATCCATGAAATCCCTGAGATGTGTTTACCACACCCACAGGTGTAGTACATGCTGACACTGCCAAGGAACTTCTGCTTTAGAAGAAATAAAATGATAGAGAAGAATAATGCTGTGGTCCTTACCATTCTGCAATGCTCTTGTGTGCCCTGATGACAGAGGTTTCGATGTCGATGGGGTGGTACCTCATTCCTCTGAGCTCCAGGGTTTCATCCAAAGAGCCCACCACATACAAGGCATCGTGCCTCTCTGCAACACAGCACACACATTTCAACATCATCACAGCTACAGGACAAACACAGTCACTTGTAGGTGCTTATTCCTGATGTTCTAAGATGTTCCCAGTGCTTCCCAGGGAAGAGTCTATAATGCAAGCTCCAGCATTTGAGAGAATTAAGAGCTCATGCAGCACTTCTGCCTATGACTCCAAGCAACTAGAACCACAATGAAAAGCATTTCTGGGTCATCCAGTTCTGTCCTTTCTCTCATGTAATGTAACCTCTGTTCATAAACCCAAGCAAAATCCACTGTTAAAGCATCTCTTTGTTCCACTATTCTTACCAAAGAACTTTTCTTCTTTGATGAACACAACCACTTTTCCAATTCCCAAATTTAACTTCTTTTTTTAACAGCTTATACCCACTCGTCCTCATGCCAGTGAAATTCTACTCAGCTTCTTAAGATCTCACAGTTTTCCAAGTAAGAACAACTCTGTCCTCTCCCCAGCCTCAGCTTTGCCAGGTTAAATAAGCAAAGCTCCTCTAGACCCTACCTGAAGGACACACTCTCCAAAGTCACACTTGTAACTCTGTTCAGTTCAATTTTGCTTTTCCTTTGTTAACTATTTTTTAGTTTTGCTCACTTGTGTTACTGGAGGTGAAAATCATGCTGGCAAGTTGTATTTCATGTATACTGCAAATTCACTGCCCAAAGCCTCTTAAAAACTAAAGGACAACTGACATTGTTCCATGGTGATAAAAATCTCTGTGAAATGCGATTTTTCAGAAAGCTACAAGGCACAAAAACTTGCTATTGGGATTCAGTGGCAACAGTCAGGACACTGACACTATTCATGAAGACACCATTCATTGAAGTCCAATCACAGAAAACCAGCAATATACACTTGTTACTAAGTTACAATCATTCAAACTCCTTTCCTTAGAATATCCAGAGGGTTATTTCTTTACATATATGATGACCAAGAGCTATAGCTGCTTTGTATTCCGTCTCAACAGAAAACAGAGTAGATGGAGGATAAACTCTTCCCAAATTTAGACATTTTGGCTTAGATTAAAAAAACCCAAGATTAATAACTTATTTTATTTACTGAAAAGTTTATCCTGTAGGGGGATAGAATATAAGAAAATAAAGATCATGTGGAAAGTAATCTTACCCCTAAGGAGTTACACCTGGGCCAATTATCAAAGATTAGGAACAGGCCTGACTTTAACAGGCCAGAGATGAGAAGAAGATGCTATAAAAGAGTGGGGTGGTGGGCTGGGAAACGAACTGGAGTCAGCTGGCTGCTTTGTGAGGAAGAAAGAGTCAGTGCTCTGAGGAGCTGCCCACGAGAAACACCAAGAAGGAATGAAACTTTTGTGATAAGGGGACAGCAGTATTGTACCCCTGCAGTAAGATGACAACATTCTCCTGTAGACCTTTAACTTCTGAAAGACTGCAAAATCAACTGAACCTGCTGAATGACAGAACACCTTCCCCTTAAATTCAGGAGTCTCCTGTGATGGAAGTCAGCATAACCTAGCTGGGCAGCCCCCCAGGAGCAGGTGCAGTGCTTCCCCTACCCCCGCTGGCGTCGGTGAGCTCGGTCCTGCGCAGGAAGCCCAGGTAGCCGGTGCGCGCCCACAGCGTCTGCGTGTCCCCAAAGCTCAGGCGGGCCGTGAAGTGATCGGCGTGCAGCGCTTCCTCTCCATACACCGTGTAGTAACCAGTGGCATTGTGGGGGCTGCTCACCCAGATCTGGGGATAAACCAAATCCAACTGCAATGAACACAGGTTGTTGTGCCAGGCACGGAGAGCATCGTTAATTCATTTAAAAGATCTGTTTCACTGACAATTTTGATTACTCCAAAACGCCAGTTTTATTATATAAAGCATTATATATATATATAAAAATATATAAAAATATATTATATATATTTATTATTATATAAAGCACTAACTTCTGACCAGACAAAAGGAGTTTCATGTAATTGGGAGGTGGTAAAGGCCATAAAAAACTGAACCAGGCATTTGGCTTATTGGAAAGAACACCTGCTAATTTATCAGCTGGGCATCTTATTATACAACAAAAGATGCCCATAAAACAAAGGTCAAACCGAGCAGCAAATTACCTACTGCTGCTGCCCACTGATGGGAGTATATCCCTAGCTGTTCTAGCTGCTGGGCAGACACAGACTATGCAGCCACATGTGCAGGAATGCACACATGCTCTCTGTGGGGTTCATTCACACCCCACTCAGGGGAAGGAAGGCATTGATCTAACAGGAGGTATCCATGTATCACATCACTGCCCACAAATAAAGTACAGAAGTAGCAAAGCTTTACCTCTCCTAAATGGGAGTCTCCCAGAGGTCCCTTGGTTTCTGTGTGTGCTATGATGACCTTTACACCTGGAAGAATCTTTAATAAGAAGCAAACAGAAATTAAGGAAATAAATTGTTCAAAAGAAAAGTTAATCAGAAGTCAACAGTCTGTGCTTCCCTTTCTACTCCTTTCTGCACGGCACACACCATCTCTTCCTACTACAGTTATTCAACTTGTTAAATAATTCTCACTCTGAGCAGCCATTTTGCAGCTTCAGTGTTGGTTTCACACCTAGAAAAGGCCTTCCATAGGAAGGCCTCAGATTTGTTTTGGTGGCAGCAATTTATCCTATTGCTTCATGTCATGCACCTGGTTTCACTTGACTACCACTCACAACCTGTTCTCCTGGCCCCATTCTGATTAGCCAATCTCATCCCACATATTCTTAATGAGATCCAGGTGATGCAGCTCCCCACCCAGGTGAGGGCCATGAGGACATAACAAGTGTCATAATGGCTTTAAACTGAAACAGGAGTTTTAGAGTAGATGTTGGGAAGAATTCTCTGCTGTGAGGGGGGTGAGGCCCTGGCTGGTAAAGGCTGTGGCTACCTCACCCCTGGAAGTGTCCAAGGCCAGGCTGGACAGGGCTTGGAGCAGCATGATCTAATGGCAAGTGTCCCCCCACCCATGGCAGACAGGGACTGCAATGAGATGAACTTGAAAGTCCTTTCCAACCCAAACGCTCCATGATTCTGTGAGAAGGAAGGATAACACACTGTCTCTCACCTTGCCAGACTCCATAAGTGGCAGACTGTGTGGAGAACCTCTCTCTACCAAACGCACCCTGAGAAAATAAGAGGAATGAACACATTTGTACAAGGCTTTAAGAACTGCTGGAGATTAGGATTTTTTTCTTCTCTTTTTTTTCCCTTTCTCTCTCATGGAATTTTCTCCCATCTGCTGCCTAAGAGGTGATAATGACTGTATTTAAGAGAGACAAAAGATGTAGCCAAGGAGGAGGGGGAAAGGTGCAGCTGGCTGCACTCCTGTAGCTGAGGGGCTTTCTCTTGGGAGACAGCCCTGCTGTCTTCTGCTGCTCTTTGGGCTCTTCCCTTACACTTCAACCCAGCATCCTGTGCCCACCAGTACACCCCGTGGTTCCTGTTACAGCTGCAGAGCTCCTGCTGTGTTCTGCTTGCCACTCAGGGAAGGCTGAGGAACAGAGTTGCTTTGGTTTGAAGGAAGGAAAACAAAAAGACTACAGGAGATTTTAACTGTGCTATTTCCACTACCTAAAGGATTGTTAGAGAGCAGGTTTCTTGAAATTGCACAGCACAGGGATATAATATGGCAGGGAGTCAGCTGGCTGCTGCCAAGGATAATTCAACAGAGCAATGCAATGAGGCTGAAGTTTGTTCTCCACAGCCATTGAAGGGTTAATGCTGTAACAGACTGTACCTGTCATGTCGAAGGGCTCTCATATCTACATAGACTGTTGTTGGATCTGGTCCTGCTGTTCCCTAAGAATAAGGAGGAAAAAACAAATTCAACATCCTGCTTTTATTCTCACAGCCACATAAATTCACACATTTCCTCTTTCTTTTTTACAGACATTTAGAAAGAACTTCCCTAATGTCCAAGAAATAAAGTAGCCCCCCATTCTACAGTGACTACTGTAGAGCCTTTGCTTTTTATGGAATCAGTCAATGAATGCACAGGTGAAGTATATAGTACGGTAAGTCTAAGTTTGCCAAATTGTTAGATTTAAAATTCAGCTTTTAGGATTTTATTTGAGTAAGCACCTGCTCTGTAACCCACATAGGCAGTGCAAAAGGATGCAAGCACAAAACCTATGTGGGCCTAGTCCCTAACACTGCAGAAGCAGATGGACTTTAGGACGTGACAAGCACACATGCATCACTATACCTGTTCAGCCAGCTTGCCCAGCCTGTTTGGCTGACAGCAGGACCACAAACAGAAGTAACAGAGGCCATCAAAGTGTGGGAAACAGAGAGAAAGGGGAAAAAAAGAAAATACAAACAAAGAGGCACTGGAAACATAAGATACACACAGTAAGACAGAAAACAAAACTTACACTGTTTTAGAATGAAAAGAAAATTTCCATTTCAGATTATTTAAGAGCTTGGCACTATTAGGCAGTTCTTTTGGAAACATGCAAATCTCAGATCATGTAACAAAAGAAGGCTACAGCAACTCATACACTGCTTTATAATAAACCCCTTCTCCCTGTGTAAGACTGTTTGCAGCTTCAGAAACACCTCAGTGAACCAGTTCAGCAGGGCTGGAAGACATGTATTTAGCCTGCTAATTTGTATCAGAAGTTTGGTCATTCATTTACATTCATTTAAATCCAATTTAAAAAGTCTAATGGAGGAATGGGGAAAAAATGGGGAAAAAGGAGTAGAAAACCCACTAAAAAGGGTCTCAAGAATGGAAAACAGAGATGAAAAAGGCATAAAATGAATGGGAAGTTTAGCTGCCCAGCAGTCCTGTATTCTACACTGGGTTTTTTTGGAGGACTTTTTATGTTGCCATTCAGTATTTTGCAGAAAAACTGTTTCTCACCCATTTATCCCAAACTGGCTTTTGAAATTTTTATTCACACAGGCAATTTGGAAAGCTATTCTTTCACAGCTGGCAGCTTTATTCAATGTTAAAATCTTAATTTGCTGTCATCTTGATTTCATGTGCATCCTTCCTGTTTTTCCACCTATTGATTTATAAAAATCACTCTGACATTTCTTTATAACCATTTAGCTTGGTCTTGTTAAAAATCCTTTCTTCTTTAATTGTGAAAGAAACTATAGAAACTAAGGAAACAATTGTGAATGGCAACATATTGAAGTAACTCATGCCCCAGAATATCTCTCTTGTAGGAAAACCAGAACACTGTAATATATTCTGAGAGATAAAAAGGCTTTTCTTCATCTAGTGGGCATCAAGGAAAAAAATAAAAAAAGGAAGAAAGAAGTTCTGCAGAAATACAGTTGCAATTTTTACAGAATCCTATTTTACTAAGTGCAATCCATACCAATAAAATTCGAAATTAAATTTACAATTACACATGCTAAATCCATGTGTCCCCTAAGATATTCCCCATTTACAAAGCTACATAGTGCCTCATCTGAAACCTGAGCACTTATTTACTAACTCAAGCATCCTCCGAACTCCAGGGTGCTTTTCCCACTTTCTAGTCCATGCTAACTTAATAGCTGATTTTTCAGGTAAATTTTGGAATATATATACATATATATATATATACATATATATATATACACACACATATATATACACACATATATATATATGTATGATATGATTAAGAAAAGTTAGATTTCATCTGATTAAATTACACATTAAAGATTGTTATCAGCTGAATACTAAACTATCAAAGGTGGTTCTGGCCCACAGAATGTCATTATCTCCAGATTGTGAAGCATGGCTGAATACTTTATGGGCATATCCTCCCTCTCAAAGCTTCCCATTTCACAACTTAAAAGTAAAAAAAAAAACAGTCCAGCTCTCACACAAGGTGAGACAAAAATATTTGCATGTTGCTAATACTCATTTGAGATCTTTAAAAATTAAAAAAAAACCTGCCAACTGTGTTAATTTTCCTGCGTCTTGGAATTTTGAATTTCTGTCTTCCATTTAATTCCACATTATACAAAACAAGACAAAATCTGAATCACACAAAAGCTGAAACAGCATTGCTTGTAACATGTAATATTTATGTACAGGAAGCTGTTTATTTAATGTATAGCAGGAAGGAAACAAGTTTCTTAGTACTGACCTCTGGATTAGAAAAGCAAATCAATTGGTCAATTAGTACAGAAAAGTGAAATTATCATAATCAACATCATATTAAACATCTTATTAAAAAGCTTAACTTAACTTGGTGATGAAGCAAGCAAGCAATGGAGCTCCAGTTCATTACAAAAAGGAATGTATTCACCTGAAGATGATTTTCTACCAGGTCCCCAGAGATTCTGTGTAAGGAAGCAGCAGTTTAACCTCACCTGTAAGCAAATTGCTACGTTGACCCTGCAGCCAAAGGTGGTGCTCACTGCACGGGCAGACAGGCCCAGGTCTTTGAAGAGCTTGGAGAAAGACTGGGTGAGGGTGATCCTGGGTCTCTCCTCGGCCACCACCATGCAGGTGCGCACGCAGGACAGGTTCACCCCCTTCATCTGCCAGGGTGGGGACACAACAAACACTGTCACTGCAAAGGCAGCAACTCCAGAGAGAAACTGGTTTATCTTTTATACTTTAAAAGCAATAGAGTAAGACATGAACTGTTTAACACTACAGGCATGGTGTAGCTGCAACATGGTCACTCAGCATTTTGAGCTGAAAACCCTCAAAATGTCATTTTGCTACAGGGCGGGGGTGGCCAGAGACCTGCTGGCTCCCAGCACTGCACAGTTCAGGTGTCCCAGACATCACCAGCTCCTCTCAATGTGAATGTGAACCTGGAGCAACTGGCTGAGGGCCAGGATTTCCTTTGGTGAGGAAATTCCTTGTTCCAGTGGAACAAGATTTTTTTTTCTTTATTGACAGCACACAATACAATCACTTTTTTGTGAAGGAGCTGCCACACATTCCCAATGGAAGTCCTGGGCAGCTGAGTTACTACAGCTGTGGGAATGCTCCTTGCTCTTCAAGGAAATTAAATCTGAGTTGAGAGATTTCCCTCAAAAATAAATAGATGTACTAGAGTGTAACTGATGTTGTTTGATGTTGTTAGGAATCAAAGAGTCATATAGCATATGCTTTGGGTGGGAAGGAAAGGACTTGAAAGTTCATCTCATTCCAACCCCTCTGCATACGCAGGAACACCTTCCTCTAGATCAGGCTGCTCCAAGCCCCATCCAACCTGGCCTGGAACACCTCCACGACAGGGAAAATTATATCCATTTTAGAACTTAACACTTTTGCTATCAAGTGATATCTGAAACTAAGTGACACATGGTGAGTTCTGGGAGCCTTTTTCTTTTGGCTGTTCTGGGTGAGGTTTTTTGTGTTTGGTGGGGTTTTGGGATTTTTCCTTCTGCTGGTGTGTGATTTGTCTGGGATTTTTTTATTTGGTGCTGGGTTCATTTCTTGTCTCAGACACAACCAAGTTGATAGGCTTGCTATGTATTTTGCCCAAAATCTCAAAAACATCCAGCAGCACAGAGCTTGCACAAATAACTAAAACAGAAAATATAAGACTTTTTTTCCTCCACCAGAAACATGGAAGCTGAATATTCCAGCAGCCTCAAAACTCCCCAAAAATCAAGTCATAATGGAAGGCTCTCATGGGAACACTTAAAACCTCATCTTCTCCAAGCCAAAATGAAGTATTTTTGGAAAGATACTGAAGTATTTTTGCAAAGATACAGGTATGTTGATGTCAGAATGTGGGAAAATGAAGCCCACTCACCCGGAGAACATCAGTCTGTGTGCCAAGGCCCTTGGTGCATATCTCCATCACAGAGTAGGAGCAGAAGGTGACACGCACTTTGTACTGGCTGACAGCAGACAGCCACAGAGACACATTGCTCTCCAGCTCCAGAGGGGGCACCAGGATGGACTGGTGACCTGAATATATGCTGGGGAGAGGAAGCAATAGGAACAGGAAAATTTAATTAATTAATATATATGGCATGCTTTAAAAGGCAAAAGAATTGTCGCTTTGTGAGATGTGCTGCATTAGCGTAGGTATCTGGTTGAATCAAGCCAAGACTCACTCATTTTAAGAAACATATAACTGCTTCCTTTAGCAGTATTTCTTACTGCACACTAATCTTGCAGTGAACACCTTAAAGGTCTTGTCAAAATACTTTAAAAGGATTTACTTAATCAATGTGAAACAGACAGATAAGTCCTTTTTTTTCTCCCTTGAATTTGGTATGCAATTAATTCCACTTGCAAACCTGAAGTTACTCCAGTAACTAACTGACTTAAATGGATTTTCTTATCACAAAAAGTGTTTTCTGACCTACTGATAAAAAGGTTAGTTTGGGTTTCTTTGACAGTTCCTCCCTGGGGTTCTAGAGAGGGCTGAGAATAGGTGAGCAGAGCCAGAGCTCCAGAGCATACCTGCACAAGCACCACAGTGCAAAGCCCAAGCCACAGTAGGGGTCCAGGCAGATGGCAATCTGTCGGGATGGGTACAGCTCACACTGCAGCTTTATCGAGCGACATAAGGCACTTGTAGCTGCGTGTGACATCTGCAGGAGGAAAACACAACCTCTCAGGGACCTTCTAGAAAAAGGATTTTACAGATCTCTTTATAAATGTAAAGGAATAACACATGATTATATCTTGTTACTGTACCTTTACTCCTGCTAATATACCAGTAGTAGACACACTGAAGTCCAAGTATGCCAGCATATCTGGAGATGTAGGTCTGAAAACACTAGCCAGCTTCTTTTTAGGCATATCATCTATTTAAAATACATAAGTAGAGGAGAGTGCCATATTATTTTGGGAAAAAATGTATCTGTACAGCATTATCATCAGATCCTCCCTATAGTTTTTAGACAGCTATTTCAAGGCAATGCACAGCACATCCATTCAATAAGGCAGTTGTGGTGTAGCAATATAAATGTATCACTCTTCAAACTACTTCCATTTTGGCTATCCTACCTGTATCCAAAATAGTGGGCCACGTTTTAATATCTACAGCTGCTGCAGCCTCCTTGGACCTGAGCAGTTTCATTATAGCTTGGGTGGTCAATATACATGCAGACTTACTGACCTGCAAAAGGCAAAGCATTAAGACCATTGTTAAAACCAGGGAATGCATGCTCAAAGTCATGTCATATGCATCAGATGAGATAACCAGTAAGATGAAGAGATGAAGACAGTAATTGGAAACAAAGCAAAATAGATCACAACAATAAAAGACCATTTTAAATAAGTTTCTGAAGAATTCATTACTGACTCAGCCACAGCACACTGAATATTTATTTTCTATCTTATTTTACACTGACTGTGGCAAAGCAATTAATCAGGCTACATTAACCATTCCCAAGCACAGGGAGAGGAATGTCTCACACCTACCTCTACAATCATTTTGACAGTGGGCAGAGTGGTAGCAAGGTTCTGTGGATGAGGTGGGCGGACAGTGATGGGAACACAGCCAGCGTACAAACAGCCATAGAAAGTTGCTATCAAGTCTACTCCTGGAAAGGATATTTGTGAAATTAAAGCCATTTTTATCAGATCAATAGGCCAAATTATTTCACCAAAATCAAAATACACACTGATTTGTGTTATTAAGACAGAAGGATTTGTCACAAGTGTCTGTTCAAATCAACAGTCTGTTCCACACCCAGTTTAAAATGTTTTGCATTTAAGAGCTGGCAAAAATTATTCCAACCCAATTAACAGACAGAACTTCTTTTCTTGTGCTGTGTGATTGTGGGTTTTGCTGTGTTGCTTTACCTGGAGGGTAAACTAGGGCCACGTGGTCACCAACATTGAGCCGTCCCTTCTCCATCAGCGCCACTGCCACTCTCTCTGCCCTCTTGTGCAGCTGGATGCACGAGGCAGTGCTGGCTACAGTACCCTGCACAGGACACAAGGGACAGCAGAAACCTTTACAGGAACAGCAGCAGCTCAGTCACTTGGATATTGACATGAACAGGGGTAAAACAAGAGGGTTTCTCCTGGAGACATGTGAACACACCAACATATAGCATGGTAGCTCATTAATCCTCAGCTATTTAAGAAAGGTGCTCACCAACAGGTAATTTCTTTGTGCCCAAGTTTTGTGTTTCCTTTTGCAGAGTCTCCATGTCAAGGGTAAAATTTGCCTGAACAAAATGACCTGGGAAAGGCTGCTTCATACTAGAAAACTGAATATTTTCAGTTTACTCTGAGACTACTCTTTTCAGTTTATTCTTTACTCTGAAAGAATTCAATCAATTAAATCAAATTTGACAATTTCAACAATGTTGAAACAATTTCTTTTGCTAAAGCACAGTCTCAAAAGAAAAATTATAAAGTTTTAACAATGTCCAAAACTTTTTTGCCCTTCTGAATGAGACCTACAAATCCTTCACTTCCCAAAGACTGCTGCTGGACTTTCTGGAAGACTCCTGTCTGCAGTACAGCACAGCACAAGGCAGATCGAGTTTGTCCCTGGGCTCTTACTGTCACTCTATGTGCCATCCTTTTTGAGGGCAGAGCCTAGCCCAGGGCAAGGCACCAGTATCCCCTGCAGGATGTGACAGTGCTCCTGGAAAATTTGACCCCAAAGCTGTCCCAAGGGCTTTCTACTTAGGCTCTAGAGCTTCTTATCAGGAAATTCTCCATTCCTGACTTACAGTTTACCCTTGTGCTCAGGAATGAAGACAGAATCATGGCTTCCATTAATATGACAAAAGTTGTATTCTGGCAGGAAATGCAATTACTGCAATGTTTTAAGCTAGGCAGAATGCATACTGAAATTCCAGAAGTGGAATAAAACATGACATAAAATTCCAGAAGTGGAAAAATTTATGCTACTTACTAACTAGCAATTTTTGTCTGCTTCACTAAAATAATGTGCAGCATTTCAGGAAAAGACTTCTAGAAGGAATTTTCTTAGAATCTAATAATCCTTTGTTTTAGTCTTAAACTTCAAGTATGACCTAAAGTGCATCTTACCTTGGAATTCAACAGAAGGAAGAGTGGATGATCTGGAGTTGTCTGAGCTCGCCACTGAAGAACATCTGCTAAATACAGGAACTGAAAGGGAAGAAAAAGGAGACACTCAAATTCACTCAAAGTACCTCAGGTTTATTTCCTTATCTCCTCTCATTCTGAATAAGCTAATTCAAATAGTTAATAATGCCAGGACCGCAGTGTCACCTTTCTTGCCTGGTCATTGTCCTCCAGCTGGCTAACATCTCTGCCCGAGGCTTGTGCGATCCTCTTGCCAGCTACGAGGTTTCCCACAATCATTGATGCAGGACCAACATCTGCATTTTGAAAAGAGCAGTGCAAATGAGGAAAAACAACCTAGGAAATGCAGGACAACATCTGCATTTTGAAAGAACAGTGCAAAAAGATGAAAAATAACCTGGGGAACAAGCACCAATGCAGCCTGCAGGTGCCAGGTCTGGCAGAACCAGCACAAACTCTGCTTTCCTCACCTGGCTGTTTCTGCCGAGGCTTGGGCAGGTTGGTAACACAGGTGTGGGGACACATCAGGACGTTGCAAGGATGCAGAGCACCCTCCAAAAAGCGCTGCTTGGTTTCTGAAATATGAATTCCTCCGAGTGGAGCCTTTGGCAAAGTGTTGGCTGGCACCAAGGCAAGGCAGTACACACCTACTTGGTGAATGCTATCAATTGCCTTCACAGAAATTAAACAAAAACAAACAAACATTCCACATTATCAACTGGGATGTAGCTAGAGCAAGAATTTGAATTCAATTAATTTATAACATTAAAATTTTTACTTGCACCACAATTTGCAAATAAAGGGTCCAATTCTGCACTCACTGAACTCATAGAAGCTGTGCCATGACTTCAATGGGAGCAGGAGCAGACCCAGGACTTTGCTTGTGCCCTCTATCAAGGGGATGCCACCTGCACATCAGGGATTAGGAAAGTCTCTTAAAAGTGGGCAAAAAGTGCAGAGATTTTCAAAAGCCAAAGTTATATCACAGCAAATTTAGCATGTATGGCACAATCACAAAAGCGCAGTAGAACATAAAACTCACAAAATTTAGGAGGGAAGCATCTTTGCTGCCTAAATCTTAAGTGTCTCTTTTAGCTATGACACTTCTAAAAAGAGAAACAAAAATATTTTCTCCCAATACCAGATATTCTCTCCAAAAAGATAAGAAGGCTGAAATTAGACAGAAACCATGATTATTAAACTGCCTTACTCTTAAGAGCAAACTTCCTTTAAGCTGTTCTTTGGATCCTTCCCTTCAGCTGTCCCCAGAGTCTTCCATAATTGATCTCTCCTTTCTCACTTCCTGAGAACTGATTAATTCTAAAATCTGCAAATGCAGATCTACCACAGTTCCCTTTCCCCCTGTCCTTCCTCTCCAGGAAAAGACAGTAAATTAATTAAGGGGAAAAGTTTTCAATACTTCTTGTTGCAGATCCAGAATAAGGTTGTTAGTCATAAAAAAGCTTTTGGGGTTGTTGTGATACTTGGCAGCATACTTGTGAATATTTTCAGAGGGAACTCTCAGTATGAAATCAGAAGAGACATGTAGCATTGACCCAAACAAAACCCATCACCTTTAGGCCTTTGAGAATCCTAGTAGCAGGAATTTAAAAATACATTCTGAGAGAAAAATCTTACTTTTTACAAAATTCTGTTAATTCTGAACCCTGAAAAAATTATCTTAGTACAGCTCTCTGTGGTTATACTGATAGGTTTTGCTTATGGGAAAAAAAAAACAAACCAAGAAAAGCTCTAATATTCTCATTTCATGCATCAGCCTTATTCACCTGGAAAGAGAAAAGGACAGACTGACTACCTGTAGAACCCTGCTCATCCACTGAAAACTATCCTCCTCTGAGGCGTCAGGGCGTTGCTCTGCCACAAGCACTATCCGATCATCATGCAAAACGGGCACAGAAAACACTGCTATCCTAAAACACAAAGGACAGAAGAATGATAGGATGCAACACAGGCTGAACAGAGCATGGCTCATCATCACATGGGCATGGCTGCAACCTCTCATGGCACTGTTTCACACGCACAAGCATTATTCATGCCAGATCATCACAAAATCACAAAGATTTAGAACACATGTGGGTTCCTTGCTGTAAGTGCTTTCTGCTGGGGTCAGGTGGATTTGCAGTCACCCATGTAGCACATGTCTGATAGTTCCACACATGTAGGGGCTGTGCAAAGCTTGCCTACAGAACTCCATCATGCACACTAGACTT
This sequence comes from Chlorospingus semifuscus, assembly GCA_035048045.1. Taxonomy (NCBI): domain Eukaryota; kingdom Metazoa; phylum Chordata; class Aves; order Passeriformes; family Passerellidae; genus Chlorospingus; species Chlorospingus semifuscus. The sequence goes on along the minus strand of JAWWMS010000002.1, from coordinate 1,217,670 downwards.
GCAGCCCCTACATAAAACGTCCCTTCTGGAAGACAACTATGCCAAATTACTGACAATTACAGGTGCTTGCATTGAAAAATACTTAACTCCCCTTGGGGAATTACCTTAGTTTTAGGCTTAGGATAAAATATTAATAATGCCTCAGCCTGGACTGGTCCCAGTCTGAACCCTGAGAGACTCCACTTGTCATTGATCTCCATCTGGACATGGAGCCATGGACCACTGAAGAGCACTCAGGCTGGTGATACAACACCTGGTTTCTCTCATTCTGAATAAGCTAATTCAAATATTTAATAATGCCAGGACCCCAGTGTCACCTTTCTTGCCTGGTCATTGTCCTCCAGCTGGCTAACATCTCTTCTCAGAGACCTATCTCTGAGGGTCCTTCAGCAGCCTGGTTTGGTCTTTAGAACAGGCTGCACAGTTCCTCCCTCAGCCACCCAAAAGACTCAGGGGACACAAGTGTTTTACATCCAGCATATGAGCTTCTTTTGAGAGCCTTAAGAGAAGCTTTGAAATAAGTTTTAAACAGACACTTTGGGATCTACCTTTATACTGTGTGAAAGTAATTTAAAATCTATTATGCATGAAGCAGGGTGTGAATATTTACCTTTCAACAACCAAATTCACAACTTAGTGCTAACTTTCCTACAAAACACACATGAAGAAGTTCACATGCACTGCTCCTGTGTGTGCTGTGTCATTTGGTGACTGTCTGTGGGTTAAAAAAAGAGCAACAAGGCCCAGCCAGCAGTGATGAAGTTTTTAATGCACTCACCTTCCTCGATAGACAAACTTCATGGGTTCAACTGCCAGCGCAGTGGCCACCACGTCATCTGCATTGTGCCTGCGGCCACTGACTGTCATCAAGCCATCCAATTTCCCCACCACAAACACCAGATAGTCCTGAAAAGAAGGAAGGATTAGAAACACAGCAGAAAAAACCTCCTCACACCTGGCAATGCATGCCTGACTCAAGCCAACATTACTCTCGAGACCTTTAGGAGGTCAGTGTCCTGAGACAAAGTCCTGCTGAATTCAGGGGCATCACTTTAGAGTTGGGAGTCAGGACAAAGTAGGGCCCTGAGGGCTCATTCACACTTACAGGACCCACAAAGCCAAGCAATCCTGTCCTTGTGAAGGGCTGGTCTGATACAGGAATGCCAGCTGCCGTCACTGGGATGGCCTGGAAGAACACAGAAGGATTCAGACACTCACTGGACTGACAAGGATTTTCACTCCTTTACTGCCAGAATACATGAAATGAGGTACCGCTGCAAGGAAAAATATGGGCAGAAAGATTGAAATGCCTTGAGGTAACTACACATAAGACCACTGTGTTAATTCAGAGCTAAGATAAATTTAAATGCTCACACAGGCACTACACTGGACTGTGGAATACAGAAGCAGCTGACTGACTTACTGCAGATGACACTTCTATTTTTGGTTGTAAGAGACAGAAGGTCTTACAATGATTCTATGAATGAAGCAAAATGTACCTGGCCAAGGCTTTTTTCTAACTAATTAAAAAGCCAAACCAAACAATAAAACACAGACAAAAAAGGACCTTTAAGGGAAAAATAACTCTATTTACAAGAAGAAACACTAGAAATATAACAACTAGAAAGAAATCCAAACCTCAAATACATTCTTGGTGATTCCGAGGAGGCCAAAATATGCTGTTCCAGTTGCTCCTGAATTCACACATATTTCTCCAACCTCATCAGCTTTACACAGATAAGGAGTGCCATCCACCTTTACAACACACATGCTGGCTGCACGAAGGAAGGACACAGAATCACAGTGTTAGTCTGCTCCAGCAGCTGACACACGTGGTGCTCTGCCACTGATAGATAAAGATTTTAGTATCAATTATTCATCAGCTACAGCAAAAACATAGCATGTAAGAGAGCTCACTTGAGCTTCCTGACAGCCTGTGCAATCTGTTCTCCAAGATTAAGTTCACAATGCAGTGCTTTTATCTTACAGCACTTCACAGCCTCCACATCAGCTGCAGCTGAATCCAAGGCACAATGGACTGAGGGAGCGTAAGACTCAAGAGCAAGAAAGAAATCAATAAATCTACCCAGGTCAATACAAAATAAACATGGCAAAGCCAACTCTGCTGCTTGCATGGACCAAGGAGTGCTGGTGAAATAGATCTGTGGGTACATTTTCAAACCTTAGAGAAGTCTTCCAATTGCCAACATCCTAGGTCTGAAAAGGTGAGACCATTATTCACCCTACAAATAGATCAATCTCTAAATTATCTTGGTTTCATAAAAATTACCTATCAGAAAACTAGCAGTTATTATTAATTGTTTGGAACCATGCAATGGTAACCTTGGGTAACCAAGTAAAGAGATGTTACTCAAATTCTGATACAGTTTCTGGATATTTTATGTGTGAACTAGATGTCTGGAATTAAAACCTACAGTATGAACTATCAGTCATGCAAAACCCCACATATTGCAATTTAGGAGGAAAAAATAAAACTCAGTGGTAAATTGGAACTGATAAAATAGTTTATTACTACAGAAAATAACTTGAGCAAACATCAGAACTCTGTATGTAACACTCAATGATGCAAAGAGAAGTGTTAGTAACTGAAGAAAGCACAGTTTGTGGGCATTAACAAATGTACAGCCCTCACTGCACTCACAAACATGGAAAAACCAACGGATCAGCCTGCAGTCCCTAAATGATGCTTCATCCATGAAGCCAAAGAACAACCCTATCACCCTGCTCAAGTAAAGAAAAAATACTTACCAGTAACCAATGTATGATACAGGTAGCCTACAGGTACATTCTAACAGCAGGCACAGTTCTGTCCTGCCAGGTTATACTGCAAGGCTGCCCTTCTGCAGTATCTGTGGAGCCTCTACTCTCGCTTCTCCTCCTGTTCCTGCTCCATGTGTGACATACAAGAGAGTGCATCTACCACCATTTCAGTCTCTCAACAGCATTGCATCTGAAAAAGAATTAAAGAGAAGGGAAAAGCAGATGGGACAGGAATGTACATGTGGACTGCACGTCACGAAGAACACAGATTCCTGCTAGGAAAGCTTGCTTTCTTCAAATGAGTCCACATGTACATTCTGACAGATGGTGACTCGCAGCAGTCAAAGCTGCCAAGGAGTATCCTGGCAGGAGATGAGAATCCTGCTGTGCAAAGGATGATGCTGATGCCCTACCAAAGAGTGGATGCAGCTCTGGATGTTACAAGACTAGCACAGCAGGAATGCAAGAAGAATGCCCGGGGCTGTACAGCAGAAGGCTGTGACCAAAGGTAATGATGAGGGTCAGGAAGCGCTCTCTCTCATCTTCCCTTTCCAGCATTTCATAGTGGATCCATACACAATGGCCACCCTTGCATTACACTCTTTAGGAAGAACTTCTCTTCTAGAAGCACGAAGCCTTACAAAAAATATTAAATGCCAGGATGAAATGCCTGTAGAATCACTGTGGAAGGTATTTCCAGGGTTTCCAGAGAAACCTCATCCTTGAGAAAAACAGCATATGGGGATATCAAAAGCAGACCTGAATCTCTTCCTGCTCTTCTGGCGAGGGAAATAGGCATAAAGCAAGCCAACTTCCTAGATGAGGATGAACATAAATCTAGACTCTGGACGTGAACACGATCACCCAAAGTGTAACATTTGAACTGGAAGACAACATCTCATCCCAAGTGCACACTGGCACAGGTCTCCAAGAGAAGCTGTTCTGCAGTGGCTGTTGTGCCACTGTGTGACAGACTGAAGCCCTGAGGAACACAGATCTGATGATTATGATAAATTCTAAGAGCTGAGTGGAAAAGAGGTGCTGTTAATCCACAATCTAAAGAAAAAAACCTGAAAGCTTCACCAAGTTGTTCTGTAACAACTCTTTGTAAAGGAAGCAGACCCCCCTGCTGTGAAGATGAATTGTGCTAACTACTAGAACCTGAGCAAATGTTTGCTCAGACACGGACAGAAGAAACAATGAAATACAAGACATCCATGGGCTGGAGACAATGTGAGCACCCCAACATTTAGGAAATTGGAACCATCTCCCTAAATTTCTAGAAAAGATACTGAATGCAGTCACAATCCAGAACATGATTCTGTTCATTGCAGAAGATCTTGCAGAAGGCCCAAGATTTGATGCCAAAGTGAAGTTTTCTGCTTGAGTGTAACAGAGTAGCTGCTGCAGCAGCATTGTTTCTAGGAACCAGCCTTTGTATGATTAGAGGCTATAGGGATTTATAACTTTTGGATTCAAGACTGTTAGCTCTTGTCAAAGAAAGAACATGAAAAGGATCCCGGTAAAAGAATGGAAAGGATTAGTTGGGAAGTAGAAGGGAGACAAACTTAACTGCAGCTAACATATCCACTAAGCAGCATATCCAGGCTCAAACTTAAGGTATAATATGCTTTCAAGATGACAGATAACACAGCAATCACATTCCAGTTGATGTGAAAGTTGGAGGCTGAGAATGGGCAGAAGAAAAGAGGTCTGACATTTTCCCTACCATCTTTGCAAGTCCAATTTGAAAAAATGAACTGAATGTTGGTGAGGAGCCAAATTCAGCAACTGGCCAGTCCCAGACAGAAACTATGCAAAATAGCCCAAGATGGTCAACAGGTGGGGTAAACCATCATTCCTCCAGAGCAGGATTCCATGGGAATGCATACCAGATTTTCTCTTAAGAATTCCCATGCTATCTTTGAGGAGAAGACTTCTCTGTGGATGTTGGCACTTCCCTTGAGAGTCCTGTGATGGGCATTCATGGTAGCTGATGAATGTGAAGGGAATGTGGCATCAAGAATGGCCTATGGGTTAAACAGCAGTGACATGTGACATGACCCTGGTGCTGATGGTTCTGTTGAGTAAGATCCCCTGAGCAGGTGGGCTCAGCATCTCAGAAAAAAAAAGCAAGATCTGAAGAAAAGGAGGGTGTGAGTGGGCATTTTATCTGTGACCTTTTAACCAGGGAGTTCCTGAATAAAGCATGCCAGAGATCTTCACAGGTAATGAGATCAAACCCATTTGGCTTGATCATTTCCAAACGAAATTCAGCAATGTGAGCTGCTATGTGACAAAGTATTTGAAAGGCTAGGGCAGACTTCCAAGTTCAGTGGGGATCAGAAGATGGAACAAAGCCTTCAGAAAGAAACACAAAACCAAAAGCAGATCAAGAGCCAGCAGAGGGGCAATGAACAGGTGGTGGTATGCTCTCTCCTGTATGCCAAACACCAAGCCAGAATGGACAAGGGCACACCCTCCATGAGTATTACACAGGAGAAAGCATAAATCTTACCAAGTAAGGCACAGGTATCTCCACTGTTAGAATGTACATGCAGACTCATTTGAAACTAAGTCATTCATTTACTTATATCATTAATTTTTTTCATTTAGCAGACCCCTGTAAGTAGCTGCTAGTCTTGTGACTTCCTTCGTACTCCAGAGGATTTTTTAAGAGACAAAAGTTATCAATTATCCTTTATAATGAAATCTATAATGCATATTCTGACTTAAGGAATGTACAGGGAAACTTGTGCTGGAATTCTTAATATGTGGATAAACTGAAGTAAATCTGCCCCAGATTCTGACAACTCAGGGCTAGTCAGAGTTTTAAAGGAGTTAATGAATTAAGTTGCCCAAATTCTGCTTAACCTACAAATAGTTTAACCACTTACTGTTGTATTTTTAACTAGCAACAGCCATCAATTACAAGTCATATCACTCTGAGACACTTAATAACACACACTTAACTGTTCTCCCCTCACACAATCAGACAAGTCACTTGATGCTTCTTACTCATGTAGAAAGTAATAGTAGTGTTATCACTGCCTGCCAGTGGCCCCCAAATCCAGAAGGGTCCCCCAGATTTGCCAGACAATCCTCCAAGGAATTTTGACAAAGGAAAAGGGTTTTTTCACAGATCCCTCTGACTGCTCCATCAGGCATTTCACAAGGACAGAAATGGATTTTTTGACAACTCATAAGGTGAAACTCATAAGGTTTTGACAACTCATGAGGTGAAATTACTTAACCATAAGCATGCAGGGAAATTTTCCAACATCCTAAGGCAGACTTGAACCCGCCACTGAGCAGATGCTCTGTGGAAAATGAACCCAGGAGACTTAGAGCTCCAACAACTGAATATGAATAGTAGCTGCATGTAGCTGTGTATCTTAGTGTAGGCAAGCACAATTTGCTGTGAGAGCAAGCCTACAGCAAAGCCAGGAGCATCCTGTGTTGGTTTTGCATGGCCTGGTTTTTAGCAGGGGGGCCACAGAAGTGGAGCCACACAAGATAAACTGATCCAAAGAAAGATTTCAATTGATTCTGCATCTAATACCACTTTCTTGAACAGTAGCAATATTGAGTTTAAGCTCAGTCAGTTGACCAAAGGATTCATGACTATCTGAAGGGCATGCAAACTCGCTCCCTTCATGTCCCTGTGTCTAACCTATAATCTAGAGAAAACATTGGGAGCACAGGTGAATTTCAGTGAGGTTTCAAAGGGACAGCAGTAACGTGGACACCCCCAACAGACAGCAGTAGATGCCATCTGCATTCAAGTCAAAGCAGAAAAATCACTATTTTTTGGAATTTATTATGGACTTTCAAATCAACTTCAAATGGTCTTAATACAAAAGAAAAACTTGAGAGAAGCTACACAACAACCAAGTGACTTCTCTGCTTTGTTTTGGTGTGGAAGTGCAGAGCTTCTGCTCAGTCTTCAGCAAAAGGAAGCTCTACTGAATTTAAGTTTAATAACAACAACTCAACCATTAATTTCAGGGGTTGCAAAAGGCTTCTGGGGGTAATAGGGAAAATTAAACAACACCAATGAGACTTGCACACAACAGCTGAAGTTCTCATCAGCAGAGTGGGAAGCTTTCTACCTCCTCTTATTTGAATCAGGGACTTTGGTGCACAGAGGAGAGGTTGTTGCTGAAATCACACAAGTTGAGTCTCCACTTTATCTTCTTCTATTTGCCTTGAGTAAACGCTCTACAGAGAGCAGGGCTTTAGAACCACAGCTCTGCAAGGCAAGAAGTTCATAAGGAGACAAAGAATTGCAAAGCCAAAGGTGCCAAGGGCATGACCAGAATCAATCAGGTTCTTTGGTAACTACATAATAAACTCGAGGGGTGAGGAGAGTTCCAAAAAATCTGCATTTTATCCTCTCCAAGCACACCAGAGCAGAGAGTGCCATGAAACTGCCAGCCTAAAAGCTGGAGTAGATGGCACCAAGTGTCCAGTCCTTCCCACTATTCACAGACTTAGGTCTGCTTTGGCACCCTACCTTTACTAACCTTCTTCAGAGTGCTCTCCTCTCCAAATGCAGCCAGATCTCAAGTGAGAACAAGGATGAGACAAAGTCTCGTTGCTTCAATTAATGGGCTGAGGAACAACACTCAGCTCTACCTAATTCAGGAACCACAGTGTTGCAAAGAGATGTCATTAGGAAATAGGTTAATCCAGGTTACTCCTGATCACTTTCTTGTTCTCCATGGGCATGAGAAAATAGTTTCCAGAATTAGTTGTTCCATCACCTTTGGAGGGTCTGAGACGAGGTCCCTTTCAACTGAAATATTCTATTCTATTTTATTCCACTACACAAACAATTCTGCAACAAGCCAAAAGCATTTGCCCATACCAAAATCTATAGTCATTCAATTTTATTGAGCATCAATCTCTAATGCATCATGTGCTTAGGTAATGTGTCAAAACATAACTCATACTACCTTAAAGGTATTTAACACTTTTATTTATTCCATGCACACAAGTATAATGGTAAAGATAACTTATATGGAATATGCTGAAACCTACACAAAATGTTTTCCTACCTCCAGGCATAATCTGCCCAACATCCTGCACAGTTAACACTGACAGCTTCTCCTCTGTATCCACTCTGATCACGCCGAAACTCAGACAATTCATGGATAACACTGCTTTTCCTGGAGGGGGGCCACCCAGTTCAGAAGGTCTAGAAGACAGAAAGTCCAGTTAGATACGAATCAACAGACCAATACTGGTGAGAGGGTCACTAAAAACATTCTGCTGGTTTCTCAGGCTTGGTAAGGTTCAGAAAAATAATGGTTTCTCACTTGGAACAAACAAGAGTTCAAGACTTACATAGTAACTAAATGAAGAAAGAGCTAAAACAAAACTCTACAAAATTTCAAAGTTTTTGTTTCAAGTTTTCTTGAAGTTAACTTTCAGAAAAGGCACATTTTGATCAGAACTGCTATCAAAAAAATCCAGCATATCCCATCCATTTGTCTATTAAAAATTCAAGTATTTATTTTTCTCAGAGCATCCCTTGCCATCTCCAGAAATCCAATGGCATTTCTCAGACCAGCCACAATATTTTTTTTTTAATTTTAGGCCCCTGTTTACAAATCATTGTACATAAGCAGTTGATTGAGAATTCACCATCTTCTTCCTCCAAAACAAGTAAGTCTTGTTTTGGGGGCATTTTAAAAGGCCCTCCAATACCTTCAGTGAGGATGAGACCTAACTTTCCCAAAGCACAAAAAAAACACCTTCTGCCTGACTATTCTTAGAAAATATTAAACTTTTTTAAGAAAAGAAACAAAAATCACCCATCCTTTAGTGAAGGAGGGACCTGTGAACTTCATATTTCCTCTGCCTAGATCTTTGGGCATCTCTATGTGGGTTATGGTATTTTCTGACTATCACCTTAACATGAGATTCCCCATCCCTGGAAGTGTTCAAGGCCAGGCTGGATGGGGCTTGGAGCAACCTGGTGTAGTGGAAGGTGTCCCTGCCCATGGCAGGGGGTTTGAACTCCTTCCAAACCAAAGCATTCTGTGATTCCATGACACGTTTCAATAGTCAAGCAAAGCTTCAGTTCATTTCTCAGAAAAGGGAATTACCTGCGAATAGCAACAGTCAGTGCCTCTGAAGAACTAGCACAAGGACAGATTACTTCTGGTCTCAAACCTCTGGACTGAAATACATTCAGGAACGCATCACAGGAAGATATTGACCCTAGAAAGAACCATCACATAATCAGAAACATTTTTCTAAGAGCAGGAAAGCTTGAGCTGCAGGAATTCAAAGTGTGTGCTCACTCTCAGCTCAGTTATATGAATATTGTTGCATTCATGTACAAACCAAATACTCTTTCAAACTGTCTGAAAGGCATTCCAGTTCATTGTAAGAGAGTAGATTTGGAAAAAGAATTCCTAGTGACTAACAACTAGACTGAATGAAATTCCCAGCTGTGTACCCCTCCTCTGGCAGCACTCACTAGCACTTAGTATCATGGGAAGTCCTTCAGGGATCAGAATACTTTGTCACTAAAGGTAACTTTATGTCAACCTCTTATACAGCTCCTATCTGATTGTTTCTTACAGAGGTGACAGCACTTATATGCTTCTGACAAACTTCACAATTCTACTAGGCCTCTAGCACTTGGCCCAAAGTGGATTATATCTATATTTATATCTTGTAGGCAGCAGTTCAAGTCAATTCATGGAAGAGTATAGCACTAATGAAAAAATGTGCAAAACATGAATTTACACTGGTAATTATAGCCAAGAAGTGCAAATTAAAGTAATGAAAAAGCAGTGGCATCACTGGCACACAAATAGTTTTACTACAGAAGAAACTGCTTAACTCCCTAGGCATCAGCTCTGACACAGGGCTTACAAGAGAGAGAATCTTGGCCAGACTGACACTCATGAAACACATCCATACTCACATGGATTGGCTCCATCTGCCACTATCAACATCCGCAAGGAGCTCAGGCTGACATCTCTCTGATCCCTCTGAGCCAAAAGTGACCAGTGCATATCACGGGATTTTACTACTGCTACACGGGCTGCAAGTCAAAACAATCATTATGCTGCATGTGCACAACAAAATAAAGACCAATTATAAAATGATGTAAGTATTACTGTGTTATTTACAGAAATCTATGAAACTACACACAAAATTTATGACACTACAAATGTAGAAAACAAATACAAATGCCAAATATTCAACTACTATAACCTGTATACTCAATGTCTCCAGTTGGACTTCATCATAGAATTTGAATGTTTGCTCTAAATTCAAATACTAAGAAACACAGTTTCTTTAAAGGTCTCTCAGAAGAAGCCATCAACATCACTCATCAGTGAAACTGTGAGCACACAGAATACTGAAATGGGGTAATCAGTGTGATACAAAGGCATTTTGCACAAACAATTTAATTTGTTTCAATAACCCAAAAAGAGATGGGTGAATTAAAACAACCTTTAGGGTACCTTTGTATGAGCAGACTTTCTGTATCCAGGAAAGTGGATTAACCTTCATTAATGCATAGGGAATACTGATGACATGCATCCTGTTCATAACACTCTACAAGAAAGAGATTCAAAAATAAATTTCCAAGTGGCTTAAAAAATATAGAACATGTAACAATGCTTAAATAAACCTCCCCATCATCACAGCTGCAGCATAACTCTGACAGTTAACTGGTAGTGAAAACTATGTGTATACTCTGAAAAAATACACAAGGTACAGCAAAAGCAACAGTTTATTCTGAAAAATATAAATACTGAAACAAAAACCATTTGAGAGGAATAATGAATTTATAGCCTCATTCTGATACCAGTACACAACCAATGAAAGAAGCAAATTGTTGCAGTTTCTTGCCTCTCTTGCAATACTCACCGTTAACACTCCATGCCAAAGGCCAGCCTCTCTTTTGAAATCCAAGACATTTGTTAGTGTTTCAGCTGAAAGCAAAGGAAAAAAATACCAGATTTAAAAAGCATATTTATAAAAATACTTAAGAACTACAAATATTTGTTCAAGCAACTCTGAAACTTCCATTACTGCTAAGAAACCGAAGCTCTGTTGCCTATAACAAACAGGCTGCTTAAGCTCCAAGTGGCTTGTATTACTTATGGCAATAATCTTTGAATTATGATTACTAGACTAGAATATTACAAGGTATTAAACATCTTGATTCATTGTAGTACCCCTTCCATCTGCCAATGAACTATGCAGACTGAAAATTTAGTCTTGAAGCAAACTTCTTCAGCTGAACTGAAGAAGTTGATCTGTATTTGAAAGAATTAGATCCAGTAAGAAATATCACCATGGCTCTACTAAATTTTTTTTAATATTTTCTCTGAGGAATTTCAGTATCTTATGCATTTCAAAAAAACAAATAAGAATCAAAGCTATTAAGTCAAGGATTCAATTGATGAATCAGTCCCTGATTGTTGAGGGATATCTTGTATTGATTAGGTAAAACTTGCTTATCACTGATGTAGAATGGATGGATGCAGGAAAGTACTTGGTTAAATGGTAGCACAGATTAACTCTATACAGATGGTCAAAACCAAGTGCAGTTCTGGGCTGTTCATTGGAAGAATGACTGCAAACAAACAGATCCCTGGGGAGATGCTCTTTTCTGGGACTTGATTAGGTAAGAGGAAGATTCCCTCCTTGATTACATTTTCACAGGTGGCTTAACACTCTTTCACACATCACACCCTTTATGAATGAGAAAGTTTGTCTTTCCCTTTGCAGTTGAAGTGACTACTCTGTATCTGAAGTTCTCTGGAGACAGCAGACATGATTATGCAACATGGATTGTCTGAAGATGCAAAGCTGTCAGAACACTTTTAAAGCTACATCTATCTAACTTACCTTCTGAATACCCACATGCCTGAGTCAGTGCATGACAGTGTGCCAGCATGGAGGCATGAGATACAGTAATGCCCACTGTGCTGCCCTCTTTACTTGTTTTGTACTGAGAAGAGAAAGTGTATGTAAGCATTAGATTTACAGCAAACCAAGAAAATTTACAGCAGTGAATTGAAAACGTATTACAAAAACAAACCTAGCTTTTTTAATTCAAAAAGCTAGCATAAAAATATATTTATGTCCACAGAATACACTACTATGGTAAAAAATCTGTTTGTCTAGTCCAATTAAATTGTCCTGGGGGTCCCAAAATGCTGATTATCCCCAATCTTCAACCTGACTCCACACAGTCACTCAACTGACAGTCTGCCTGGCAGCCTGATGGAAACATTCTTGTTCCACAATTTAAAATATTATACATAAAACAATATAAAACATTATACATACATACATAAATATATGTATCTTTTATTGTATCCAGAGTTTAGAGGAAGAAAAGATCACACAAACTATGACAGAGTAACCACAGAAGTTATCACATGCCCCTGCATCACCTCGATGTAAGCGATCTCGGCGCTGGCATCCCGGACCTGGGGATGCCAGTCCTTGGCTGGTTTTGCCAGATGCTTCCCATCAATCACAAACCAAATGAGACGAGGCCAGCCTTGAAAGAAAAAGAAAAGCTACTGTCATCACGGTTCCAAACATCAGAGTTTTTCCCCAGTATTCAGGGATAATGACAGGAGGCAAGCAAAAGCAAAATCCCCTGCTGGAGAGGAAGAAACAGCACAGAGCACTGCCATGACAATCAAGACAGCTCTTTATGTGTAAGAACCATGCAAGGAAACCCAAAAACTGAAGTTTGACAGCAGCAATGAATATATCTGCTTTTTATCCATCCCATAAAAACTAAACCCACACCTTTGAACGTCACCACCTCTCCAGTCTGAGCTTTTGGGAGGCCCTTCTGACAGGCATCAGTGGTTAAAGCTAACGTGACTCCACAGCTGCCCAAAAGAAACCCAATCTGCTGGCTGCCAGCATCCTGTAGAGAAACAAGGAAATAGCAAAATTACAAATAACAAAACTCTTGGACAGTTTGTTGTAACTTCTTCATGTTTAGAAAACATTAAGTCAATTTATATCCCAGGAAAAAACAAAAGTCAATCTTATAAGTCCTTTAAATGACTGAGAAAATTAAGTTTTGCTTAGTGCCAGCTAAGATCTGCAGCAGATCTAGTAAGAAAAGCAGTGTCAGAAGCAATGGCTGTACATCCCTCCACAACCCAATAGGATGTTTATAAATTCTGCTAAAACAGAAAGCTGGTTTGATGCTGTTTCTGAGTCCTGGCACACCAAGAAGCAGAGCCTGTAGCTTTTTAGCTCTTCCCTAACAATCTCCAGGTGTGAAGGATTATACCTGTATTTCAGACTATGGTGTCTCTGCCTGCCTCATTACTCAGCATCAGAGCTGAAAAAACAACCTCTCTCTGGTAAACTCAAATACTTCCGCACATATTTTTGAAAATACTGAATGAAAATAATTTCTACAATTACATACCCTAAAATAATTAAATTACTAGTTTAATATTACTTCCCCCTTTCCTAAACTGAATATTGAATATAATTCCAAGCACAGAATGTACACTGAACAGTCCACCTGATGCTTTCAAAGAGCAGGCTCTGATGGACCCCATGTAAGGACTGTAGGATTTAGATATACACACACACACAGACAAACACTTTATTTATCCAGCCATAAAAATGCTGAATGTATCTGCCTACCTTTCTTGTCAGTGGAACTTCTATTGGGACAGGAATAAGTTCTGCCAGGAGACATCCATAAAATGCCACCATAAACATAACTGGATCACTATTAGGAAATACCAGAGCTACCTACAAAAATAAAGTAAAATAAGAAAATTTTTTTTTTGTTATTTGGCAGAGAGGAGGGGCTGCTTTTTAATTTGTAGAACAAAATTTTCACAACAATGTCCAGGTTCACAGATAACCAGGCAGAGAAATACTAAGTATTGAGACAGTGTATTTTTATAAGCCACAGTAACGATTATTTCACAATATATTATTACAATATTTTATTATAAGGCTTCTTTCAGCTAAAGCTGTTCCTCACTATTTCATCCATAGGGACCACTTCCAACAGCAGCCTACCCGGTCTCCAGGCTTCAGCAGGGGCTCATTCTTAGTGGTTAGCTTGTTTAGCAGGGTATAGGCTAACTTCAAGCTTCGACTCCATAGCTTGCCTGAAGAATAAAAGAAGAAATTAGGAAGCAGAAACTAAAATTTTAACACTTAACTGGCAGATCTCAGTCCCTCACACATGCACTAAGCATGAAGGTATCAGAACAGTTGGCCGAGTCCAAGCACAATTTAGAACTTGGCTTCTTTTTGGTTTACCTCTTTTTTTTTTTTTAATTTTAAATGTAAAACTAAACATGCTATTCTAAACAACACTCAAAGCTCCACTGCAGAGTAATTAAATTACTGCAGCTGCTCAGCTATATTTCCTGCATACTTCATCTGTGAGAATGCAAACAATAAAGTTCAACATTCTAACATATTATCCAAGGAAATGCTGCAGTGAGCTATCCTGAAGGACAGAGTTATTTTCCCCAAAAATGCAATTTACTGTAATACTTCTAGGTCATTAATACAGGCAAGTTTCACTTCCCACCATTAACATCCTGATTATGCTCCTGAGGTATGAGTCTTCTCTATAAGGCTGTGCAAGAGGATGTTAAAATGGAATGTCTCCTCTGGGAATGTGAAGAGTGCATTATTAGTAATCTGTTTCTACCTCCCAGTTTACACTGGGCTATTTTTAGTGCTCTTTTATGAAAAAAAACCCCCACAATTCTAAGAGATTTACAAATAGCCACTCTGAAAGAACCAATATGTTTTGCAATAAACATTTTCTCTTCCTTAACTTCTTTAAAAACGTTTTTCATATACAATGAATTTATCATTTACATTCCTACAGCAATCTCCAGCCATGTGTTACAAGCACAGGCAGGCCCTCTGAAGCAAGGCAAACTGTTGTTTCATGGAGAACACCTAATTCCTCCTCTCAGCTGGCTCCAACACGTACCATAGGTCAGGGTATAAACTGCTTTCCCAGTGGTGTCCAGCGCTGTCAGACAGGGGGCTTTGGACTGGGTGGTTCCCCAGCGCTGCAGGGCAGCCAGCAGTGAGGGGGGCCAGTTGGTCACCACCCCCAGGGGCTCCCCTTTGAGTACATTCACTTGGTTTCCTTCAGGCTTTGGTTGATTCGGGTCAGGCTGTTGCACTAAAAGCAGAGCACAGTTAAAAGGGAAATGTCAATCTGTACAAAATGTCTAAGTTACTCTTCACAGGCTATTCTATGAACCATTCACCTCTTCCTCACAGCTATCACTATTTCTCCTCTGCTTTATGATGGTACTATGCTAATCATCTGTTGGCTTCCCAAAAAACAGTGACCATCACTTCAGAGTTGTGATTCCACATTATCAAAAGACCAGAATTTGAATCTCTAGTCCACTTCTCTCTACTTCGGAAAGCTACTGTTTTCTGCTGCTTGTTCTCCACATCTGTTTCAAGGAGAACCACCTTAAGTCAAGAAGGGCTATCAGAGACAACAGCTTCAGTGACTTCTGGACACTGATTTTTGCTGCACTGAATTCTCAACAGGTGATGAAAAATGACACTGTGCCTGGCTAACAATACATTTTTAAGGAAAGGCCTTCTGTTAAAATCCTGCTCTCCAAGCTGCTCCAGAAAGTGAAGTATCTTGATCTTAGTTAGCAAATGCTCAATGTAGGCAACCAGCAAAATTAATGGTTCCAAGTGATGCTTTCCACAATTACATACACCTCAATGGAAATTCAGCTGGAGAAACTTCAGCAAAAGACTAGAATCACAAAAAGTATCAAACCAATAATAGGGGAACTCTAGTGGCAGCTGCTCAGAAATGTCACACTGAGTAAGAAGGCTGAGTTTAGGATTATCTTCCACTTGTGATAACATAATGACCTTTCTTGCTCCACTGTATTAATTTTACCATGACTAGTTTCCTATTGAGAAGAGAAACCAACACTCGCTAAGAATCAGTTCTGTCATGAACCACTTACATAAGGAGTAAAAAATGTATCTGAAAGAAAATTAACCTTCAAGCAATTCTTCAAAATCATCCACAAAAAACTCCTTCAGAGGCGGGCGCTTCGGTCTTTTCAAAGTATTTAGCAGCTGCTGGATTTTAGAGGACACTCTGCTGTTCACTGGGACACCTGCCAAATGGAAAAGATGTATTATTTATCATATATTAACCAAAATGCACTAAAACACACAACTTTCAGGTGGAAAAATCATTCAGGATGAGTACCTCGTTTGGAAGAGAACAGCTTTAACTAGTAAGAGTTTCCACAATGGATTTATTTGCTTTCCAACAATGCTGTTACCTGGCTGACACAGACATCTTCTCATGCTTTATTTTAGCTTTTCAAACCACTGATCCCTTCATGAGATTTCAGCTGAAACATGAACAACGTCCTTTTCTCCAGCAATCTAGATATTTACTACACCTTAACATTCATTCCATTCCAAAAGGATCAGAATGCTTGGAAAAAAATGAGTGAATCTTTCAATATTTTATAGGGCTTGTAAAAACCATCACAACACAAAACACGTTAAATGCCGATTTTCATTTGTATACGTTAAACGCAAATATATGTATTTATATTTGTCAAAATTTAAAGCTCTGAGGCAATATAAAATTAAGATGCATATGCAGATATATATACACAAGGGGACACAGATGGAAAGGTAGGAGGTCTGTAATGCAATCACCATCTGCAGTTTCCAGAATGCTGCTGCTGTAGCCTCTGGGCACTCCTCGCACGGAGGCGACCTGCGGGCGCTCGTGGTGCAGGTATTCCACCAGGCCAGTGGTCACGTCAGGGGGGGCAGAGTGGTTCTCTGCAGAAATGCAACACAGACACAGGAGCTCATCAGGCACATGAAGAATCAACAGAATCAAAACTGCTTCTTGCATGAGGGTATTTCACAAATCCTCACAGGGGCTTGACAATCTCCTTACAACCTGGAGGCACACGCCTGCTTTGCTTGGAGCTGTGCCCCATTTCCTGGCTGTAGAGCAATGCTTAGGGAATATCACAGAATCACAGAATGATTTGTGTTGGAAGGGACCTCAAAGCTCATCTTGTCCCACCCCCTGCCATGGGCAGGGACACCTGCCACCACACCAGGTTGCTCCAAGCCCCATCCAACCTGGCCTTGGACACTCCCAGGGATGGGGCAGCCACCGCTGCTCTGGGCACCCTGTGCCAGCCAGGGCCTCACTACTCTCACAGGGAAGAATTATTTCCTCATCTGAGTCTCTCTTCTTTTTTAATTTAAAACCATTCCCCCTCGTCCTATCACTAACTGTCCCTGTAAGAAGCTGCTACCATCATTCCAAAAATGTAACCATGGTTATAGAATGGTTTTGGATGGAATGGTTTAGGAAATGGCAGTATTTTTGAGAAGTGTTTAAACAACAGACAACAAGAACAGGAAGACTGAAATATGCAGAATTCTGATGAATAAAAATAGGAATGCAGCAGGGAAGAGCTGGAGAAAACCCTGCTGCCCAGGGGGGCTGGAGCTGCCAACAGCCCTTGGAGGACCTCAGCATGTCACAAATCCTGCCAGAAAAACTGTAGGCAGAGGGAGATCTGGGCAGTGCTGTGAAACGCAAACATAATCCCCCACTATGAGGCACTGATCAGCTTCAAGATAGCAAGTGCTTCTTGCACTGCTCCCACATTTCCAGAGCTGATACACAAGCCACAAGCCCAGCTCTAAGTGGTTTTAGAGGGATCACCAGGAGAAAAATTTAAATCCATTCCCATCCTTTCCACTGGAACTCACTGCAATGCCAATGCTTGCATTGCAGAGACTAAATTCCTTTCATGTGGGTGAGGTACACAAAGGAGAAAGTGTTACTTAATCTGTCACAAAAATGCTCAGGATTCAGTAACCACAAAGATGACAACTGTGTAAAGCTGACCTGTATAACCACTGCACAGGACCCACAGAGAGCCCATGTACACACCTGCCTCATGTATATGCTCTCACTCTGTTCTATGTATTTTTGAAGTTGCTTTTTGGCTGTTTTTTCTTTTCCCTTAGCTTTCCCAAAGTGCCAAACCAGAGGCTTCCTGCAGCACACAACCTGGCCACAGAGACAAGTGTACCTGGTTCCCATTCCCACCTGACAAACCCTCCAGGGACTAGCAATGTCTCACTAGGTATGGAGAAAGAGTAGGTTCAATTTTCAGGATTTATGCTCAGATAAAAACCGCATTAGCTTAATTAAGAATTTGAGCATTTTATTAATCAATGCCCATGAGACCCCATGCTATTAGCTTGTATCATCCAGAAATACCATGGCACAGCAGGGTAAGAGAAGTGGTGAGGAGTTAAAAAAGAAAGTGTGAGCAGACTTATGACTTCAGGAAGAAAGGTTAATTGGATTCAGACTGAAGGACCTTTGCATTAGTGATGACAAGACAGAGATAAATGCAAGAGAGTAGTGTCCAAAGGAAGAACAAATGGGATATGACAGAGAATTAAAAGGCATGATGATTTGTACTTCCAGATGCTCTAAGAGCTAAGGTGGGAAATACTCCACAGTTGATATAGTGACCTTGAAAAAAAACAGGACATACCACCAGCCTTATTCATCAAAAAAAAAAATTACACAAAAGAAAAAAAATCCCCCCTGCATGAAGGGTTGTCCTTGCTGTTATTAAGTGAAAGACAAATATCTTAAAAATAATGCACATTTGTATCTGACTCCACTGAATACTGTAACTTTGCACTTCCAACAGTGCAGTTTACTGCCTGGGAACTTAGTTCGAGCTCACCATTAAAAATGCAGGCTGGAGAAGATGAGCTGTAAGGAACAAGCTGCTAAATATAAATTCTCCAACATCTCAAAACTGTGAATAGCTTTTCAGTACATAACCAAAACACAGAATATTTCAGCAGGGAATGGCAATTAAGATATGTAAGATGCCTTCAGATTGCTGATATCAGCACACTATCTGAAAAATAAATAAACTCATCCTCTATACTCTAGGACAAATCAAAGCCCCTTTTAGAAAGTATATGAGTATTTATCAAGAGTCATAAAAGTTTGCAGTGTAAGAACTGAGTCAGTTTTCATATTCTTATGAGCTAGGAAAATACATGCAGACAGGAAAAATGACCCAACTGAACTGATATTGGCCATGCATGAATGTTACCAAGCTAGGAATGAAAACTGATAGAACATGCCAAGCATTGCAGGAATGAGGAAGAACATTCTTATGTGAAAATGCATTTTTTTTTTTTTTTTTGTCAAAGGCACTGGAAATTTTATCTTTATAAGTATTTTTAGTAGATCAGCTCTTAAAGATCCCTGAGCTTCCTTCCTTCCAGATACTATAATTATTTCCTATTAATGAAATTTTAAACCTGCATACAGTCAAACATTCAGCTGCTTAAACACTGGACTCTGAACTCTTTAGTAAGGCCTTGATTTTGCATACAAGGTATTGATTTGTATGTTGTTGATTAAATAGTCCTGACAGACAGGTCTATCTGGCCTGGGGCATGAGACATAACAAGATGCTGTGCTACATTTTGGGTATCTTGCAAGTTTTTACAGCTATATTAAGAATTTCATCAATCCCAGTTAAGCTTAAAAGGTTAGTCATAATTGACTTTTAATCCATAATATGAAATCCAGAATGGCTCAAAGTGAAGTGATGACAGATTACCTCTTTCTTACATCTACCAAGGACAAAAAAAATTGCAAATTCCTCATTATTAATAAGCTTGGAAATGGAATATGAAAAATTAGGTTTCTTTAAAGGTTTTGTACAAACAGCAAAAAATTTCCCTAATGATTAGTACCTCTGATTTTGTAACCTTCCCAAAGGTTCTGTGTGTTTTCCTGTCTTTTGGATGCTTACCAACTGAATCATATCTGAAATACACAATCTGACATTGTTTAGGGTAAATACATGCAGATTGGAAAGCATGCAGCAAAATCAGGATTCCTTTGAAATTCTGCTTTGGAATCCACTAAAACTGAACCTTAATTTCTTGGTAAAGCAAGCATTTTACCAAGAAGAATGCATGTTCAGATCTCATGAGCAACTGGCTTGGGTTAAATACATACACATACCTACCTGGTCTGTGAATTGCACATTTTAAGGCCATTCACAGCTATCTCCTGGTGAAGACCTTTGTGTTTAGCCCTGCTTTGGGATCGGTAATCTGATTTTCATTCCAACCACACCGGCAGGTTTACTGACCTATCTGCGTGTGTGCCATGAGATCTGCAAGCACAGTGGCAGCAGTGGTGGCAGGAGCTGTATTGGAAGCAGCAGCAGGTTTCCCTCCAGGATGAGATGAGGTGGAGGATGCAGAGGATGAGGTGGAGGAGCCCTGAATGACCCGGTTAAGCCAGGGCTCTACGTTGGAATGGCTCTGGAACGGAGTGGAGCTGATCCGCCCTTGCCGCCGCAACGAGCCCTCATCTTCTGATGCTGACGATGTGTCTGTGGTCAAAATAATGATGACAGGCCTGTAATGGGGGAATGGGAGTGACCCAGCACCAGGAACACGGCGTTGGGCCATGCTCCACGTGCTCCGCGCAGCTTTGTCGTGTGCGACACGCGAGGAGCGCGTACCAAGGAACGGGATATTCACACACACAAATCCCTCTGGCTGCCCTTTGTTGGGTTAGGGGAACAACTTCTACACATGAGGGCCACAACACACTTGGAGCCAAGTTTCAGTTACCTCCAACTTCTACACATTAGGGCCACAACACACTTGGAGCCAAGTTTCCAAGCGTGTACCAAAGCAATGGGACAGTCGCACACACAAATCCCTCTTGCTGCTGTTTGTTGGGTTAAGACAACAACTTCTACACATTAGGGCCAGAACACACTTTGAGCTAAGTTTCAGTTACCTCCAACATTTGGAACGACATGAGATTTAAAGAAGGCTTCTACCTACAGCAGAAGATCCAAGAGCATCTCATCCCGTCCCTGTTCCACTGAAAAAATGTTTCTGTTCTGAACAGGTAAATTTTATCTCACCACACCTGAATAAAGCCCTTTTTTTGGTTGTTGTTGATTTCCTTTTTTACTCTTTTTGAGGGGAAGGGAATTCTTCACTTTCCGATTGGTTTGAGAACTAATTCCTAAAAAAACCATAGTGCTCTGAAGTTCAATGAAACAGTTATTACAAAGCATGTATTTTAACCACATAAACTGATATGAATGAATAATACACAGAAATGCTTAGTAAAGCATCTTTTCATTCTAGATGTATATTTGTTGCTGTTAGAATTCTGACAAAGGGCTCCTAATTTAATTACCATCCAGTTACTTACAACTTTCCAGATGTTTCCCTTTGGAATCTTTCCTTACTTATTCTCCATCCAAGAGAAAAAAAAGGTAATTCTAAATATCCAGAAAATACATCCCTTGTGATTTTGAGTGAAAACCAGAAAGTCTTACTACAGAAAAAATCTTGCCCTCACAAAGAGATTGCTGAATTTTAATGACTTGATCTGTTACATGCTTTCTGTAAGGTAGGGTGTCTGTTACTATACTCTAAGAGTCCCAGACAGGGAAATTTGGGTTTGGTTACCAGGAATTCTGCAACTTTAATTTTGGCTGTATTCTTAATCCTCGGGACACAGAACTGTTCAGCTAGATACAATTGTTCAGCTAGATACAATTGTTCAGCTAGATACAATTCCATATACATTTCTTGAAGCAACATTAAAAAAGCTACTCCTCATCTTGGGCAACACATTTCAGTTACCAGCTCTTTAATTTTCTGATTTTCAAGAATATGTACATTCCTAATAACTTCAGACTAACTTCTCTTAGGAGTCTAAAATCATAAAAACTAAAAAAACATTTCATAACAGTCCCATTATCTTGATGGCATTTTCAAAGTTAAAATTTGTAGGTATCTCATTATTTGACCTCCCTCATCAAAAATGACAATTTTGAATAAAAATACCCAAACAATAGATCTCTGAGAAGATTCAGCTGTGTGCATCCCCATTCTTGGGTCCATGTGATACTTCCAGCCTGCTGCCACATTTGGAGTTTTTGGAAGCTGACTCCATTTGCTCCTGGAGAGAAGCCAAACCTGTCCTATATTGCTTGGAATCTTCCCTTTCTTTTAGGCAGAAAGCAAAAACAAATAATCCCAGGAATATGAAACAGGATGGGATTATGAACAGCCAGGAATTAAAAAAAAACCCAAACCACCGTGTCTGCCATTTCTCATCACTTCAGAGGATGAAACAAAACCACAGAAAAAGCAGGTTTCTCACAGAATACACACTCTGATAATGTCTCCTTACCTAGACTCAAGACAAACGAAGTCTGTGTACAAAAATGGAGGATCCAGGGTAAAAGCATTCTAATATCAAAACATAATTACACCACGAAGTAGCAAGGTCACCCAGCAGGAGCTCTATGGCAGGGGTTAATCCATGGACCCTGGTGTGTGGTGACAGAACAGTGACAGAATACTGTGTGCTTGGCTTCCAGCTCTTCCTGGCTGGGAGCTGACCCAAGACAGGCACAGAAGCCACCCCTCTTTGAGCCAGATTTGCATGAAGGCTCAGCTCCAGTTCTGATTACAGGAAATTTGTGTGGGAAGGATCAGAGACTCAAATAGGACAAAACCAGAAGTGCGTTCAAATTTTTGGAAGGATGACTGATAAACATAGCTCCTTTACTGCCAGCCAGGAGCTGGATTTCAATTTAACACTGTGCTGAGAACCATGGACTCACAGAATGGTTTGAGTAGGAATATCCTGAGTTGGAAGGGACTCATGAGGAATACTGAGTCCAACTCCAGGCCCTGCACAGGAGCACCTAAACAATGACACCACGTGCCTGGGAGCATTGTCCAAATAATTCATGAAGTCCAGCAGGCTTGTGGCCATGACCACCAGGAGCTTTCAGCTCCTATTATTTAAGGTGCTACTGCACCCTGCTCAATCCCAGTGTGAGCACACCTGGCTTCTTTGCTGACCACCTGCACAGGCATGTTACAAGATGACGCTCCAGCAGCACAAATACACAAAAAACATGCAGATCCCACGGCCTCATCTTGCTCTGTACGCACATGTA
This sequence comes from Chlorospingus semifuscus, assembly GCA_035048045.1. Taxonomy (NCBI): domain Eukaryota; kingdom Metazoa; phylum Chordata; class Aves; order Passeriformes; family Passerellidae; genus Chlorospingus; species Chlorospingus semifuscus. Next base: position 1,194,787 of record JAWWMS010000002.1, on the reverse strand, counting down.
TAGCATGGAGTGCAGGCTCAGGGGCATGGCCAGGGACATGTTCCATTTACACACCACCAGCCCTTTTGATCCTATATCCTGCTGTTTTCCCCACACTTGTTCCTGCCTCTGTCTGCACTTCCTCACCTTAACATTCCATAACAAGACTCACACAGTTCTGAGATACTCTTGCCCTGCCTCCCACACTGTGTCCCTCATCCAGTCCAGAAGACGCCCTAGTGCTGACTGCTCTTGATGGCCTTCACACCTGGCCAGGAGGGCTGAGGCTCTGCAGGGACAGGCCTGGACAAGGTGACTCTTCTCAGAGTCCTGAACTTGCCTTCCTGTTCGTTGCTGTTCCAGTGTCCCTCTGGGCTTGTGCAGATGGGGTTGGTGCCTCACCTGCCATGCCCCAGGCTCCTCTGCAGGTGAGCAGGGCAGCTTTTATCACACATTCCCTCCACAGCATCTCAGACTCTTTTTAAGTTGCTCAGAAATAAAAGATATTTTAATAAAAATACTTAGCATATCTTCTAGGCAAAACCATTAAGGGTCAAGAAAGACCATACGTAAGAACACAGAGGATTATTGTTTACTAACTAATGAAATAATTGGAGAACCCACAAAAATAATATACTTAAATGTGTGACTAGCAAACTAAAGTGGGATTCTCTTTAAATGGGAAGAACAGAAAGAAGAAATACATCTCAGAAGGCAGGAGGGCAGCATACTTGAACTCTTCTTTTAGAGAAGGGGGTTAAGAACTGGAAATGGTGGAGAAGGGCAGTACAAGTCAGAGTGCTTCTGCTCCTGGGCCACATTACAAAAGACACATGCACATTCTCAAAATACAACATCTTAGGTAATCCCTCTTTGCATACAAGACACTGGCCTCAAACCATTTGGCTTGCTAGCACAATATGTTGTACAATTTTCTTAACCTCCAGAAAATTCATTGTGAGACAACAGAAGATCACCTTTCCCCCCTAAAATTAAAGAAAGTGTTCTGCCACAACCAATCTGAGCAATTATAATGTATGACTTTGACTGTTTCAATCTGCTCACCACTGAATAGCTGAAACCATCTGATGAGTGCTCTGCAACTGGTGCAGCAACTTAATGCTCTGGTATTTTCTTCAGCTTTTAAAAGAAGCATCTTCCACAGTGTGAAATGAGGTTATTTTCAGCTCTGACATGCTTGCCTAGATTACCTCTTCTGAGTGACATAGGATGTAAGTTAACATACTTAATGCATAAAGGGCACCTGCTCTCTATGACTGCTTTCATATGGACACTATCTCTAGATGACACTCTAAAAACCACAAGGAAAAACATCACAGCATAAATCCAATGAAAACCTGATTAGAGGTTTTGATATAGAACTTTAGTGCAACCAACTAAAAACTTAGGGCAAGGACACCTTCAGCTATCCCAGGCTGCCCTGTCCAGCCTGGCTTTGAATATTTGCTGGGATGGGACAGCCACAGCTTGTCTGGGCAGCTCTGTTAACTCTCTGCGTTCACTCAGCACGTACCTGGAGGGGTGTAAGTCTCTACTGAAGAGTGCACCAGGACAGAGCGTCTCTTCGAGGGCATGGGCATCTTCCTCTCTTTGTATTTTGCAAGTGCTGCTTGTACTGCTTCAGTGTGGACATCTAGATAGAGAACAAACAAACAAAAAGGTCAGAATTTCTGTTAGGAGCAATGAATCAACACCACTGCTTCCAGCTCCAATCCAGTGCAGAAGCAATGGTTTCCAAAGCTAAGGGAGAAAATAAGCAAGGCAAATTGATGTATTTTCCTCATAAAATCAGCCTGAAAAAGCTCTGTGAGTAGCATTTGGAAAACCTCCTTGAAAAAAACAGTATGTTGGTTTTGACCTATCAGTTATTTTCATTTGGGGGGAAATTTCAATGCAGATTCTGTAAATTTGCAACAGCATTTGACTCTTCATCCTCAAAACCCAGGAAGGGAAAAGAAGTGCAAGTACATGCATACTTGAAGTTCTCACAAAACAATGCAAGTAATAAAAAAACAGAAAAAAGATGCTAATGGACTTAATGATTTTAGAGCTATTTTTCAACTCTAACAAAATTCCATGATTCTATATGAAGAAGGGAAAAGACACACAGAGCTTTCACTTTCCTGAAAGCAAGAATTATCCTAAGAGGCTCAAGGGTTGTATTTTAACTTTACTAATTTTTAGGCCAAAACTAAGATTAACCAGGAATTCAGTGTTCAATCAAGACTTTGCTGCAGATAAAATTTAATGTATTCCAGTGATTTTTCAGCAGCTTTTTTTCTCTTTGACATCTACATTCCAATGGTGTCAAAAGCTAAAACTTATGCAGGAAGAAAATTCATGAGAAGTGAACAGATGTTGAAGAGGAATGAGGCAGACCAAAAATATACTTTGACTTACCACCAAGACTCAAATTCATGAAAAGCACAATACAACATATACACACTTAAACATAGGTACAATGGGCTGGTTGTGGTTTAGGAATGGCATTCTCCAATCTATATTCCCTCTGAAAACACTTCAAGACAGGCACTGCTCACTCTCTTCCCCCTCTCCCTCCTCTGTGGTAGGATGGAGAGGAGAATTACTTGGAGGCACAAAAGGCAAAGACCATGGGTTGAGGTAAGAACAATTTACTGAAAACAGCAATGAGAAATGAAAATGAACAGCAAGACTAATGACAGAGGGAACAAGAATTGCCACTGCTGAGCGTGGCAACCCCTGTCAAGAGACAGAACCCACAACAGGACAGAGCCCAGGAGTGAGTACATGATTCTGTACTGGGCTGACCACATTTCTTCTACATGGAAACTGCTGCACAAGGTTTTCAGAATTTAACTATTCAATTTGAAAGAAAACACATTCTTTCAGTAAGTATCCATCTACTCTTTGGCTATGATTTAAATATGTAACAAGTAGACAAATTTGAAGGTATGAAACTATTTGTAGGTATGTAAATGTCTATGACAGACATATACTTACACAATTTAGGCAAAATATACAATGTAACATAATTGTACATATAATTTTGTACATATAATATACAATGTAACTATCCCTGTACCTACAGGGATTTACCCTGGCGAAGATTACAGTATCAGTATTTTACAGTATCATCTCTTTTTTAAATTTAAAAAGTAACATTTCTGTACTGGCCCTGAACTCCCTTTGGTCACGCCCAGCACAGGGCCATTCCTAAGGACCATGCCCTTCAGTCTGGCCAAATGGACTCTACAAAATCACAAGAATCCCTGAGGATATGGTCCCAGACACCAACCAGTTCCTCACAGCAATAACATCATTTTTCAGTCTGCAGCTCCCTGCAGATAATCTGTTCAGAGCAGCATTTAAAATATGTATACATGCAAATATGCTATCCCACCTGTGTGCTCCTACAAGACTCAGGAATGTACTAAGTAGATGCTTATCTCAAAGAAGAACTTTTTGTGCAACCAGCATGGGAGGTTCAAAGATGATGTTGTTATGAGAGAAAAAATATTAAGAAGGAAAAAGAAAAAAAAAACCCTCAGTAAAACCTCTACTCTTTAATACAGTAATTTTTTTTGTCCTGGTTCTCCTGTCAAATTTTTGCTCCTGTCCTTCACACCAAGGGCTTAATAATAGATGTTTCATAAATTAAAAATTCCCCATTGCTTATGTCTGCCTGTTTCCTTCTCCATTTCCACATGTAGGCTTTTTGTCAAGTCTTGGTTTCTCCCAATCCTCAGTTTTGCCTATAATTGTCCACTAATGAAGATTATTCCCATAGATATCCAGAAGCAAACCTTTTATATCCCCAAATTCCAGAAACTTTACGCAGGATTCAACATCAGGGTTGTTTCTGCAGCCTTAAAAGTAGGGGGAAAATGTCCATTCTGCAGGATACATTTCCTTGGCAGAACTTCCAGCCAAAACCAAGCTGGGATATTTCTAAAAAGAGACAGTAAGCGTGAGATGGAGTCACCTCCACCATGCCTACGTCTACATACAATTTAAAAGACATTTTTGTTACATTAACATCTCATAGCATGCAGGGGAACATAAATTGTTCTCCAGAACAAGACTTCCAAAGAGCAAAATAACACAACATTTGTACTCTACATATATGAAGCCATTAAATAATGTGGCAGATTAGAAATGAAAGCATTCTTAGACAGTTGTGCATTTTGGGAAGGGAAAGGCCTAGCTGGAGGCAAGGGTGTGCTGGGGCTTCTTAACAAAGCAGAGCAGGGCAGGTCATAACATCACACAGATTTGTGAGAACAAGCATGGGAACTACTTTTTATTCCATTTCCAGAGGGCAAAATCACTACCACCTCATCCTCTAGCCCTAATTCCCATCCCAAAACCTGGAACAGACTAGATTAACTGATAAAAATGCAACCAGGAGACAGCCAGGATGAATTTGTATTCTGTTCCATGTTTTATTTTTACAGTGCCAATTTAACTCATCATTCCCTCTACACTCATTAAAATCTATTCCTGGCTTGAAATCTTTCCTATAATATCTTGTCCTTGGACATCAGCTGAGTAGGAACATCCTCTCTCATCCAAATCAATGAAGTAATTGCTTTCACTTCCCTGGAACACTTTGTTCCTATTCCACTTTGGCTTTAAGAGTTTTTCTACATGATGAAACACATTTCAATAAAACAAGTAAAAGGAATGAAATTATTTTAAGGCAGCAGAACACTTAAGGTACAAAAATTCATTCATTAGTATAAATTAAAATTTAACTGGATATTGGAATTGCAAAAAGAAACTCTACCACTGTCTGTTACTTAAATTCTTCAAAATTAACTGTGAAAGTGATTCACCATGTAAGAACTGTGGAGTTCAGTTTTCTTCAGGGAATTCATCACTCATAATCAGACCAAATGTGTCACACTTTTGAGAACAGGGATCACAAACGCTCACTGGAAGTGATGAACAGCAAGCCCAGCATTTTATTAACACAAAGAATATATGTACCAAAGTGAGGGAAAAAACCCATATACTGCCATCCAAAAAGCAGAATAAAGTCTTGGAGAAGTATTTCTAAGCTTCTGCACTTTATTAAGCTGGATACAACCATCAACAATTACTAACTTATTATAAACATTTTCTCCTTCTGCTGTAGTAAACCACATAATCTTCTCTCCAGTTCTTTGTATCTATTCTCATTTTCTTTCTTTCCACGTGTCCTTAAAAAAGGATTAAGGAGGAAAACTAAAGTAATTTGTGGACTATAAATCACCTATACTCTTACAGTTCCTAAACTGTTCAGCTATTAGAAGAGCACTTGTTCCTATTTGTAGCTTCTGCTCATTTATCAGGCTCTGATTCTGGTCCCTGCCTCAGGCACAGAAGGAAGAATTTCTTCAGTTGGTTGAAGAAAAAAATGACATTTATAGGCTGACCAGTGTCCCTGCTGCTCATGCATTTCAAAATACAAAAAGGCAAAGCAATAAGCACTATGTAGGTGGGATGAAGAGAGGACCTGGAAAAAGGTAAAATCCATGGGTTGAGATATGAACAATACTATCTGAAGTAAATTAAAATGTAATAATAATAATGATGACCATAATAATAATAATAATAATAATAATAGGCTTAGAACAAGAATAATAAAATATGAGCATTATTCTCATTGTAAATCCAAAACACAGTACTGTACCAGCTATAAAGAAGAAAATTAACACTATTCCAGCTCAAGCCTGGACAGCAGGCTTGTATTTATCAATAGTATTCAGTGTTGGAATTTTTTGGATAATATTTGTTGTTTGAAGACAAGTTTTCTGGGGATGATAAAAACATACAGTTGATTTAAATACAAAACTCTTCTGTGAAACTATTTTAAAAAGTGCTTACAGGGAGTAAATGACAGATCAATTGTATAAAAAGACAAAATTGTTTCACTTCCTTGCTTATTTTAAGTAATTTATGTTGATGGTTGTGAAGTACCTATAATTGCTCCAGAAAGAGATCCTGTTCTAGGAAAAGCTGCATTCTCCCCTCATCAACTACTCTTGAAAAAGACACAGGAGAACTGATGAGATTTGAAGCAAGGAAAACAGGAACTACAGACTGGAAGGAAAGACAGAAGAAAGAACAACACACCCTCCCTTCCCTATAACAGTCTAAACTAAGGTGTGAGATTGAGGGAAGGAGGCTGAAGCTGGTTATCCCTCACAACACTCAATGTGTGCCAGCACACAAGGAAGGCAAAAAAGGCACCAATATCTGTTTGCTGACAGAAAGAAGCCAATCATTAATGCAATAAATCTGAAGAATTTTTTTTAACTACAGAGGAAAAAGGGGAATAGATATGGGTATCCAAAAACCATATCTACATTTCCTTGCACAGACCTAAGTAAGTTTGACCTAAACCAAGTCAAACAAAACTGTCACCATTTGGTTTTGATACCATCTGAGCACATTAAGCCTTGTCATGTATCACTAATGAGAGAAAGAAATCCAATTATGTGTGTTGTAACTAAGAACTTAGCAAATTTCCAAGTAAAGAACTTGTTCTAGGCAGAAATATTTACTGAAAAATTAGTCTGGGGAGCTGTGATAGGAAACCACAGCAGGACATGGCAGTCCCACCAAGGACTACCTCCCAAGGCTTTCCTGCTGTAGTTGTGCTCTCCTTGCAGATTTTTATTTCTGTTAGTTTAACAGTGGTACATCTTACTCTAATTATTTTCTATACTATAATTTTCTATAACATATTTCTATAATTTAATAATTTAAAAAATATTTTAAACATGTCATTTAGCTAATTACAACACTATGCAATATTCCCTGGCATTCAGAAGTTTTTTCTCTGTGTAGCTTTCTCAGGAGTCTGTATATATCCAGAGAATATTTAGGAAGTCTCATTCATCATTCAGTTAGCCCTAAGGAATGTACAAGGCACATCTGCTCCAACTCTGGAGCAAGGTTTTACTTATCAGCAGGGCAAATAGGATGCAATAAAACTCTGCCCAAGCAGTGGCAAGACAAGGTGACCCAAGAGCAGCCTCCTGTTCATGATATACAGTGCACGCCATCACTTGCACTTCTCATCCCCAAAACCAGGATGTGGAATTACCCTGCTCAACAAACAGAAAAATAACCAGCTAGAAGTCCAAAAGTATATAGGAGAGAAAACCTTTCAAACACCTGTTTTTCCTGACTATTGTGACAAGGAATTTCACAGGGAAATGGTGCACTTCAACCACCTGAAAAGTAACAATGGGAACAGGATGCAATGAGGATATCAGTATTTTCACACAATTTTCCAAAACAGGTTTGTCACTGTAGTGTCCATTTAAAAAGAAGTAGAATATCTATTGTGATATTTCCCTTTTTTGTGCACTTGCTTTAAACCAGGAAATATTAGAAAGAAAGCTACAACAAATATATAACCTTGCTTTAACAAAATAACCCAAACAAGCAAGCAAAAAATCCTCCAAATTCACACACTCTAGTCTCCAAAATTTTTAAGTAACTGTTATACAGACTGGAAGCCCAATTTTGTTTTCTCAGCTAATATGAAAAACCTGTTGAGCATGGTAAAATTCACAACAAGAAACACATCAGAAGCCAGGCCTACAGTCTTGCATTTCCTGCAGGCCGAATTCAAACAAAACCACTCTTGTAACAAAACAAGATACTTGAAAAGCATTCATTACGTCTTCCCTCCTCCCAAAGCACTACACCTTTCGGTGCAGGTACCATTTCACAGGGATATTTTCCTCTGAGGACATGAGATGCCTCAGCTGTCTCTGTGTCCCTTACCGGATCGGAAGCGCTCGTCCCTTGAGTTGGTGGATCGGGATTTCTGCTGCTTTGCTACCCCAGCAGTGGCTTGGGAAGAGCCTGGGACTCTGTTCTCTGCTTGCAGGGATGGATCCACACCTGAAACATAGTTTATTTTAGTACCAACTCAGCTTACAAACATAATATCTGATCCCCACGTCTACATTGTTTCACTACAACTGGTGCAAGACAGTATCTTTAAAAAGGGCTCATCTTCTACCTGCATTTTAATCCAATTTGATCTACACCCATTTAACACAGCAATACTCAAAAGATTCACATTTTACAAAAGTGATGCAATTCTCTAGTAAGACCTTTGCAGATATTTATGCAGAATAACTGTCAGCTTCAGCTGTGTAAAAGCTCCTGCTGTAATCTAGGTTGTCTGGTTGCTTCATGTACTCCTGAAACGATGACAGACCTTCCCAGCCCCACACAAAGTAATAAAAATAAGAGAAACTGAACCATTCTCTAGTTGTTTGCTCTGCACCTTATTAGAACAGGGCTCCAGATAAGCCAGAGCAGTTGCTTATGTTTAGGCTGGCTAATATTCAAGAAGATGAATTTGAATTCTACATTGTAGCACAACAGGAATAAAAAATCAAAGGGGTGAACAGTAACCATTAAATATCCACTATCCCTTCCCCATCTCCAAAATGAGGAGACTCCCTGCTGGCTCTTGATCCATCAAGGGCTATATAAATTTGGACTAGGAACTTCCATTTGCAGTTTTATTGTACATCCACACTTCAAAATGTAATGTAAAAATTCCAATGCAGCTGGAGGGTTTTTTTGCACAATCCTAACATAAATATAGCTTAGTGCTGTGTTTTACAACAAACTTACATGGCTGCATCAAGGTCACTGTATTTCCTCAGCCCTGGTACCACACAGGGCTGAATATATCTTTAATTTCACTCCTTCCTTCCCTTGAAGAGCTTCTGCTTTCCTACCTGCCCCCAAGTCTTTTGAAAACAACACGTTTTGGAAACAAAGTATTTGAACACAACACTTTCAAAATGCAAATATTTACCCAAAGCAGCTCTCACTGAACTGAAGACATCATCCCAGAGGAATCTGAGTCAGTTCCTTTGCAAGGAAAGATCTCACTTTAAAAAGTAAGGAAAGGTTCACTTCTTTCTCATGAGGCTTCTGTTCCCGTTGTTACAAAGTGAGTATCAGGAAAGAAATTGGCAGCTACTAACAAATCTAGGAATTATAAGACATTTTTATGAAGGTGTTTCAGTGAGATATAGTCTTTACATTAGGAGTCTAATTGACTAAATATCCCATTTCTACCTCAATTGATGAAAAAGAACTTTGAAATACTCTATTTAAATGTAATATCCTCAGGGAAAGTGTTTTTTCATCTTCATGACAAGGTAAATTACTATATACCAGCCTTCTTGGGTATCTGTTAAGACCTTTGGATGAATGCACTCCATAATCCCTTTCCCAACCCCTTTGCAGCTAACAGTGAGCAGCTCTGGATGTTGAAGAGGCAACCTTGAGCTAGATGTGAGTTCAGTGTGTAGGAAAAATGAGCCTACATAATAGAAAAACAAAGGAACATCTAATAATTAACACAGATCTAAGTTTCAAGAAATTAGTCTGACTCCAGAGATATGCTCCTTTCTTTTACAGCTTGTAATAAAGAACAAACACATTCTCACCTAATTTTTCCTGCTTTCCCAAAGTAAAGCTTTTTAAACAGAAGACAGACTATCTAACATCAACTGCATTCCCCAATGGGATATATGGAGTCAGCCCAGCAAAGAAACCAAAGTGTCCTCAGCGGAGCAGAACAGAATGTGTGTTTATCAATATACAGACCTAACACTTCTTGAAATACTTAAGCAGAATTTTGTAATAGAAAAACAAATGTAGTCTGCCAACTGAATTGATTCAACAGATCTGATAAGTGGTGAAAACACTGCAGCATTTTATTCCACATTTCACTTGAACACAAGTTTTCCATAACCACAGGTCAACAGTCCAGGGGGATTGGTTGATCTGGAAACAATAAACAGCAACTTCAGATTTTGTTAGAAAGATTGAGGCAAGTCATCTCCTTAAGCCTGAGCCAAGCAAATAGCCAAGGCAAAAGGAGAACTATGATGGTACAAAAGAGAACAGGGAGCAGGGCTGGGAGCCTCCCTCAACTAAGACTACTTAGGAAATTCTCAGAAAACATCATACCTACATAATTTTTGTGTAATTTTGTCAAAAGAGACCTTGGGTGAAAAAGATAGCAAAAGAAAGCCAGAATTTTTTTTTGGTGTGTCATTTCTTTTCCTCCAGGAGGGTTGTTAGCTGTAAGCAGAAAAAGAGATGCATGTTCTTCCCAGTTCCTTACTCTTCCCATTTGCAGTCTTGTAGTAACTACAGAGCCTTGAAATCAGGACTTGTAAGAGGCCCTTTTCCACTCTGTGATCCCCTGTGGGAGGAGAACAATCTGGAAAATGAGCTGACTGGTATAACCCATCAGGAGCATGGGTTATATCCTGAGTCATGTGCAACCCAAGCACTGCTGTTTGGCCACACCAGCCCTGGGGGCAGGAGGAGCAGGGAAGAAGTGACCACACATAACAACAGGAGTCCATGACCAACTCCAACTCCAGAACACTCTCCTCCTCTCAAGGCCAAAATCAGATTTTTGTGAATCAGAGTTATTGTGATGAAGCATGTATCAGTGAACCTCAGAAGTTCCTTTTAAATTAGGATGAGGCATGAAATCCTTGGCACTGTTAGAAATCACAACTCCCTTTCTTCAGATTAAGTCTCCCTTCTTGTTTTCTCAAAGTAGGTTTCATATCACAATGCAAAAATAGCAACAATGAATCTGAAAAATGTCACTTTTTGGTAAAAATAGTAAGAGAGTGCATCTGACTCTTAGGCTACATAACTATGTGCCAGTAAAATGCTGTTCCACAAGCCTGGTGAGCTTGTTCATTTCTTCTCCTACTATGCAAATCACCACCTTAGCCTTCAGCAAAAGCAGATGGGCAATCAGGCAAAGTCTCCCCACTCACACCAACACCTTTACAGAAAAGACATACACTAAAGGCACTTGATCCACTATTCACTGTTTTTTCTCCATTTTTAACTTGCCCAAAGCTAGCAAGAATGAAGTCAACTAAGGGAACAATTTGCTTCTACAGGATGAAATTAAAAGTAACACTTTATTTATTCCTGTATTTCTCCATCCACAAGCACAGGAGAATCAAGACTAACGCTGGCATTTCAAGCAATTTGCATTTATAGAAGCAAAAATGATTTTACTGTAAGAGCAGGGAAGAGCTGCCAGGACAAGGCAGATTCTCTGCTGGCATCAGTGGGGAGGATGAGCAGCTAAAGTCATTAGGTGGGTAGAGATAAAATTTTCAAAACATAATGTATTAAAGAGCTCTGTAGAGAGGAGAGGGGAAGAGGGAGGCCAAAGAGCAAACTCCACACTCTTTGTACGTTATCAAATCTTTCTGCAGCTATTGAACTGGGTATGGAAACAAGAAAGGAGCAAATGACAGCAGCCAAGTTCTAAGTGCAGAAAGAAAGGAAAAGGTATGACAAGGCAGAAAATCCAGAAAATGGAGGTCTGGTTCTGGGCAGTTACTGAGTATCCAGTCCTCACTCAAGTTCAATGGTACCATCCTTTACTGTCATATCCCGTCTCAGAACATATTACCTGCTGTACACACATTTTTTATCTTCAAGATCCAGCTTTGGAAGTGTTCACACCTTCCAGATTAGAGGGACTGAACAAGGATTTACCCAATGTAATTTATTACCCAGAATACGGTATCAGAAATTCAAGAGATTAGAAATAACAATAATGATAACAAAAGGCATCATGCACATGTATTATGTGTGACAATCTTCCATGATTCTGTAACACTTTCCTCTACTCAAGGAAGTAAATTCCACCTCCTAAGCTTCCTCTTGCAGCCTATGAAACCATTTTAAGGGCATTAACACTTTCCATTCAAGGAAGCATGGAACAGCAGCAGAGAATACAAAAGCACAGAAGACACTTGTTATAAACTCAATGAAACCAAATACAAGCCAGGATTCGGATCCAATTCAGAGAACCCAAACACTGACTAAACCACCTCAATAAAAATAAAAAGTAAGTGTTACTTACTTACTCACAAGTAAGACAGACACTTATTTAGACTCTATGACACACTGGTAAGCAGAACACCCACGGGGCATTAGCTAGAGTTTAAATTTCTCAAAATAATAGTCCATTTTAAGCAGCAGTTCAGGAGGTGCTTCACAAGCAGCCCAGCACTCCTAATGTACAAGGATGTGCACTGAATTGAAAAGGCACAGGAACAGCAATCTCTTGATATTTTGAGAAACTGAGCAATGAAGTTATAAACTGCTTTTTCAACTAGCCCATGTGAACACATTACATTTTCACATATCTCATTTAAACCAAGTATACCAAGATACAACCAAATTAGCCAATTAAAATTTGGACATCCTTTAATCACAGCCATTATATCCATAGTATAAAGTGGGAATTTTAACTCCATAGCACCAAGAAAGGTACTTACATGTTTTTTCCTTAAATTATAAGAAATTATAAAGCTTCTTTAGACTCCAAGACACCAGAGTAAGTTACACATTCCTTAAAAATGGAACTACAGGTACTAAATGCTAGAGGAGTATGTAAAACTTCCACTCTAATTGAATGAGAGGCTGATTTGTGAGTACCTCTTAACCACAAAGATGCAAAAACAAAAATCACAGTAATACAAAATCACTGAGCAACCCAGGCTGGAGAGACCTTGAAGATCACCTGGTGCAACCAGGAATAGAAAGCACATGTACTCCTGGTAGCAGCAGAAACATTTTTCAGAGCAAAAAAAACATGAAAACTTAAGAAAAATAGAAGTATGGGACATGCAAGCCTCAACCAAAATTAGAGAAAATTTCATCATAATTTTCCATTAAAATAAAAATTTGAAAATGGCTAGCATTTCAATTTTGCTGAAGCAGAACTGCTAAGGAAGAAAATAATAAAAGAAAATAATTTTAGAGTGGAATCACTCTGACCCCAGAGGAGAAATGAAGTCACTGACCAAGGTGCTCTTTTAGCACTAACTAAATCCAGTGAAATAATTTCCAGAGACTGCTCTTTAAAGCAGCACCAGGACACTAACTGCAATTGCAACCTCATAAGAGGCAAATTGAAAATAACCAGTAATACTGTAAAAATATCAGTAAGAAATCAGGATAATCAGGAAACAACCATCCCAAGGCAGGAGTTTCACTTGAGGTGTTAGAAAGGAAGCTTAGACCATCACCTGCCCATCAGGAGAGGATGCTCACTGTAAATGCTGCTTATTTTATTCTGTTATTTCTGAATGGTTTTGCATCCCAGCTTTATCCACATTCAAAGTCACCCTCTGCCATGTATCTGATGTTATCCATCACTCAGAAGCTTCATCATGCAGCATGCCAGATTGCCTACAGATATAATTAATTCTTTCCTCAGAGTTTTATCTGTAATTTGCATGCAGAGGTTGACTGAGGAAGCCAATTACTGACTGTTAAATTTTACTTCATTAAAATAATTAATTACTGTTTAATGCTTGCTATTACTCAACACTTGTTTTTGATGTTGCACAGTGCACTTGGTTGGATCAGTGAAAAATAACTCATTCTAGTTATTATTTCCATATAATTACAGAGTTTTATGGCTCCTTAGCAAAATCTTTACATTTCCACTAACTCTTCATCATTTCAGATTTAGAACTTTAGAATACAAAACAATCTACAGGAATGAGACCCTTGAACAACGGGATGTTCTGCTTAATTTTCCTGTTAATTGAAAATGTGCTTTGCAGGCACTTCTGTGTTTTTCTGTTCCCCAGGCCCTCTGTGGGGGTGTTTAACACTGTCTGGGTAATGATCTGGCTCCCCACAGATTCAGCTACAGAGTGCAGCAGAACACAGCCCAAACCATTTTAGATGGCATTGAGAGAGCAGGAGTTTGCACATGATTAGTTTGTAGGTAGCACTTGATGAGGTGTAACAAGGAAAGTTAAACTTCCAGAACCCAAACCTATGATCATGCAAGTGCATTTTTAAGACATAAAACTGTAGAAAGATATGATTTAGTGGTCCTGGGGGCTGCAAATCATAGAGCAAGAACTCAACAAATGTAAAATGCTGACATTCATCAGTCTGCAAAGACATGATAGATACTGAACCTTATGAATTTTATCAGCAATGCTACAATTAAATTGTTAATGATAAAAAATTTCTGCAGGCTCAAAGCCTTTGGGACTCCCACACACTATTCTGAGCCATGCTGGAGCTGTGTCAATTAAGGAAATTTCAAGTTAGAACTGGGTTAATGGAGCATATGTCAGAAAACTGAACCAGGCAGTTAGCTTAATGTTTTAAGTAAATTTTATCTTTTTGCCAGAGCATCATTCTTCGTGCTCAGAGGTAGACAGTCTATTCATTTTTTAGCATATTAAAGCTAGATTCCTGTCAGCTTAATGCTAATCTAGGCAGAAGTGGTAAAAAAAGATCAGGTAATCTGGTACTTAGAAAATGTGGTCTCAAGCAAGTAGGACACACCACAGGATTTGCTGACTCATTAAACTACTGCTTAAGGCGATTAGGGAAATATAGCTGAACAAGGAGAAAAATCTTTCAGCAGCTGAAAATCTAAACTCACTTTAAGGAGTATGACAGACAAAGTACTGGAGTTGTCTAAGCTATGCCTGAGAGCTCAGTGTTTGAATATTTGTGCAAACAGCCTTGTGAGAGCTGAGAAGGAAAAAATATAAAGTAAAACCCCCACTGTCAACAGAAAGGAGTGAAGGCAGAGTAAATCAAAGATGATGAGAGATTAAACAAGAGACAGAAATCCAAAGACATGACTTTCTAGGAGACAAAGTGCACTGACAGAATATTTCTAGTAATTGTGAATCCTCAGTCAAAATCCATACCTCACCTGGTCTCAGAATCTTTAACCAAGCTGAGTTAGAGGACAGGGTATTTTGAACAATAAACTGAGACAGTTCTTTCCAGAAAAATGGTGTAAGGAGGAGAAGCTGTGGCAGCTGAGGCTAGAGTTTGCTACTGACTGTCAAAGTCATCCTAAAAATACAAACTGCCTCCTTGAAAGGAACAAGCCATTTTAAAGAGATGAGTTTGGTTCTGCCTGGCCTACAGAGATTACAAATTTGCTAAGGGAAAACCTACATCTATTCTTAAATAAATCCCCAATTCAAAGTAAAAACCAAAACCACAAAAAAGAAACATTTGCTAAGAACCCCCATGATGAAACACCAGATTACATTCTGACAGTTCAACACTGTCTCACTTTACAGTGTCTCATTATTGCTTCCATTTTCCTTAGTTTTCTTCTCATTTTCCCTTATCTTACAATCTGTCAAGCTATGGAAAATTGGGGGATTATATATTAACAAATCTTAGTGGTAGCATAACAGCCCTAAACCCTGAGTGATTTCAGTGTCCTAGCACAAAAACAAATTTTATAAAGCTGGGCACTCAGGTTTTGGCTGTGGATGATGAAGTCTGATAATAACCACCTTCAGAAGCAATAGTTTATATATAAAAAGTCAGCACTTGGAAGAAACAGAGGGGGTGAGGGAGTGTGTGGAAATGGGTGAGGCACAGGGAATGCAAAAACCAGCACATTAAAGCATGAGAGTGAGAGCCACTGAGTATTTTCATCTAATGAAAGCAGTCAATTTGCTTTTAGCAATAACTTTATTAATTTCTAAAGTTACCTTAAAGTTTCAGATGCAGTTGTCAAACTGAAGTTTGCTGACAAAAATGTTACCATTTAACATTTCATGTAAAACTATAAAAAATATCTATTTCAGGCTTTTTCCTTGCTCTGCACTTCTCTGTGACAGCCATTTCCCACTGTTGCTTAGATGCCATATCAAACACTATTATAATTCATCCAGTCTATTTAGTGAGAACTTTTCCATTTTATATTTTCAGAGTTGGCACAAAGGTGTAATTTCCAGGCAGTTTTCTCACCTTGAATTAGTGGTATGTACCGTGCTAGCAGCTTTGCCCTCTTCTTTTCATATCCTTTCTGAGTGATGTCTCCTAAAGAAAAGAAGAAATAAATATATGTTGTTTGGAAATTCTACATTTAAATCTTTGCGTCAAGCATATTCTGTCAGCAACATACTGGTGAAAGAGTTTAACAAAGCAAACTATGCAGGGAAAAATACAACAACAAAAAAGGCATTAATTACATATATATATATATGGATTCAGCCTACCTCTGGCCAAGTAGAACCCCTTTTACTCAGCCAGATTTTAGACATAGGAGTTCTTACTCTGTATTTTAAAATGATTATCAAGTACTTTCCTTAATCCATAAGGATTGTGTTTAATTTTTTGCTTAATATTCTTCATTTCCTCAAATATCTGCCTCATGCCTATATCAGAGAACACTAACAGACACAAAGTCATTTCATTCTGCCATCCCCAACCTCCATCCATGTGAATATGCATAATTTCAAGCTATTGACACTCTCCCAAAACAAGCAATGGGAGTTCAAAAACATTGGTCAAAACAGGTAAGAAAAACAAATGCACATCCTGGAGTGCTTCAATTATTGTAGGCATTTCAAAATGCAATCCACCAGTTTTTCTTCATAAACCCATGTAAATATTATAGACAAAATTTGGGCACAACACAGAAATTACCATTTTTCTTGAGAAGAAAAAAAATTAGCAGAAGAAATACACAAGAATAACATTTATATATATACATAGTATTATTATATCAAAATGAGAATTAGATCAAAGTAATCACTTTACATATATATAGTATTATTATATCAAAATGAGAATTACATCAAACTAAACCACAGCAGTACAAATGCCCGAGCAGATTTGTCTGTCTGGGAACATGCGGTCAAAATGATAAACTACACCTTTTATGAAAAAAAAGAAAAGGATATCAGAAGACATCTTGCAGAAGAAGAGATGCATAATTACCAATTATGGAAGAAATAAAAAACCCAATCCAACAGACAAGAAGCACCAGAGTAAGAAGAACAGTTTTTCTCAAACCAGAAGTAATTTGGAAGTCTAAAGCTCAGCAAATTCTTTAAGGATCCAAACTGTACCTTACACAAAAGTGCTGCACTGTATGCTCAGTGAAGACACCAATTTGCACAGCTTCATAAATGCTCCACAAAATCCTTATCCCAAGCCTGCGTGCAGCTCAGCCTGTGCCAGGTACCACCCAAGTGCACAGGTAAGCCATGATCAAAAGGCAGGGCTCAAGAGAGAGTCCTGTTCAAACCAGAGTACTTCACACGCTGGCACCCTGCTGCACCTGGAATTCTTTGATTTGGCTGGAATGCTGACTTGAAGGACTTTCCCTGAATGAGGTTAAGCACAGGACAGAGTCAGAAGCATCTCTGTCGCTTTCTGCAGCGCCGTGGCAGGTCGGGCTGCGCTGCCCAGCCAAGCTGGGCTTTGTTCCTTTCTCCAAAGCCTGGGGGTGGGGCTCCTCCTAACAACTGTTCCCCTTGTCCCCAGAGCCTCAGGGGGATTCACCCATCATATGGGCTTTTTGTGATCCCTCATTGCTTCCAAAAAGAGCCACTTTGCCACGCTGCTACACCGGGGCCACAGCTGCTGTCATTCAGCCTCACTTTCTCCTGAGTTACAGGATTAGACAAAAGCAATCTGAGGTTCCTCAGGCTCAGCAAGGCAGCTGGGAAGCCTGCATAGAGCCAGACACTGGGCTGAGCTGTGAGAGCTCTGTTTGGAAGAGATTTTTACTTGAAATATCTGAAGTATCATAAACTATATATCATATATCAAGAAAATTAACCTAGACAGAAATGAAAGTGGCAGCATTTCTTAAAATGATCTATAAAAATATATTCTTCACTAGTGCACACAAGAATCTGTCATGTAGTTACCGGGGTTCTGCCCAGGTGTGCTTCTATTCCACCATGTTAGCACTAGACCTAAGAGAATCTTAATGCTAAATTCACTAAATGGAACTGAGAATGGATCTGTGAGAGCCTGGCACTAGCTAAAGATAGGGAAATGGCTCCTGGTGTCCAGTTTGCAGAGGTCAAGAGCAGAAACATTTCTAATTGAGCTGATTGTACATGAAACGTGGATGAACCTAATGAGCTGGCTCAGCTCTGCAAGATGGAACCTTTCATAACTGCACTGTTTGGGAACTGGTGAGCACAGCCACAATTGCAGGTCCATCACCTTGGCTGCAGAAACCTTTGCCAGTTCCTTCAGGATGAAGTCATGGGCACCAACACTGGCTTCTGCCTCAGAGGTGGCTCCTGGGTGGCTTGGAAAGGCAGGCAAGTTCCAGTCTAAAACACAACTCACATGCCATCTGTAGAAGTACTTAAAGCATATCCCCCATGTTTCTGTATAGGCTGTCACTGTATTTGAAAAGCTGGCAGAGGTAGAAGAATCAATTCAGCAGACATCATTGCTAATTCTATGTCTTAAACAACCTTTTTAAAAAACCCTGAAGATGAACCAAAGATCAAAATACAAATCCTTTAAGATAAACTATAGAAACATTGGAAAAGATGGGAGAAGGTTAAGGGACAATGGCAGAAATTAAACAGTCTAAAGAAAACTGGAAGTGGTTTGGGATGTATTTTCTCCATATGCACACCTGTGAGCTCCAAGCTGCGACGCACACAGAAGTGTTCTGCCCTTGATTCTGCCCATGACAGTTCACAATCATTTTTATTTAACACACAAGCTTTTATCACCACCTAAATCTAGGAACCAGAACAGCTCCTCCAAACCTACGACTAGCACCCATTCCAAGACTGACCTGGCACACGTTCTCCCAGACACTACACTTATGTAAATCAGGCAAAAGCCAAACTCATCAACAGGCAATAAAGGAACTAAAAGATGAAAATCATTACTTGCAATCAAAGAAAGTTTTGGATCTCCAAATTGTACAGCAGCCAACACTTGCTGCCATCCCTGAAATATAGGTTCTGATAGTTCTGTGCCTACCACATCTGGTAGGTCGACTGATACCTTAATTTAGTTTGCATATGATGAGCTAAGTGAAGTGTGAAAACATCTTGATTGGAATCTTTCACATTACAGGAATCTCTTTAAAATGGAAATGGCATCTGATCATTTCATATGGTGATGCATCTGACTAAGCCATTAGAAATTCTATTTCAAAGACCCTATTTGAAACATCCTGAGAGCATCACTATGCCTTTAAAGCATTAGAAGTTTAGCACGACTTCACTGAAAATGCATGGTACTGGTAATTCCTAATTTGCAGCAGGACTTGCATCCCTTTGAGGGAATTTGAGTTATTGAAGTATAAAACTTGTCTGATATAAAAGCAGCAGCATGGAGATCCTCAACTATATGAATGCAGAATTTCATTAAATCTTTGCACACACAACAGAATCACTGACACATCAAGTTCTAGATAGTAGGTAAATACTGACCAGCTAATTATATGCATCTTAATGATAGAAAGGGAAGGAATTTCACAAATATGTTAATAGCAAAGATTTGGTCTTCCACTCTGTTCACAATTACACAGTGGGATTATGCACTATATTTTACAATACTATTAACTGCCTAATAAATTATAGAAGGAATTATCAATACTAATACATTTAGTTTGATCAAGCCATTAGGAATTTTGCAATTGACAAAGCAATCCAAAGTAACATTCAGAATCAGAAAATTTGAAATTAGAATAAGAAAATTCTATTCTGACACATTCACACCTTGAAGTTTCAAAGCAGTTGCAGGACAAAGGCACCACTTGTATTTTACAAATTTAAAAAGCCAAGGGTGGGTGAATCCTGCAGTTCAGAGAGGATGTGCAAAGTCAGTGCATTCCAGGTTATTCTGTTCCATACAACCCATACTTGGGAAGTGTGTGTGTAGGCAGGGAGAAGAGAGAGCTGCTCCTTTTCAACTCTGCCTGGCTTAAACACTTATTTGCTTCATCTGCCAGGAGTCAGCATCTGACAGTGCAGAATAAGGTTAAATAACCAGATCACAAAAGCAGCCCTAGCAGCAGTTTCTAGGCTCAGTTAAGCCAAATTAATGAATTGTTCTTCCCCTGCTGCAGTAAATCCTTAAGTTTGGTCCACAGGGAGACAGGAAAAGCCCCAACTCTGCCCTTCCCTTCCATGCTGCTGGAGCTCCCTGCAGAACACAGACAGACTGACAGATGCCAGCTATGTGTACACCTGTGGGTGAACAACATCTATCACACCAGGTACCACTTCCAGTTCTCATTTGGATGGAGATCAGTGACTTTGCCATCCCCTCCAGAAGGCTGAGGAAACCTACAAACTTGGGGAGGAGGGAATGGGAATCCTCTGGCCCATAGGGAACATCCTGTCTGCTTCCACAAAAGCCAACAAAAAAAGTTGGGAAAAAACAGACTAGGAGTGGTCAGGCAGATCAATGGACAGGGTCTTTAAACTTCAAGTAAAAATTAGCATTTGATGTTTACTTATAACTCTGACACAGTTATTTTGGTAAGATTCCAAAGTGAAAAGCTTTAGAAAGAATGCTGTACACATGCAGTGTGCTCCCCATCATGGAAATGCTATTTCAAAACAATCAAAATCTCAGCATACTATAGAAATGAAAACACTCAGAGTTTCTGTTTGTCACTTCCTAGCTGTATCAAGGATAAAATTTCAAAGTAGAATAAGTGTCTGACATGTAGTAACCAACTATTATAATGAATGAGGCCAGAAATAATTATCTGAACTAAGTCATTCTATGGTATCCCAAAAAATTCCATTAAAACTGCCTCTATACTTGCCTGAAGATGCAAATCTAGAAACAACCAGGTATGGAGGAATCAAAGAAAAGCCTTTCTAAAGCACAGCTTCTTTTCCTTTCACATCCTTCACAGACTCACTATATAATGCATAGTGATTAACACAATGAAGATCCTTTACATTAAACTGGTATGAAACTTTATTTTTATGGTGTGTTTTTGGATATCAGCAACACTGAATTTTTTTTTCCTCCCCCTACTAATATGCAAAAAATTACCCCATCAGCCACAGATATTTTACAGGAAACAGAGCATTTCATACTTACTACTTGCAAAAAGCTCATATTTAAACTCTGGTAGCAATCACAAAGATCAGAGCAAAGGTGCCACTTAGGCATGATGCACCACACTAAGGACTGAAGCAGACTGATTAAAAAATCCATGACCATGGAAATATCCAACTCATTCATGAAGCCATGAAAATAATTTAAAAACACACTAGCAAACCCCAAAACACTCCAACAGCAGCACAACACTCAAAATTCACCAGGTATGTTAAAAATGTACAATGAAAAGGTCTGTAACCTGCAGTGTCTACTCCATACACAAGTTATTTCAGCTTGTAAATGATGATACTTTTTCAATGAATTTCTAGGTCTCAGTTCCAGATTTGATTAGTTTCCTGACACAGCATTACCATGTCCTCACATGCACTGCAAAACCATGCTTTTAGAGAAAAAATTTACAGTTAATCTTGAAATAACAGGTGAGGGGGGTGGCTACAGGGCAACACTTCATGGTGAATGCAGACACTTTGACTTCTTAAAATAAAACATTGGCATATTTAAAAAAAAAAACCTCATCAGTATTCATGCTAAAGCTACATAAATAACATAATACAATATAATTTTACTAAGAAATCAGACCTCACTGATATATTGGGTGCACATAAGTCATCTGACACGATCACAAAGAATCAGATGAATGATTCAGCGATCCTGGCTGAACTACAGAATGATAAACTGAAAAAAAAAAAAAAGAAACCAGCTGAATTATTCACAGAAGGAGGCAGCAAAGCAAGCCAGCTGGTGCACACAGACATCCTCTCATGGCAGGGAAAAAAAACCATCAATCCCTATTAGGAGCAGAGCAGGTCAGTGCCTGCACATTTGGGACGCCACAGCATGGGTCCCTGTGGTGGCTAAACTTATTTACGATTTATTTCCAGTTGTAACACTACTCATTAAGTGTATTTTCTGATGAAATGGAGCTCTCCCTGAACAGCATGAAAAAAACATTGGCAACGAAATGTTGAGCAGGGAGGTTGGACCAGATGACCCACTGTGGTCCCTTCCAACCTGGCTCCACAGAAACCTGTGGTTTCTGCCAACTGCACCTTTTTCCTTGTTTATCTGTTAAAAAGAGCCCAAGGAAACCAGGTTTGGTGTCTGCAGGCTCAGATGCTCAAGCCCCCAGCCAGCACCTGTTTGAGGTTGAATGGGCTCAGCAGCAGAATTTTCTATGAACTAAGGTTTGTTAAAAGATTACTTATGGAATGCATCTTTATCACAATAAAGTACTGAACACAAGAATAATTTTTAAATCAGCTGCTTAAGAACAAAGCATGTTAGGGAGCAAAGATGAATCAACTCCAGTACATACCAAACATATTTCCAGAATGTCCCATGCAGTGATACCCATAATCAAAGGCCTGAAAAATACTCTTTTGCAGTAACACATCCTTACCAACATTAATGATGATCTGGAAGAGACAGGCTGGCAGTACCTTAAGTCACTTATTCTTCTTTACAACATCTGCCTAATCTTTGCAATTGCTGTTTCCCAAAATATGCATATGGATATGGATTCTGTCCTGCATCTTTTTTTCCTGCATCCATGTATTTGATGGCATTGCCTCTGAATGTCCTTACCAAGCTACTTCATTATTTACCTTTACTAATCCTACTGTAAGATAAAAAGTATTTGATAGTCAATTGCATGAGAAATACAAAGTGCCTTTAACTGGACCAAACCTGAAAAATCTACTAAAAATGCTGCCATTTGGGAGGTGGTCACATTTATAGAATCAGAGAATGGTTTGGATAGAAGGGACCTTAAAACTCATCTAGTTTCAATACCCTTCTATGGTCAGGCACAACTTACACTAAACCAGGTGATTAATTATAATTTATGGTTATATAATGAGTGTCATAATACCCACAATGTTATCAAAGTTATAATTTACAATTATGATGATATAATTAATTTATAATTCCCTTGTTAAGGTCATATCATTAAACTGCTTTTCAATTCATTCATAGTGACTTCTTACCTTTCCAGCTTCCTACTATCACATCACTAACTCCAAAACCTCTATTTTTTTCCAGGATTCCCCCATGGGAATTATTAACAGAAGATTTTGGTCCATCCAAAAAGCTGTGTTCTCAAGTCTTCCCTATTCACACAGACTGACCTCCTTCTGTCCTAGGATATGCTCATCTATTTCCTGCCAAATTACACCCCTGGTTTTCTGGTGGCCAATTCCTTACTTTTTTGAGTCTGGGAAACACACAGGAGACAGAAAAATACCAATAAGTTATTCAGAAAATCTGTACTAGAACAGCCATGAATGTCAGACAGGCAAATCACTTCAGGTTTTGTATTCTTTCTCTTACATGTGATCTCTCCATGTCCACGCCATAGAGATTCACTGAGGGCTCACCTTAAATCTGGGGTGCAGCTTTGGTGCTGTCATTAATGCCAGCACTGTTAAAAGGTCACTTAAGTGTGCTGAATGCTCTGTCCATCACAAGGGTGGCTGAGGAGGAGTGCAGCAGCAGAGCTGTGAGAAACAGAGGCAGGGAGGCAAAGGGTGCAGATGGACAGGGCAGGATTGCATTGGGAAGAGAGGGACCTGCTCCCTTTAGATGCCCCAAACACAACTGCCCAGGACACATCCTGCACCAGGCCCCTCAAAAACCCACAGCAGAATAAAGCTTCAATTAAGCAAAAAGTTGCAACAAAACCTGGTTTCAAGGAAGCAACTAAACACCAAAGTTCTTCCACTTGACACCAACGAGTTCTGCTTTCTTCTTCCATTATAAGCAGCTTTTACCAGCACAGCTCCTTAACACTGAGCACTCTTAAGTAACTGCAAATCATCTAATCACTTGGAATCTCTTTATTAAAATAAAAAGATTGCAGGCAACTCCCTTAAAACAATATTCATCTCTGAACTTTGGAAAGTTAACACATTTGATGCCTTTACAGTGAAGCCCAGTACAAAAACCCTCCAATGCAGTGCTACCCAGAACTAACACACCACACTGAGTGTCCAGAATGCAAGCTCAGACAAACTATTACACTTACAAGGAAAAACACTGGAGCACAAAAATATCAGATTTAAGCTTATCCATTCAGTGCAACAAACACCCTTGGCATGCAACTGCTGGGAAAATTTACATGACTGCATTTATTTTTCAACAAGACCTGTGACTCATCCAGGGCACTGAAGAGACATTGTTCAATAAACAGAATATTGAATAGGTATCTGTTTGGTTTCTTAATTCTTTTGCCAAGAGACAAAAGGCTTCAGAATGCAGGAGCTCATGAACAGGAAGGTCATGGATAAAGGCACAGATTGACAGTACTTGGGAAGGAGAAGTCACCACCTGTTTCAGCTTTTTAATCCTAAAGCAGAGAATCCATGCTTGCTTATACTCAAAACAGTCTTATTCAGACATGTCACAGTACAAAAAGTCACCTAATCCTAAATTCAAGTCTGAGTGTGGATTTATTTCAAATCTCCTCCAAGATCACCAGCAGCACCTCTTGCTGGTGTTGAAACCTGGTAAAGCAGCAACAACCTGTTGGATGCTTGAGATCTGATGCAGGACAGAAAGAAAGCAAGACACCCATGGACTTCAAAACCAAACCAAGCCCAAAAAACCCCCCAAAAACCCCAAACCCAAGAAGAAATGCTACTGTTCACATACAGTCAGTACCTTCAAAGATCTGCTTTCACCTTGTATAAAACTGCATGAAAAAAGTTTCAAAATACATGCAGAATGAAGCAAGCTACTCTTAAGCTGGTTTTTACTCAATCTCCTGCATTTAAAATGGGGCAATTGGAATATAAAAGTCTCCACACAAGAAACTCATTAGCAAAGAAACTGAGCTCAAAGCAATAGACAATAAACTTGTCTCCAAAAGCCCCAGCACCACTGACACTATCCTTCCAAATGCTCTGCTACAGAAGCACTTTTTCACACAATTGAAAGGTGTTGTTAAAAAGCAGCACACAAAACTGCAATTTATTATTTAGTATTAAAAAATTAATTAAACATTAAAATGGCCAGAGCCACTTCAGCAAACCTTTGAGTTTCAAGGGATTACTGCTTGCTTTTTCCAGCTCTTATGGCAGTGGCTGTTTCAATTACCAAGACTCAGACAATGTCTGTGATAAGTGGAATATAGCAACATTTTTTAAATTGACACCCCACATCACGTTTAAATTATTTGAATAATCGGTTTAAACATTCCTAAGACAAAGCAGTTCTTGTTCAGGCATCTACATTACTTTTAGATAAAGAACTCCTCACATTGCTAACACAGAACATGCAGATACTCAGAGTTCAGGATTTCAAATAGCTATAATCAGCCCCTTCATTTTAACTGATGATCAGAGGACACTTTAATGGCCTTGCTGCATTTCATAAACAGCTGTGAAATCTGAAACAATTAAATTCCTGTTAAGCTAATACGTAGAAGCTGCTGATGTGGACCTGCACAAATGCTGCTCCACTTCCTCTGCCCATTCATCCAGACTGGGTTTCTCAAGTTCCCCAGTCTTCTCTTTCCCCAGTCTTGATTAAGACCAGGAAAAAGAATCACTTCTGTACCATGATTTTTATTAATTAATGAGCATTTTGGTTTTTATTCCCGGAAAAATTAAGACTTTCCAGCTGTCTGGTAAGAGAGCTCTAAACCCATCAATTTACATATATATATATATATATATATACATATATATATATATATACACACACACATACATATCTGAATGTATTTGAACAAAATTTTCCTTTCAGAAATGCAACTCCTTTCCCAAGAAAACTGTCTGGCATGCCATTATTAACAGCTCTATTTTTCAGCCAAAATTCTTCAGTCTTCAATTTTCCAATACCTCCAAACTGCAGAGCTTTTTTGATTTTTATATATATCTTCTTAGGATGCACTGTGGTCTTGAGAAAACCACTGAATCCCAGTAATACTATATTCTCTACAGCTGCATGGCTAAATCCTCCAGTGCTTCAGAAATTAGACAATCCCCCAGAAATTTACTTCTCTTAGGACCCATGTTATTCTATTTTTCCTTAATTATCTTGCAACTTTTCCAGTGTACACGATTTAACCCATAAACCATGAGTTAAAAACACTCTAAATCTGACACAAGTGGATAATAATTTCAAATTCTTATATATTTCTATTAGATGCTCAAGTGCTCTTTCAACAGCTCAACTGATTTATTCATACATTTAGAAAGTAACTTTAATTCCCAAATTCTTAAGGATACTTTAAACATTTAAAATTTGAAAGCTTTTATACTTGCTACGGTTTGCTTTCCCCAAGATTCTAGAAAGATCCCTGTTGGGGTTTAGGATTTTTCCTCTTAAGGAATTTTCTCCCACATGTTATCAGGAGGCAATAATGACCAGGTACTGGGGAAAGACAAAAGAAGTTGCCAAGCTCAGAGAAGGAGGCTGCACTCCTCTAATCTGAGGATTTCTCCAAAATACCTGGAGAACTGGGCTGGGAAAAAGGGGGTTGGGGCAGCTCCTAGCTCTCTCTTGTGCTCTCAGCACGTGGAGAGGAGAGAGGCTGAGGATGCTGTGGGGAGAATTCATCACCACTGCAGTGTTCCATGTCCTGCTGCCTTTCTTCTATGAAGAGTGGAGTGCCCTTTGCACTGGGACCTTATCAACACTCAACCTCACCAAAGGGGTGCTATAGATGAGTAATTTAAGGTTGGCTCTCACAATTAAGAGATAGATATTATGTGTATAAGATGTATAGTGATGTTAATCAGTATGTCCTCCCATAGTCCTTTTTTCTCTCTCCCTTGCAATAACCTCAGTAGTCAGAGCATTTGGGGAGGGCATAACAACACCTGAGCTCCAAACAAGATGTAAGAAAGTGATCTCCATCAATGGACAGCAGAGAAGGAGCTCAATGACAAAATTCTGGAAAAGGCTAAGGATATAAAAAGCAGAGTGTCTATTTTGTAGATGAGATGCGGCCGCTAGTGACAGAGACTCCCAGCACTGTAACTTTTCCTTAGTCAGTTCTCTGTTGTGTTTTTATTAAGGTTTAATAAACCTTTTAAAATTGTAAAAGTGAGGGCTGTTTCTCACAGAGGGGACCCTTCACCATCTGCTGGGGTGCCTCAAGGGACACCCCAGGACCCTGAGCCCCTTCCTGCCCCAAGGGAGCCTCTCTTGCTGTGTTAGGGAGCTGCACTGCCCCTGCCCAGCCCTGCCGTTCCTTTGCCACTGCTCTGGGTTTTTTTTGGTACACTTTAGCTCTGCACCCTGATGCCCTGGGATTCCAGCTACACCTGCAGAGTTTCTGCTGCCTCTTGTCTGCTACCCTGCTGTTCCAGGGTCCTGCTGCAGCCCCTTGCTTGACACTGTTTGTATTCTTCCTGTACTAGAAAAATAATAGTTCGGGATAAAAAGTGACCCTACTATGATGCTACTGTGTTGCTTTGTTATAGCAACACTAATTTATTTATTGTTGAAAAAAATTTGTGAATCCTGTAAAGAAAACTGAGAGATTTGCCCACAACCTTTTGAGGAGATAAGGGCAGTTTTGAGACCAGGCCTGGCACCTAATTTTCTCATTTTTGTTGTCATCTTACTGCAAAGCTCCCATACCTTCTTGGGGATTTCTCATGGGCTCCTTGCAGCACTGACTCCTTCTTCCTCACAGCACAAACAACAAACTCCAACTTACTTCTCACCCAGCTAATCCATTCTTTTTCAGCATTCATCCTCACTGGACACAGCTGTGGCCTGTTAAGGGCAGGTTTGTTCTTAATTGGTGATTAATACAGCTGCAACTCTTCAGGAGTGAGATTACCTTCTGCACTGTTCTCTTACATTCTATCCCTCCACAAAGAACTGTTATTCTTTTTCCCATATCTTTGCCTAGAAGCCCCTTAACTTCAAAGTTATAATAATTTAGAGGGAAGCAATCATATTTTTCACTCCAAGTGAGGCTCCTGCTTTCCTTAGCAGACACCTGTCTTTCAAACCAAGACACCTCCAGAAGAATAAGACTGAAATCAAGAAATTTTCAAGAAATCTCAAGAAATTCTACTCATGTCAGGCTAATACAACATCCTTAAAAAAAATCTCCAAGTCACTGCAGCTGGAAAATAAAAAAATAAAAGAAGCAAATTTGAAGTCAATAACTTTGCAGGCAGATTTTCCTTAGAATCCCGTTGTTACTTTCTCTGTTGTGAGCAAAAAAAATCCCTACAAAAGCCACCAGTAAAGGCCCTTTCTGCAGAAGCTGGAAATCAGCAATGTTATTAACATTGTGTCAAGATCCAATAACATCTACTGAATGATGAAAAGGATGTTAAAGGCATCAACACAACATTCTTTTGCCATATTACAGATTCTGTGTTTATTTCTATGTTTATGCCTCACTTTCAGTAGCCCTCAGTCAAGGACTTGCTGCTCAGAATCTCTGCTAATAAACTCGTATTCCAGACCCTCCAGAGGTGTGAGAGCCCAAACATCAGAAACTTTGCTCAAACACCTAAAAACCCCTGAAGATCATTCTCAAAGGCGTAACACCAATTCCTATACAGGTAGCAACTGGATTTCCTTTAAACCTAAGTTCTGCTCAGTCTCAAAATGCAACCTACTTGCATTTAAAACACCAGTTGCTAATTCCACTAAACACATATTACTTCACTAATAATGTCTACAAACTGACAAATCTGCAGAAGTTACTACACTATCACCAGGTTTATCATCTGAATGGAGTATGTGACAATGCTTTTTTGGGGGTTGGGGTGGGGATAGGGTTGGGCAGGTTACCCTCCTCTGGTCACAATGTAAAAGCATTGTGCTTACAGAAATTTCTCTATTTTAATTAATCTGAACCAAAAGATACTTTTACTAATTACAAAACAGCAACTTAACTGCAAGTGAACTGTCGTACCTTCCTTCTAGCCCAAAACTGGGTAAGGTTCTTTACACAGCATCAGGTAACAATCGATGTGACTTATCTCACAGCATCAGGTAACAATTTCACTGCAATCCCAAATATGACACCCACTGATGAGGACCACAAAGCAAGTTCTCAAGTTTTGCAGCTCATAGGTTCCCTTCTGAAAGGGCATTGAGAACCTATTTCATGTGATGAACACAATTTTGATAGCATCAGTACTGCATGAGTCATCGATCTATCCCACAGTCCCCTTCAATCACCCCAGGGAATTATCTCATAGCGATTCAGAATCTCTCTTTATTTGCCAGTGTCAAAACATTGCTTGTTTGAACACAGCAAGGCTACCTCTTGTCATGAGTCAGTTTATTGGGCTTCCCAAACTGCACCAGCTGCACCAACATGTGACTGGAGCCCTGCAGAGTACAGCTCCAAGCTAAGCACAAAGTGTCCATCACTTCACTACTTACAAATATTCACTCAAGAAAGGAAAATCCTCCAAAAAATCTCATGGGTTGTTATTAGTGCCGAATATTTTGGACAGAAGTGCATAAAACCAAGAAAAGGCTCATTCCACAGTGAGGAAAAAAAATCTACCTGTTTGTAGCACAACAGTGGCTAAAAGGCCCTAACCCAAAAAGAGAACAACCCAAATAAATGGTACAAGCAAGAGCTTGCCCATGGAAGATGCAGTGAGGTGCTGTAGGGCACAGAAAACCTGCAACGATCACAAGAACAAGTTGTTAATTATTAGCTATTCACAAGTTTTATATGTTTAAAATTATTTTAAATTTTTTCCCTCTGGATGCAGTCCAGGGAACACTGGTCCTGCCAGGAAGAAGGAGCAGCCATATAGCAGTTGTGTAAGTACATACTGAGTTTGTCAAATCTAATTTATATGGCTTCCATTTTAAATAAAAATCCAAGACTATTTATTTCTTACTACTATCTACCATTTTCTGGTTTCACTAAACACTCTGCTACTCCTCCTCTGTCTCTAACCAGCCTGTAATCACCTCATCCCAACTACCCTGCTACACAGACTTATCTCACAGTTTAAGACCCATATAACTTGCTAGGATAAAAGTAATATGTACATGGATTTATACACAGACATTTTATAATTTAAATTATGATTTATAATCTTAAGAGTAATTTAAGATTAGAATATCGAGCCACAGCTGCAAGAATATGTGTGGCAAGGGAGGTTTTTATAGTTTTGTTGAGGCTGTGCCCCAAGTTACTTGTATTGTAAGTAACAATGAAGTAAAAATCGTATAAAAATCAATTTCACTGGAAAAGGGCAATATCCATAGTGATACCTTCTGCAGATCTTTGTCCCAGCCCTTGCCTTCTGTAAACACCTGTTTTATAGGTGTTCCCAGCACCTGAAGTTCTTTTTTTTCAATTAGCAGAATCTAAACATTCTGAAGGGCATGTGAAAACACCTTCTGCTAGGAAGGGAAGAGCCTCATTTGTTAATGGTCAGTCTTGGGCACTGATAAATTGATGTCCTGTGGAAATCAAATCAAATCAGAGCCCTGCCAAAATCTGCTAAAACTCAAATCTGAAGAAAACTACGACTTTGCACTTATTTAGGCAATAGCTGCTGATATATCTAATCTTGGCTTCATAACTGTGAAAAGTCTAGAATCACAAATATAATTTGTTCTAACCACTAAGCTCATCAGAAGAATTTCCTGTTTAAAAATACCCATTTCCTTAACACATTCCTTCATCTGTAGCACGATCACACTGGTTGATGACAGTAAGCAATACTTTGAAACAGACTGGTTAATTCAATTATTCATGAAAAGTAACCCAAACCCTCTCTAACAAGGAGGCTGTGGATGGAAAGTGAGCACAGGGACAACAGCGCCCATCACCTTGACTCCTGTGCTATTGCTCAAACTGTCCAGCCATGGAGCTGCATCTGAACACCACAGAATATATAATTTTTCAGTTTCTCAGAATGCTCAAGGCAGACAAAGACGTGGCAAAAATACAATACACAAACCCAGAGCAGCCAAACTAATCCTGACCTGAGTGGTGTTTCTGTGCACATGGGCAACTGAGACTTTGCAGAATGGAACTGGGAGGATCTCCAGAGCGAAACTCTTGACATGCTTGCACTAGACCTCAGGGAAGGCAGGGAAAAAGACCTCAAGCTCCTGCCAGGAGTGACTCTGGGGTCATCTGCTTGACTGTTAACAAGTTTCAAGGTCATGCATTTTACTACACAGATGTCTAACCCAGAGGCAGTAAAAAATGGCAAAGAGCAAGAAGGAGCATCCCCATACAACCATTTTAATTCCTACAACATGTACCACACAACCTCAACTAGCTGGTTTATAAAGTTTAAGCTTCTTCATGATTTTTACTTACATGGGTAAAAAAAATTTAAAAATATGCTCACACCTAAATTTGCTTTTTTCAAATACTGTTTCTGAAAGAAAATGAAGGAAAAAGTCTTTACTGAGCTGCCATCTCTGAAAACAGTGAATATGCTTTGCAAGCTGAAGTAACTCTCACCAAATACAAATTATACACAAACATCTGAAATGAGAAACTTTGGTAATTTTGTTAGACAACACATAATTGCCAACAAACGTTGTGTGGTCACAATGCCTTTTCCTAACCCTACCAAACTGTGATTCCACAACATGGCCTGTCTGACATGCTTTCTGTGCAACCACACATTCTGGCACTTAATTAACATTTCTTAGTCCTTATAATGCAAGGCAGAAATCTCATAATGTGGGACTTGGATAGAATTCCATCTTAATACACAGGCAGCTGGTACACACGGAGTTGGAACCCCTTCAGTTATATCTAACCCACCTCCCAACACAGGTTTTCACTGCTCCATAAGCAAATAACTCCTCAAACACTATTTGATAAAATGCTGAGTTGACTGGTATTTTCCCTGCATCTGATGAATCCCAGATCTGTGGGACACAAACATATTGATTATGATTTATGGGAGCTTTCATACTCCAAGTTCTAGGACAAAATACTGCTACAATCAGCAAGTCCTACATTTCATCTGAGGCTGGATCCACAACAGATTGAAGGAACAGCCGTACAGATACAGGCAGACACTGAAGAAGTTTATTTTGGGTATGGATTCATGCTGCAGCTAAGATGAAGTACTGGCACCCTCTTTCACTCTTCTGCCCTCAACCCAATCCAGCTCTGAAGCCATATGGCTGTAAGTAGGAAAAAGGAAAAATAAAACAAATCAAAAATTTGAGCCACAGTGAATGATAACAAAAAGCCAGAAAAAAGATTCTTTGCATCCATCTTCATAATATCACAACACCAGCTATTAGTATCTTTTCAGTGACCATAAATAGCAAATCCTTCAAGAGGCAGATTTTTGTCAGACATCACTGGCATCCAGCAGAACACTGAACAAAACCTCCCTGCTAGTTGAGGGATGAAGCACAACTGGCTTCACCAGGTGTTGGAATTCTCTTCAAGTTCTTAAAGGGATGTACACAGAGATAATTAAATAGAAAGGTCTTGACCTTTAAAAGGTAACAACAGACACAGAAGGTTACAAGCTGCTTCTTTCTTCACTGAATTGTAAATTGCAGACACCAACCACAAGGCACAAGGTTCAACATAGGAAAACAACAACAACAAAAATCCACAGAAGCTTTAAATCTTTGTGTCCTCTGGAGCATTGCTGGGGAAACACCTCCTTGAGAAAGAAGAAAGGTCATAATAAAGCAGTGAGAAAGTGCTAGAAGGATATGATGATGATGATTTGGAGGCTTTAATTATTCAGTCATACATTTCAACTTGGTCCCCTGAATTCTGCATTGCAGAACTGTTTTGTGAGACCTCTGCACAGGAAAATCATACACTCTATTTTACTATATGTAGTGGTGGGGTAAGAGTTGGACTCCATGAACTCTGAGGTCTTTGCCAGCCTAAATGATTCTATGATCTTTGAAGCTGGGTCTGCAATCATCACATCAAGAAAACTCAGGTGAATGCACCAAGTTTATGTTTCCTCGAGAGCTACAAACCTCACGCCAAGAAACTGTCAAACATTTGATACTTATTCCAAGGTAAATACAAGGGTTCTTAATAACCCAGTGACTGGCATGTAATCAAGAGAGACTGACATGTTTTCCCTCCCACTTGCACACAGGTATATTAAAGTCTGTCATTCAGTAACAGAACTGGGTGGTACATCTGTAACTGTATGAAATATCAACAAGCAGGTGCCTTCTTTAGTCCAAGAGATGCCATAGCCCATCCTCAATAAAATCACATTTCAGAATAGTCTATTCCTTTCAAAAAACCAAACTAACCCAAATAAAAAAAATCTCCCCAACAGCATTTTAACTAGCAAATGGAAAAGAAAAAGTCACTTCATGATCTCAAGACTGGCAAAGTTTAATTTAGGTTTAGGGGAGAGATAGGGAGGGAGAACATAGGACAGGGCTCAATGCTAATTTTATAAAGGTCTATTTACTTCATACACGTGCATTTATAATTTTAAGGGAAGCTTATTTTTACACAAGAACATCTGGAAGAAAATCTATTTCCTCTAATCTTCTTGCTGTACAGGTTGCCATCATACTTATGTTCCTCACCAGGTTTTGACATTCCTTGCCAATGCAACATACAAAACAATAACAAGACTTCTACTCAAATACAAGGAAGAGATTAATTTAAACACTGGCTAACTACAGCAGAAATCCAGAAGACAACCAATAAAAGCCCCAGGCACCCAACTGGCTGAGTCTGAAATTCTGCTTTAATGGGGAAGGAAGTTGATGACCTAGCAATCCCAGTTTTCCTGGCTCAGAATATTCTGTTTCCTCACAGTGATAAAGGTAACAGAATACTACATTTAGTGCTGTCTTCTGCAAGCCTTTAGGTCCATCACCATCATTCTTAAGCTGGAAGCCAGAGCCAGCAAAATAAGCCTGGATGTCCTCACTGCTCACAAAATAGTTTCATTAGAAACAGCTGAAGGTAAGAAGTGTAAGCATGCTCTCAGCTAAGAGTAGAGACCTTGTTTATCCTCCTATGCTCCAGAAGGCAGGAAAGAAAACAGAGGAGGGAGGGACAGCAGAATAACAATGATGGAAAATGAGTATGATGGGGGAGTGGGAATGAGAACAAAAGGGAAGGCACATGGCAGATGAAAACCATTGCCAATTGTACTGTTCCACTGCTACAGTAGCACTTTCTAACATGGCTGCTAACATTTTAGGTCAACTCAACAAGAACCTCTTAACCAGCTTATTACCTTCCAAAATAGAGTGGAGAATAAAAAAAATCTCCTCTGTTCATCCAGCACATCAGACATGGCAAGGAAAAGAAAATGGGTCAGTTTGTTTTACCCTCCCAATGCAGAAAGGTTCAGAGGACTCTTGGTGCCCAATGTGAGGCCTGAGGGCATTGAGGGGAAAGGGTGAAAAAGGAGTAACAGATCCTGGTAACCTGGTTTTTGTGTGCTGAGTACAGAAGCCTTGCCGAGCAGCACCATGTGGTCTAGCCTAGCCTGGTTTGGTTGGCACATGGCTTTGGCTTGAGGAAGGGGGAAAAAGGCCAACTGGCAGCATGGAGGAAGGCAAATCTGGGCTGCTGAAGAACGGCAAGACATTGCCACTCAGGTAGAGAAGTTACCCGTGCAAGTCTGTCATGTGGATGCCCATGTCCCCAAGAGTCAGGCTAATGAGGAACACTGAAACAATGAGAGGGTAGATCAGGCTGCAAAAATAGAGGTGCCACAGATAGATGTGGACTGGCAACACAAGGGAGAGTTGTTCCTAGCTCAATGGGCCCATAATACCCCAGGACATCAGGGCAGAGAAGCCACCTACAAGCAGGCAGGAGACCGAGGGGTGGATTTAACCATGGACAGTATCTCCCAGGTTATCCACAATTGTGAGACACGTGCTGAGATCAGGCAGGTAAAACTCCTATGGTATGCTGGGCAGGGGTCCAAATATAAGATTAATTACATCACACTGCCTCAAACCTGCCAAGGCAAGCACTACGTGGTCATGATGGTAAAAACCACCATGGGGTGGCTGGAGACCTACCCTGTGCCTCACAGCACAGCCTGGACACCATCCTGGGCCTGGAAAACCAAGTTCTTTGGAGGCATGGTACCCCCCCATGAGAATTGAGTCTGACAACAGGACTAATTTCAAGAACAGCCTTAGGAACACCTGGGCCAGAGAAGATGGCATTGAATGGGTGTACACCATATTCCTTACCACACACCAAGTGTTGGGAAAGTTGAGAGGTTCAACAGACTGCTTAAAACCACCTTGAAGGCACTGGGCAGGGAGACTGAAAAATTGGGAGCTGCATTTAGCACCTGATTAGTTAATACCAGAGGCTCCACTAACTGAGCTGCACCTGCCCAATCTGAACCCTTGTGAACAGCAGAGATAAAGTTCTGGTGGTACACATGAGAGGTATCCTGGGAAAAACTGGATTAATTCTGCCTCAAGCAAATACAAACCCATCTGTGGGGTTGTCTCTGCTCAGGGACCAGGTTGCACCTGGTGGTGCAAAAGGATGGAAAGACACAATGCATCCCTCAAAGGGTGCTTGTTTTGGGGTGAACTGCCTGTCACACTGTGCCTGTATCTAAATCTAGATGTATACATGTATATAATTGGGGTAATGCATGTATTTATATACTTTAAAAATTTAAATTTAATGTAACATGTTGGTATGGGAAAAAATTCAGGATGGATAATGTTAGATATCAGGATTTATTTTTTCCCTCTCAGGGAATTTTCTCCATCTGCTGCCTAAGAGATGATAACGAGCCGTACTTAAGAGAGACAAAAGATGTAGCCAAGGACGAGGGGGAAAGGTGCAGCTGGCTGCACTCCTGTAGCTGAGGGGCTTTGCCTTGAGAAGGGTGTGAGATTTTGGCTGGGGCTGGGGGGCTGAGCTCAGCTCCTCACTGGCTCTCGGGATGGGGACAGCCTGAAGGACACCAGCCAGGTGCCCAGACCTGTGCTGGGTGTTAACACGGGAGAACAAGCTTTGAAAACTCACTCAGTCCCCATGGGCATTTGGCAAGCCCCAGGTACTAGCACGCAATTAACAGTTTCTGCTGGAAAGCCCAGAAATCAACAAAGATGCTGTAGGTCAAATTTCACGGACTGCCATCTGTCCCCCCAGTGACAACAGTTCTTCCCACTGATAGCCTCAGATCAGATTTATTTCCAAGTATTTCCAAGACTTCCTTAACAGCAAACTACCATTTTAAGAACAGAAAAAACTAAACTCCTAAATACCATGATTTATCCCATGAAAAACAGGTGCAAGTGTTTGTGGGTATCTCTCCCTCACCCAATTTCTTAATACCACATCAAAAGGACCTAAACTTTTCAGCTCTGACAAGTACCTTTACGTTTTATAAGAAAGGTGTTCTAATTAGAAAAAAACCGGTATTCTTGTATCAATTTTTCAAAAAGCCCAATCAAACTAACTACAAAAAGTATTTGCTGAACTACTGCTGGAATATTTGCAGTAGCCAAAGATGTCAGACATGAAATACCTTTACTTTTTTCAGGAAATACTTCATAGTTGGTATCTTCCACTCAGAAATTATCTGCAGTGCCTCAGAACGTGCCAAAAATCCCCAACCCTTGTAAAAAAACCCCCAAAACAATAAAACTTCAGAGAAAGCTTCCTTCTCATACACACAATTTCTTCCTTTCTTAAGAGGGAAATAAAAAATTGAAATAGAAATCCCATTGAGAGTGAGCTTTCAGTCCATGCAGATGTAAACACTTGGAGGGGAACCAGAGCAAGCAGCCCACTGACCACTCCACATGAACTGCATCCTTTGCCACTAAAGCTCAGCCAGGCTCAGGAGAAACTTGGGAGCAATGTGGCAGGAAGCAGAAAATGCTCCTCCCCAAATCAACTGTGAAATAACTGAGGTTATCATCAAGATGGTAAGCTACATGAAATACTTTTTTATCTGTGAACTAATGCTACAGCCTCTTTGATGGAAGCCACTGAGAGCAGAGTTGCCCATCTGTCAATCTGTGGAGTAATAGAATAGATTTGAACTAGCAAAAAAATCCTTTCAGCCTCTTTACTGTAGGTAATCTCTGGAGCTTCAGCTTAGTTCATAGAATCATTTAGGCTGGAAAAGACCTCCAAGATCACTGAGTCCAAAGTAACACCAATCTACAAATTCCTAGCAATTAGAAGAAAACTCAAATCCATATACTTCATTTTTCAAGCTGCAAAAACTCAGACCAAGAAAATGTTGTACCATTCACACACTCGTCAAACACCACCTCAAAGCTGGTACAACTGTGTTTTTCTTCCCCCAGTTTTTATCTGATTTTTACTGAACACAAATCCAGTGCTGTGCATCCAAATGGCCCAGACTAACTGAATCCAGATAGCACAAGCACCAAAAATTTTAAAGAAAATTAACAAACATAGTCATATATTCTTGTAAGTCCCTGAACTGCTGGCTGAGGACACTGCCACCACCACCAGTCCTAGAAGACAAAGCCAACACAAGCTGACACCAGGTCCTCATTGCTACATGAACACATCACACAATTTTATCTTTGACTACTTCTACATATCTTGTCCTTAGATGATCAAGGAACAAGTGAAGCACCTCCCTGCACAGATAAGCCAGAAAAAGCGAAAAACAACCGAATTCCAAGGTGGTGTACAAGTACATTTAGGTACATACATAAAAATATATACATATATACGATGCCATATCATAGAAAAAGTACAGGCTTTAAAATGAACATTAATGACTTTCCTACAGAATCTCCACTGCAGATAAGAATTTTTCAAAGAACTGTTTATAACCTTAGCCCTCTTTCAGAGCAGGGAAGAAAAAATTACACCAAACCTCCAAAACAAACAAACAAACAAACCCACAAACAACCAAAGCCCCAAACCCCAGTGTTTTATAGTTACTAATAAACAACCTGAAGTACTGGAGCTTACAGCATCCCCATCATACTCTGACACAGATCCTGCCAGTGTGATTAGACAGCTCTGCATATTTCCATTACATCAGAAAGCTGCA
Source organism: Chlorospingus semifuscus (assembly GCA_035048045.1). NCBI lineage: Eukaryota > Metazoa > Chordata > Aves > Passeriformes > Passerellidae > Chlorospingus > Chlorospingus semifuscus. The sequence goes on along the minus strand of JAWWMS010000002.1, from coordinate 1,156,898 downwards.
GCATCTTTGAGTCTTAAGATAAGCAAGCCTAGCTCACAGATCCATCAGCTGAAACTCAGCTTAGGTGCCAGGCCTGGTCTCAAAACTGCCCTTATCTCCTCAAAAGGTTGTGGGCAAATCTCTCAGTTTTCTTTACAGGATTCACAAATTTTTTTCAACAAGAAATAAATTAGTGTTGCTATAACAAAGCAACACAGTAGCATCATAGTAGGGTCACTTTTTATCCCAAACTATTATTTTTCCATTACATGAAGAATACAAACAATGTCAAGCAAGAGATTAGGATCTTGTAAAGCTGAAGGATTCCTAACAGTGCATATGACTGGAATTGTAGCATGAACTGGCATTCCATCCCCATCCAAAATTCTTCCCAGCTGAATGCTCTACTTAGGATTTTGAGTTATCTTTAGAAAGTGCCAACGTACTCATGTCTCCATTCTTCTCTACACCTCAACACAAACTCTGTTCCCAACTTTTGCTGTGATCATCTGAAGCACAACCAAAGGAGGAGATTAATCATCTTCCCAACTTATATTTTACAGGTGAAAATAATGTAATCAAAGAGAACAGACATTACTCCTGCCTCATCACAACACACAAATATTCCAATTAACAAAGTACACAGACAAACTAGAAAGGAACTTGCTCTCACATTTCTCCTTTTCTCTTTCTCCCTTCACAGCTCCTCTCAGATGATGGGAACATCCACCCAACTACTGACCTTCTCTAACCTGAGGCATATTCAGTGTAAGAAATCTCAGACTGCTGTTCCTTCCTCTCCAAGTAAGCAAGTTCTGAGCATTAATGATGGAGGGCTCCATTAAAACATCCCACACAAACATCAAGCAATGGCAGGATACGAGCACATAACATATTACCAGATGGTGAAGAACTACTTGCAAACGTTTTCCACTTTAGGAAACACAGAAAAGGAGTCACATCAGAGTGACCAAGGAATTCAAGCTCACATTACCACTGTGCCCAATCACTCCATTAACCCAGCAGCTACACAGAAATCCACATTCCACATCAGAGCCACAGCACCAGGACAGTGTGCAATCACTTCAGGTCTAACATACTGCAGATCCTTCTATAAAAACGTATTTTATCAGTTAAACAAACACACAGACAGGAACTGCAGAGCAGAGGAGCCAGCCCCAGGATATCCCTGCACGTGTCAGCAGGCACTCAGGAAGAACCACTGTACCAGCAGGGCCATGGAGCACACGGTCCCAGCTCACACACTCAGGAATTCATCTGGCCATGCCAGGTACTGCTCCTGCCTGTGCCAGCAGGCATGCAGCAACAGGTTACACTTGGACAACAGTCACCCATCCTACACTTCTCCCCTGCCTCTGCACCAAAGCTTCCACACTGGAAATGACGACAGCAGACCTGTGAATAACTTCTGAAAGCGTGACCTGAATCAGGCAGCACATGTTTAGGTGAATTAGCCCCAGCTGTGCCCATCTGAACCGGCTGATCTGAAAACTGCAACATGTGAGGAGCACACTGAATGCTCCTAATCCCAAAAGCGCAGGTGGTATTAACAGGTTTTCAGCTCTTCCATTCAAGGATGCAGCTTGACGGTGTAGCTGGGGAGAATGCAAGGAGCAGCTGCTCCCAGAACATGCTGCCTCTGTCACCTCCACCCCAGCATGCCCTGCTGTGCCAAGTGCTGATACCTGCCTGTCTGCAGGACAGGCCACGCCAGAGAATCAGTATGCAAAAAATCCTTCCGCAGCTCCTTAACAGAGACACCACGACTGACACCCACAGGGCTGTTATCACCACACACTGACCTGGAGGTGGAAGGCATGTCTCCTTCTGGGGGCTGAAAATCCATCACATGGTCACAATGACCCTGTGCCTGGCACTGCATATTGTCACCTCTGGGCACATAAATGCACAGGGCTGGAGCCCCTCTGCTCTGGAGACAGGCAGGGAGAGCTGGGGGTGTTTAGGAGAAGAGAAAACTCTAAGGAGACCCTAGAGCATCTGGAGGGGCTCCAAGAAAGCTGGAGGGACTTTGGACAAGGGCCTGGAGTGACAAGACAAGGGAGAATGGCTTCCCACTGACAAGAGGGCAGGGTTAGATGGGATACCGGGGAGAAAATCTTCCCTGGAAGGTGGAGAGGCCCTGGCACAGGCTGCCCAGAGAAGCTGTGGCTGCCCCATCCCTGCAAGTGTTCCAAGGCCAAGCTGGATGGGGCTTGGAACAACCTGGAATAGTGAAGGTGTCCTTGCTCGTGGCAGGAGAATGGAACTGGACGAGCTTTAAGATTCCAGCCCAAACCATTCTATAATTCGGTGGCTCTATAAAAATGGAGCGAGCATCATCATATTCCTTCCTGACTGTATATACAGTGAAGCACAAAAAAGTTAGAAATTAACGACAGATACAGAGAGAGCGAATTAAGGTTTTACCTACAGTTAGGAACAGATATTAAAACTAAAATAAAATTGCCTTTCCAGAGTACCCAGCTGCACACTAAGTGCCCGTTTGGACGAGTTCCTGCGGGGCCTCCACCAGGCGCCGGCCGCAGGGGCCGCGGGCGGTCGGTGCAGCCGCAGGGACGGCGCAGGCCCGCCCGCTCCCGGCTCCCCGCTCCCGGCTGAGGGCTCCGGCAGGAGCGGAGCCCGGGCCCGCC
>JAWWMS010000002.1:1116970-1154147 GCA_035048045.1 Chlorospingus semifuscus | reverse complement strand
AGGAGGAGGTGCTGCCGGCCCCGCCGCCCCGCGCAGCAGCTGCCGCAGCCCGGGACGGGGCCGGGCCGCCGGGGAGGGGCCTCAGCGCGGCCCGCCCGCTCCCGGGCCGGCGCTGCCCTGCTCCTGTTCCCTTCCTTTTCCCATCCTTCTCGTTGCCTTGGCACCTGCCGTGCTGAGGCCCCTTTCCTGTAAATACCGAAAGTGCCCTTTCCCTCCCCACTTCTTCCTCCCGACGGAAAATAGCAACTGTGACCCAGCCTGGGCCCACCCGGTGTCCCAGGATAGAGCATGGGCGTTTTCATGGCACGGAATTCCACCGTGAGAGCCTGGACCTAAAGTGGTGCCTGGGACTGCATTAAAAAACCCCCAAAACTAGTAAGAGTGTATTTTTTAAAACCAACCACCTCTCGAAGGGCAGCAGAGAGCAGCAGGAAACGCTTGGGTTGGAGGCTGTGTTGAGGCAGCAGCAGCTTTTCCCTGTTCAGCTGTAGGTTCCAGGGTGAGTGTGAGGCAGGGCGCCACAGCCTGATGTTCTGGCACTCCTGCAGCCTCCCAGCGGCTCGGGCAAAGGCAAATCCAGGACCTTGCCAGTGCTCCTGACCCCCAAACTGCTCTGCCAGTAGCCACTTTCCTACAACTAGAAAATAGGGAAAGCTGGGGAGTAGTCTTCTGCTGACAACTGCTTCTGTCCAAAACACCGCTCCTGTTTGGGATGATTGGGTTCGTGTTGAGGTTTCCGATTTCTCTACTCACATTATTGAGGTTAACACATCACAGGGGAGTGTGTCCCATATGGCTGCTTTTCCAAGGGCATAGACACACCATACAAGCACTAAGAAAACCATGCTGCTTAAAATGTCATCCCTTACACTGGGGAGACACATTTCTGCTTCCACTACCCTCCAGGGACCTGATGGGGATGTAGCCACAAGAAACACATTACCTGTAGCTCAGACCCTGCTGGGTGGGATTCCTTTGATGACATAAGTTTTAGCTTTCATATTTTCCAGATTTTGTACTGTATTATTAAATAACTTTGAGCTTCATATAAAATGTTAGCAAGTTCTCCTCACAGTTTAGTCAGACAAACCATTCCTTTTTCAGCCTGAGAACCAAGGACACCATTGCAGCTTCAGGCCCAAGAAGTATAAATAACAGCAAATTGAGGAGAGCAATCTGGAAGGATGGGACTGAATAACCTGAAACTGTAATTGGACAATTAACTCCAACATGTAAATGGACCAAAACTTATAAAAGTGTGAAAACATGTGACCTGTCACTCATATTGGATGTAGCCTCAGCCAGGCTCTTATGTTGCCCAAGGTGTATCCTTTGAAGGCCTTTTTAATAAAGCCCTGCTTTACTCCCTTAACACTGTCTAGCCCCTGTTCTAGGCAGCCTCTCAAGGCATCATTTTTGTGCAGATGTCTTTTAAAGTGTTAGGACTCTTAGAATCTGATTTTTAAAAGAAATATGATGCAGTCACTGAGCCAGCATAAACTTATTTCAAATTGGTTTGGAACTCTGCACAAGTTCAGTCACTTTTGCCAAGCTTTCACACCAAATCAAGTAAGGTTTGTTCACAGCTCTCTTCAATTTATGCCAAATCAGTTCAAGGGTTCTCCTATAGCTGTCAGGGGGTAATAAATCTGTACATGTGCCAAGATCTATCTCTAACACTTTTTTTTCCAGAGAACAAAATGGTGATATACCTGACAGATACATATGAGTTTACCAAGATAAAGGCAGTAAAATAAGTAATAAAACAATCTCAGGTGAATGCCATGATACAATTCTCAATAGCCAGTAGAGAAAAATCTTTTAATAGGCTGCAGCAGAACAATTTGCCTCCAGAAGTGATTTCTCTCATGCTCCAAAGTTAAAAACCACAGCTGCTTCAAAAGTAGAGATTTCACATGTCCAGAGATTTAAAATATTCTGGTATTATAATTCTTCCTGTGCCTTTTCTAAAGAAATATAGAGATATGACAGAAAAGTCTTATTCAGCATGATACTTGGATCTCTCCCAGACATTGTGACTGGAAATAGGTGTAGCACCAGAGCACCTCTTTGCTCTTCTCCAGCCAGCAAGTTCATGCACATTTGGAACTGCCCCCCTGAAGGCAGCTCCAGCACAAGATATCAGATACAGGAAGGATCACTTACATTAGATGTAGATAAGAGTTCACAGGTTTTGTTTGGTACAAAAGACTTACAACTATGGGCCTTTTGAACTAGAAAAATGAAGCCCAAAGTGTCCAGAACAAATAGGACAGACTGAGGGAGGATTCATGTACTGAAAAACCCAAAGAGCAAAGCCTAAATTGACAGAAAGCTACAGGTACCTTCGATATTTTTGAGAGTATTTGAGCTATTCCTTTAATTGGAATGATCCTATAGAAATATTAAAAAACCCTAACAATTTCAGGAACAGAAAAAGAAATAAATAAGCCTGACAGAAGTAAACAACAACACAATGTAAAATTCACTAATAAAATGCCATTTTAATAACTTTTTTTACAAGGAATCCACCTATACACTATAGAAAAATAAACACCACAGAGACTTTTTGCAGCTTACAATACAGCGATGCAGCCACACTTCAGCTGTTGACTTAATTTCACATGAGAATGTAAAACACGGTTCTTAGTGAAAAGTAAGTCCCTCTTAAAGTACTAAAATATAATAAAAAGAGTCATATAAAAATCTGCTTTAAAAGCACTGCCCTTTATTCAGTTGCATGGCAGATTGCAAGTGCATCTGTTGAGTGAGGACCAACTCAGAGGAAGCAGGAACTTGCAGGACAGATTTTCTAGGTGTTCCCATCACTTTCTTAGGTTTCTCTGATGAGATGAACCTAGTACTTGTCCTAAATTAAAAAAGAAAACAGATCAATATTAGAAAACTGCTTGTGTTATGAAGCAACAGTGTACAATTAGCAGCATGTTATTTCCTCTAATCACTTCATGTGAGCTACACTGAAAGCAATTCCAATTTTCACGAGCCACCTAGGAGCAATCCCAAACAGGATTTGAAAGCCTAAACATCTGCCAAAGCAAACCTTCATACCCTGGGAGCAGTGCTCCATCACAGGCCTGCTTTACCCCAGTGACAGCTCCATTCTGCCACTCCTGTGGTGATTCTTTAGTTCATTGGGAGCTGGGAAATCACTTGGCTGACAGCACTGTTCTAAAGATTGCAGCATCATTCTGTAATGCCTGGACATTATCATCCTGGTAATGTGGAAATGACAGAAATCATATACACTTTTCACTGAAGTGTTTATGGTGTCCCAGCTGTGCAGTCCTTATTTCACACTTGGAATGAAGCAAAATGTGTTACTTCCATAAAGGCTGACAGGTTTCATGTCTAAAGTCTGTTCATCTATCTGTATCAGCCATGCAGCTGCAGTATTTGGGGAAAAAACCCCAAAACAAACAAACAAACCCACAAAGTCATGGTAATAAAGTTTCTAGGTAAAGTCCTGCTGAGAACAATGTCAAAGTTCCCAAACTCTTCAGGATTTCAGGATGATGTGATGACAGGTTGCAAGTTCCTCCTGAGAACAAGGTGTTTCTGTGCTATAACCAACATGTAACAAGAGGAGGTAATTAGACTAATTAAACAAAGTAAATCTGGTCTAGAAATTAGGTGGAACTGTTTTAAATAGCAAAGCTAAGTGCCACTACAGTCCTTTGTGTGCTCTCTGAGAAATCCTAGAATGAGATGGCTGTATTTACCAGCCTCCAAATCTTTTTTAAAAATCTGTTATGAACATAAGGAAGTGATAATTAAGGGAAGCATTACAGTTTGTGCTGCAGAGAAAGCCCTGCTCAGCTATTACAACAGCTATGTTTGACTTTAAAGCAAATTAACTCCACACACAGCTTCATTTAAATTGCAAAACTTGCTTGTTTAGATTTGGGAATGGGAGGAGGGGGCAGAAATCACATGAAGTTACTCCATCTTATCTCTTTTACTATGCACTTAGAGAAATGCCACTCTTGGAGGAATTTTAGATACAACTTGGAAAGGTTTCCTTTTGAAGAATGACTTTGTTACCCCCCAATAATGATAATTACTCCTTAAAATGATGCTCTTTATTGGCAATGTGTACCAAGAACCTTGTGAAAAGCAGCCCAGCCTTGCAGGAGCTGGGAGGGGTGAGAAGGTGGTTCTTACCTGGCTGCAGCCCTCGCAGCCTTTGCTGAATCACCTCCAAGCGATGGATATATTCTGTGAGTGACTGTTCAGGATCCTGAGGGGGCACAAGGGACTTGTCTGGAGCTGAACTTGGGGATGTGTGTAATCTTTAAAAGAAAACAAATTATTTTCTTCTTCTCATGCTATACTCTCAAGTATATCCAGAAGTTACATTCATACAGTCAGGAATTCTAGGCAAAGAAAACTGGAACCATCACCACCCTTTCCATTTGTATAGCTGTTCCTGGAAACAGGAGCAGCAAGAGGCATCATTTAGCCTAGCTTGGATCTACATCAGGCCTGAGCCACCACTAATCCAGTCACACTGAGCACCAGCCAGGGCTGCTGTTACCAATATCCTACTCCATATCATACAGGTGACTTTTCTTAGCAGGGCTGTCACAAACAGACACATGCCACGACTGAGGAACAGGGTGGGCTAGAATTAAGTTTTTTGGAAGTTCTTGCAGATCTCACACTCTCCCAAAACATTTTGCTGAATTCCATGCAAACCAGAAGACCACCTGGCTGTTTGTGACAAAGCATTCAAAGTTAAAAAACCCCTGCAATAACCTGAAGCATCTCCCATCTCTGCAGACTGACCTGTTGTGTGAGCGGGAGGAGGACCATGGGGAGAGGCCTGTGAATCTTGCAGCACAGCTGGGTCTGTGGCACAGCCCTGGGTCCCTGTCCTGGGTAGGGGGAGAGCTCACAGGGCCAGCTAGGGGCTGCTGCTCCTTCAGCACTTCTGTTCTAGCACCAGAGGCTGTGGTAAATATGAAGAGTTAAAAAATGTGCAGTAGGAACCATTGAGAACAGGCTGTCATAAACACATCCAATAAACCCATGAAAATGACAGCAGAGTAGGCTTAAGTTTGGTTTTAAATGCAGGTAAATACACTTTCTACAGCTAATTGCTTTTTTATTTTTGTGGGTTTTTTTGTTTTGTTTTAACTGTAATTAACAGAATTGTGATGCTATTTTGTACTGAAGTAGAAAGGTCAGCATTTGAGGAGTCAAGTTTCTTAAGAATCATACCACAGTGGGTTTATGTACAAAGATGGTGCTTTCTTTTGAAGTAAGTATTTCCAGCCACCTAGAAACAGTGAAAATTACATAGTACCAGGTAATGAAAAATACAGTGTTTAATCTGAATTTTGTTTAGCATTGAAAAGGCACAATGGAATTTTACATCAAGGGCAACAGTTCACCAATACTGAGGGCTGCATTAAGATGTTTGTTGGAATTCTTACAAAGGCACTCATCAGTAAGTCAAAGGAACACTCGAGTTTCCCTCAAGTTACTCAAGTCCTCAGACCATCTATCCATCTACTCTGCAGACAGATAGTGGCAAAATAAACAGATTTTCCCACTTAGGTTTTGTTTTTAAATTAAACACATCTCTGAAGAGAAACTACAAAGAAAACAACGTACTTATCCAAACACATACCTGTGTTACCTCCTATACTGTGAGAAATGCTTTCACCTTGTGTGCTCTTCCTGCCAACTTTGTTCCACTTCTTCACCAAAAACTTTAACCTTGGTAAGAAAACAAATTTGTACAAGCATTAAAAATAAGCAGAAATACTTTAACTTTTAATATTATTTGTTGGTAGAGAACTGATTAAGTGACATAAGCAATGATTGTTGTGGGAATGACAGGAGAATTCTTCAAATTCAGTTTTTGCAATGCTGGCTTATCCCATTTTACCCTGTAACAATGTTTGAACTGCTGAAAAGACTTGATTGTTTTGGCTCTGCTCCTGATCTCCAGAGAGTTCTTCCTACCTGAAGAGCAGTTTGGAGGTTACTGCACAAATTTGGAGGTGCTGCAGCCTGTGCTGTTATTATGGTATTCATATCAAAGACTCTGTGTCATCTCCTGACAGAAACTTGCTAGTGATCATTTTAACTAGACAATGAAATTGCTCAGAAATAACCACCTGTTACATTTAAAATTGCTTTTTCATTTAATAGGCTTAATGATGGCATGTTGTCCCATGTACAGTAGCTAAACCCATTTGATAGTGACACAGCATGATAAAATCACACCCAATGAAACACACACTACTGGATTCCAGAGAAGCATTCCTGACAGATCCCACTCTGATACAGGACAGACAGTCCAGTGAGACCAATGAGATAAGGGTCAGCCCCAAAGGACCCCAGTTTGTAATGCTGTGCACTGGTTCCCAAATATATTGCAGCTGGGTATTGCTGAAGTAGCTTTTTCATAGAATTATGGAATGGTTTGGGCTGAAGGAGATCCTAAGGAAGCCCACCTTGTTCCATCCTCCTGCCATGAGCTGGGACACCTTCCACCATCTCAGGCTGCTCCAAGCCCTGTCCAACCTGGCTTGGAACACTCCCAGGAATGGAGCAGCCACAGCTTCTCTGGGCAACCTCTGCCAGGGCCTCAGAACCCTCACAGGGAAAAAATTCTTCCCAATATCCCATCTAAATCAACCCTCTTTCATTTTAAAGATGTGTTTTACAAATCTTTAGTACAGATCAAACTCTGCTAACAAGTCATACTTGAAACAGTCCTGGAGATTGCGTCTGCTTAATATTAATGTAGGATAAACCACAGGAACTATCAGTTTTTTAAGCTTCCAGGGAAACATCACCTATAAGAGACAAGGAGTGTTTTGGCTTTACCTTGAGATGGCAATGATGGCTCTGGCTGCACACCTGAACTTGGTGAAGGGCCTGGAGTGGGATGCAGAGAGCTGCAGGTCTGCAGAAGGATAGATTCCCATGCGGGCAATGAGAGACAGAGTTGCCTGCTCACAGTCCTGAAAGCCACCCAGCAGCAGCAAGAGGTATTTCTTCTGATAAACTAGAGCCTTTCTAAAGCTCTCTGCTCGAATGTATTTTCGATATAATCTCTGCAACTGCAGAAAGAAAAAAACAATTTTAAAAAGTTCATTTTTTTCATAGTTGCTGTTGCAAAAAACCAGCCACAAACAAGGTGTCTTCAGGTCAAATGTCCAGACTGAGGACACAAGGGCAGCCAAAATAATTCTATACACTGCTAAAACCCACCCAGATTTGGAGTGTCAAATCTCTTTAAATCTCCTGAATGTTTTCAAGCAAAATTGTCCTACTGAAAACTCTAGAACAGTTGAACTGTTTAATAAAAAAGTACATCTGCTTAAAAAAAATTAGCCAGAAAGCATGGTGGGAGAGATGCCTATCAGATTTGATTACAACCAAAGTGTCAGAAAAATAAAAAGTATTTATTTAGTCATCAGGGATTAAAAATAATGATGTTTTCTATTTTCATGCTTAGACAAAAAATCCAAGTCTCCCTCTCATTTAAGAGTGGAAAGAAATTCCAAAGATCCAGATGACTTTTGATGCAAGTTCCTAACACTGAGAAAGTTCCAGAGGAACTTCTCTGATGAGGTACATATGGGGAAAGCTTCTAATTTAAAATAATATATCAAGCTATCAAGCTGTTTGTCTAGAAAAATCAACCTTTTAAAATAGCAACTGAAGATGACAGCAGTAAGTGAAAGATGAATGCCATAATCTGACAGATCCCTTTTTTCCCCAAATGTAAGCTCCTGGCTCTCCAAGCTCCAGAGACCCCCTTTGCTGGCTATCCCCATGATTTTACCTTAGGGTTGGAAGTTTCTGCCACTGGTTTGTTTTCAATTTCAGCATTGGCTTTAGCCAGCTGGGATTCTGCCTGTTTCAGCATGTTCTGCAGTGTGTTCCTCTCTCGTTGCCAAGCCTCTCTTTCCAGCTCTTGAACAGGGGCAGCATCACCTGTAGATCTCACCTAAAACACAAACCTAAAGGAAGTGAGCCACAATGGGTTTTGCACATGGTTTTCACAATCAAACACCTCAAACTGAGTAATAACCCAAATTTATGACAAATTAAACCATAATAACAATGAGCCCAAAAACCAGCAATGGTATTCAGGTGTTGAACAGCACAATGGGAAATTGAAATCCATGAAAAACCCTTCTGACTTTCAGCTGTATCCACAGGCAGCACAGAAATAGTGAAGATGTCTGTGGACATGCAAAAATAAGTGAAAAATCCTGAAAAATCCCACATTCAATTCTGAGAGTCTCTTGCCCAGAGAAGTTGTGGCTGGCCCATCCCTGGAAGTGTCCAAGGTCAGGTTGGACAGGGTTTGGAGCAATCTGGTCTAGTGGAAGGTTCCCAGCCCATGGCAGGGAGTGGAACAAGATGGGCTTTAAGGTCCCTTTCAACCCAAACCATGCTGAGATTCTGTGAAACTGAGTTTTGTGGTAAGGAATGAGACCCAGGACTCCAGCTCCAATTCTTCATGGAAGTTCTGCCTTTGTAGCCCTCTTTGTAGCAACTACAAGTTTACTGGTCATCAGTTACATCAGAGCATAATGCAGTAGATGACAAAGAAATAAAAGATTATTTTTTAAGGTAGTTGATGTTTTACCCCTTGAAATAAAATCTATACAATAGAGAAGCCAGTACAAACAACTGACCCCAGTTTCTCCTTGCAGCTTATTTCAGTACAATCTGTAGTATCTGAAAGATTCTACATGACTCATCCATGTCCTTGACTTCTGCTGCACCATTTGGCAGCTGATTGACCAGACAGCTCCATTTGGCACAGATTTTCCATGCTGACATTTTGCCAGATTCCCTGTCCAATACTCCCCACTTTATTGCAATTCAAGGGGGAAACAGCAGAAAATTCCTTTGGTCTCCTGAGCATGTGGGCTCAGTACCTTAAAGGAAGGAGAAATTCAGGGAGGAGACTGAAGGAAAAGGTGATTCTGAGAAAAAAAAAAATCAAACCTGAAAAGAGGGTAGAGAGGAGGGATTGTTTGTGACCACAGAAAAAAAGCTACTGAGGTGGAGTTTTTGCTCCTAATCTCTAGAAAGGCATGTGACTTTAAAGTGCTCTACTGAACACTTTTATTATTTAAAAAAAAGTCAGGAAACTTGAGTTTCTTGATTTTTGTGTGGTCAACCCCTGAAGGAGGGAACTCTGCTCCAACAAGGGTTTTGTCTACAGCTGACAGCTCTAAAGGTTTGTGAGAGGAAGGCTTAACCAAAACAAGCCCATGAACTTGAAGAAGCGGCTGCATCCTCCTCCTCAAGGCTGGAGATGATCCATTTGGCAACCACCTGTGTGGCTGCACAGGTGACAGAAGGAAAATATTAACTGCATTTTGTAAGCAAGTAGACACAGGGAGAGCTGCAACATGCCAAGGCAGCTTGTCACATATCAGACTTGTGAACACAAGACACAAAAAACTTTACACTTATCAGTCATAGATCTCTGTCTATTTCAAGAGAAAGACATAAAACTGCAGTTATCTGGGAATCAGATGGAATCTAAAAGTTGTGCATTTATGTATTTTGTATCAATAGACCTGAGCTTGGTCTTGGGTAATCCCTGGGCTTGTGTAAAATACTTGCAATACTGCAGGCTTGGGTCAGAACAGCTCTCCTGAGATTACAAACCACTATGGTGCTTTTTGAAAAAAAGTACTTGGCACTTTGGTGAAAAACAGCTGTCTCTGGATGCATCAAGAAGCTACAGAAACACATCCCAAAGCTTGTGATCCTTGGACACATTACATATCCAGGGAAAAAACATTTTCAGAAACAGACTCTGCAATATGACAAAACAGAGTGGGACATTAAAATAAGTTAATATTTTCCTTACCTGAGTTGTAGCAGGAGACAAATCTGATTTTAGCTCCCTTAATGTCTGCAGTAAAGAGGCCACAGCTTCATCATTGGATGCAGACCAGTCATTAACCGTTCTGTTAGGCAGAAACACCTTTTCAGTATCAGGCTGATTTGTAAGAATGTTAACACACATTTAATTGCTTCTTCCCCCTACTTGACCTTTAAGGTTCTCAGGCTTTACTTATGCAATATTTACCACACAAATTACTACAAATACGCAGAGAAATTAGCAAGTTCTGTTAATTTTTAAGAATTAAAAAAGCTCTCAGCCATGACACACACAAGTTAATAGGCAGGATGAAAGCAAAGTGCTGTTTTATGAACTCACTTATCCAGAGTTTTATGTATGAACTCATTCAGGTGCATAACCACAAAGAGCAACTGCTGCCTTATCTTCTCCAGCTGTTGTTGCTGCTGTTGCAAGTGGGGTTTTTCAGTTTGTTTTGTCACAGGCTGTGTGGCACTTCCATCTTTGCTTGAGGTACACAAGAGTTCCTCCTGACAGTTGGGAGTTGGAGGATTTCTTTCTCTTTCTCTTAATACTGCCAGCATTTCCTGCAGTTCTTTAATTCTTTGTTCATCCCTTTGGTGTTGCTGTTGCAAGTTTTGCTGTTTGAACAAAATAAGGAGTAGTTAATTGCATCTTCTATATACCCACTTATGTAAGTGTCACCCACCTAATCAGCACATCCCTCTGGGTGTTCCTGAGCTGCCTGACCACTTTTAGGGAAGGCTTAGAGCACTGCTTCCCAGGGCCACCAGGAAGCCATTTAATGACACTGGAGTGGCCATTGCCTCCATCCAAGGAGAAACTCAGGGTGAAACCAATGTCTCAAGCCATGATTGGGATCCTAGCTCAAAATAAGGGCAATGACATGAAAGTTAGTTTGGTTCCATCCTGCATTTCATCCATATTCATCCCCACCTGTGAACAACCAGCACAGGCAAAAATTGAAAGATCAACTTTAAAGATTTAAAGATCAACTTCCATCAACAACAAACCCAGACAATCCCTTGAAAATAGCTACAGTTCATAAAAGCAGGACAAGAGCTCATTTAATGCATTTTGCAGAACGCTTTAACAGAAGGGAACATTCCAATCAAAGAATTCCATCCAGAGGGTTAAATCCCAGTGTGTGGGGATGTAACATTTCAGTGTGTGGTTATTTCAGTATAAGGCAGAGCATTCTCACCAGTCTCTCCTGATCTCTCTGCCAGTCCTTCTGTTTCTGTAGCTCTGTCTGTTGCTGCTGTTTCTGCTCTCTCTCCCTCTCCTCTTTCCTGTTCTTATCTTGCTCTTTAAGCAGCGTGAAGAGTGACTGCAGTTGTTCCCAGTCCACTTTGAGCTTGACCTCTCTCTCCCTCTGGGCCTCCAAGGAACGGATCACCTCTTGCTTTTGTGTCTGAAGAGACTCCAGGGTGGCTCTCAGTTTGTCACTGACCTCCCTCTCCTTCTGGGTTTCCTCACAGCACATCTGTACCTCAGCCTCCAGCTGCCTTTGGGACAGGATGGCCTTCTGGTGCATTTTCTCGATAACAGCAGCAAGCTCCATAGTTCTGCTCCTCTCCTCTTCCAGCTGGGCTTGGAGCTCTCGGACAAAGGCTTGTTCCAGCAGGGACTCCCTGTGCTGGCAGGAAGCCCCTTCCTTCACTCTCATGCTCAGCTGCTCTGTCAGAACACGCTCGTGGTTCAGGGAATCCAGGAGCTCCAAGGAGCGGTTTTTCTCAGCTTCCAGGCTTTTCTGCAGCTCCCTCAGCTTGTTGTGCTCCTGGGCCAGCAGGGCTTCGCAGCGGGAGTGCTCGATCTGCAGCTCCTTGCGCAGGTTGTCTGTCACTGTCCTCTCGTGCTCCAAGGACACGGCCAGCTGGCACTTCTGCACCGACTGCACATCCAGGGCAGCCTGCAGCTCCTGGGCACAGGGGGAAAGCACAGTGATATTCCAGCACAAACACTCAGCTCTGGCACTGGCTGGCATTTAGCCATTTTCAACCTCCTATTTTATCCAGAAAGATATTCAAGACTTAACTAGAGTAGTTCAGGTATTAAAAAGTTTAATTTAAAATTACAGGTGACAGAAAAATGCTCTTCAGCAATATGGCACCGAGCAATAAAACCAAAAATTATCATGTTAATGTCTCTGCCAGTGTCACGGACATATTTTGTGAAAAATCCTTTTGCTAGGATTTTTTCTCCTGAGAAGCTGAGAGGCCTCAGAAATGGAATGTCAACAATGATTATCTGCTGCTGTGGAATGCAACAGGTGCATCTGTGATTGGTGTCATGTGGTTGTTTTTAATTAATGGCCACAGTCCAGCTGTCTTGGACTCTCTGGTCAGTCACAACATTTTACTATCAGTCAATTTCTACTCCATTCAAGCCTTCTGATGAAATCTTTTCTTCTATTCTTTAGTAAAGTTTTAATATATCATTTTCTTTTAATATAATGTATACAATAAAATAATAAATCAGCCTTCTGAAACATGGAGTCTAGATTTTTATCTCTTCCCTCATCCTGGGACCCCTGCAAACACCACCACATGCCAGTACATTATTTCTTCTTCAGTTACTAAGACTCTCATTAGGAAATCACTACTTTTTCGATCACTCAGTCCCATTAATAAGTAACATCTGCAACAGCAATAACCCTGTTGTTTTAAAAAGAAAAAAATCTAAGCAGTAAGAGTAGATGTAAAGCTTCAGGACTTGGCAGCCATCTCTTCAAAGCACAGAGTAGAGACTGAAAAAAATAAATCACAGAATGGTCTGGTTTGGAAAGGATGTTGAAGTTCATCTCATTCCTACCCCCTGCCATGGGCAGAGACATCTTCCACTATTTCAGGTTGCTCCAAGCCCTGGCCTGGGAAAACTTCCAGGGATGGGCCAGCCACAGCTGCTCTGGGTAATCTGGGTGCCAGGGCCTCACCACTCTTACAGGAAAGAATTTCTTCCTTATATCTAGTCTAAATCAACACTCTTTCTGTTTAAAATCCATCCCTAGGTCCATTCTGGGAGCCAGTCTTCCTTCAGAAGGAAAGGCAGGGACTGAAGGGGCAGTGTAGGGCACTGCAGACAGCCAGAGCTGGCACTGCCGTCCTAGCAGGGAGGTCCACACTGCCCTCCACATAGCCAGCACCATTTGTTATCTCCTAGAAGGCCAGGTCAGATGCTAAATGGCAGAAGCTTTGCATAATGGGGCTTCAAAAAAGATCTGTGAATGCCAGACTAATCTGTCCAACAGGTACCCCCACGGCAAAGCACTTTTCTCCTGGCCTTGGCTACTCTGTCCTCCCTGCATGAGCAGGTTGCTGAAAAGGAGGAACGTGGTAGCAACATCTCCTAACCATGCAGCAGTAACAAACACCTCAACAAAAATCACTCTCAAACAACTACCAGGAAGATGACAGGAGAAGCCAGACCACATGGAAATAGTCAGAATTGTGCTTCCTCACTTAGGGAATTTAAGGATTGTTTGGAGTTCTTTAAGAGAGTTTAGTTTTGGGGTTTAAGAAATGGTTTATGTTAAATCTTCCTCCTTTTCCATTTACTGTAGGCCTTTTACAAGCACTGAGTCATTGCTATTACAGTCTTGGAGAGAAAGTTGTTCACTTGTTTTCTGTTCAATTTAGAAGGGAACAGAACGACTTTGGTCAACCTCCAAAAATACATATTATATTGAAAAGGCTCCACTTACTCTCTGCCAAACCTATTTATCATTGGGTGGTTTTCTTTATAATCTCAGACATCATACATCTCACACCCTCATGCTAAGTTTGCTCTGGAATTAAGGGTGCAATCACACAGCTGCAGGATCTGGCTGTCCCTACTCAGCAAGGGGCAATACACAACAGGGGAAAGTGGGAGAGGAAAAAACATTAAAAATATGTGGGGGAAAAAACCCCAACACAGCATTCGACCTTGGTTTATCTCTGCACGTGCAATTAATGAAAGTAACTGAGAGCTTTAACTGGGTGAAAAAAGACACTGAGCACATTCAGAAAAGGTTTGGGGGCCTTAACAGTTACTAAACAAAGAACAGAGGAGGTGAAGAAGACTGCACAAATAACTCCTAGTTAACGTCATGCCCCAGGGGAGCTGGGCGTTACCTCCATGGCCTTTGTCTTTTCATCCTCTGCTTTCCTCTGCTGACGCTGCTGTTCCTCAAACCAAGCTCGCAGCTCAGAGCCCTTCAGCTGCTCAGCCTGCAAGCCTTCAAGTGCAGCTGCCAAATCCTTCTCTTTTTTTTCCAATTCAACACTGCAAAGTTCAAAACGACATTTCTGTGTTCAGAACAGAACATCCTTCACCAGCATCACAAGCAAGACATTTTGGGTTCGTTTCTCTGAGTTCTATCTACAATTTTTGTTCCTTTAAAGTGGTCTCTATTCTTTCTAAAGAGGGTCAGTTTTCAAGTCACAGCTAGTTAGCAGCTGAAAACATTTACCTCCCTGCAAGCCAAGCTAGAATTGCTCGATTTAGTAACAATGAAGAGATAGGTTATTTATTCTGGCAGAGCAAAGCTGTTGTCCTGTGAGAGAAAAGCAAAATACTGGCATACACTTAGAAGGGAGTGGGAAAGGAACAAACCCAAGATGACATAATTTAGTAAAGAAAACATAACCCTTAATAGTGAGAGACCCTGCTTCTCCTTCCTGTGTTTCCAAGTGCTTTATGGAACCAATTAGTACAAAGCTCTTTCAGAGCTTTACCTGCTGATAAATCAAGTAAATAAATACATCTTCTCACCGTAAATGATTTATTTCCCTCTGAAGCTCTTCCAGGGATTTTTGCAACCTTTCATTCTCTTGCTTGCTTCCAGAAAGCTCTGATTTCAGGGATGCTTTTTCTTGGTTCAGGAGATCACATGTTTCAGAGGATCTTTTCTGCTCCTCAGAGAGAGTGCTGTGCAAGTCACTTACAATAGATTTTTCCTGCTGAAGTTTATACTCCAATAATTCAACTAGAATAAGAAAACACTGTAACAGTTATTTATATTACAGAGACTTTGACAATATGGTATCACTTACGCTAATTTAAATTAGGGAAAAAAAAGTCAGCTGTACTGAAGTGTTCTTGTCTGAAGAATTAATCTCTTTTCAAACATAAGAGGAATCAGCAAAAACATGTATAAACAATGTGATTCTATCACTGTGATATTTTGTAATATCATTAATGGATTTAAAAACTCATTAAACAAACTTATCCACTTACATATGGATAAGTTTCCTTACATTCCTTATGACAGGAATCACTATATAGAACCTGTTTTGCCAGCTCTGTTCAGGCCAGTGAGTTAAGAGAAACAACTCTCCCTGAATTTGGAGGTTCCTGTTTGATAAGTACTTTAAAAATAATTAATGTACCTATGTCTACAGCATTATGTAAATAAAATTAGCAATAAACTTCTGGATGTCCAGAAAATTTTCCTCTATTGGACTAGTGCATGTGCTATAAAATGGCTGAATCCTGAGTGATAGTGATGGGAAAACAAAAAGAAGGAAAAAGCAGTGTTTATTTTTGATCAAGGTCACTTGCACTTGTTTCCTTATTACATAAAGGGAACCTGCTGTGAAAACCAAGGCTTGCTTATTTCGTCAGGAATATGGTTTAGCAGTGGCCTTGGCACTGTTTATGGTGAGACTTCAGTGTTAAAGGTCTTATCCAACCTAAATGATTCTTTGGTTCTAAACTAGCAAACCTAGGACAAATAATTCTCTGCAAACAAGCAGGGAAGCTAACTGTACTTGCTGGGTTTTCTCCATGTATTTACTGCTTCAGTTCCATTGCTTTGGGTTATTTCACAGCTTCTCTTTGCTTCCCATAGATTTGTCTTAACTACTGATATGAGAAAGAACTGCTCTCATCATAGGCAGCCTGAGTGCATTCAGTAAAACTGAGGAATTGTACAGCATCTGCTAATTGCAGGACACCTTTTTCTTTCTGCCTTTTACCTTTGAGGCAAAAAGGACCTGATGCAGAAGACAGAAAGAGCTGACAAAGCCAGTAAGAATTACCTTTCTTCCGGAGCTGGTGCTCCTGTTTGTTGCCATGATCTTCAGCCTTGGTGAGGGTTTCCTGCAGCTGCTGCAGCTTCTCCTGGTTCTGCAGGTGCGTCATGCGGAGCTGAGCTCGCAGCTCCTGGATTTCTGACAGCAGGCTGTTCCTGTCTGAGGAGAAGAGGTGCTCCACAA
The DNA here is from genome assembly GCA_035048045.1 of Chlorospingus semifuscus. Classification (NCBI taxonomy): domain Eukaryota; kingdom Metazoa; phylum Chordata; class Aves; order Passeriformes; family Passerellidae; genus Chlorospingus; species Chlorospingus semifuscus. The sequence goes on along the minus strand of JAWWMS010000002.1, from coordinate 1,138,052 downwards.
CCATCTGCCTCTGCTCCTCCTGAAACAAAGCAAGGCCTATTCAAACTACAAGGCCATTTCCATATCTTCTGCAAGGATAAATACTAAGCAAACTCCTGCAGTACAAGTTTAGTACTGAAGCACTCAAATGACTAAGTTCGTGCTTCACATTAACGCAAAATGTTAACATTATGTAAAAACAGAAAAACCCCGCTTCACTTGCCTTGTCAAGTTTATATATAACAATTACTACAACCTAGAAACTAAATATTACTGGCAAAAAGTCCCCAGATTCAGAGTTAGCTCAATATATACCCTTTACCAGAGAGGTCTGAAGTTCTAGATAAATGGGAAGGATGGAAAGATTTCAACCAAGTATTTCCTTTTACTATCACAGTGTTTCCTGATGCCAGCTAAAATAATCAATAAGATTTGTAACACTATGGAAAAAATTCAAGAAAAATGCTACCACAACAGAAACCCTAAAAGCTACTGATCCCACACCATCTGCATTATACAAGACATACAAGAAAATATAATAATACACAGATTTTATACAGATTTAATACAAAGATTTAACAACAAAAGCAATAAAACTGAAAAAAAAATTTAAAAATTAAAGAGAATAAAGAAGCGATTTTTGAGCAGCACACTAAGAGCTTTTCATACTTGTTGTTTGATTATATACTCCAGCTTTTCCTCTAATGAACTTGTGTCACCAGATGCAGGATTGGAGAAGTGAGACTTCAAGTCAATTTGTAGCACATTTCTCTCCTTCTCGAACACACTCTGTACTGCTTGCAGAAGTTCTCCTCTCCAGTCAACAGCAACACCTGATGTTTCCTGTTAAAATATATTTTTTTAAATGGCATCTCTCTCAACTTCTAACGCAGCATCTGTCATACCATAAGAGTATATCTGCTAACTTAAGCACTTTTAGAAGTATTTAAAGGGCACTGTCCCTTACTCCTTAAACATATATACACACAGACATATCTCATAACATATTTTATGTATAATATACATTTATGTGTGTGTGTATATATACATACACACACAACCTGGTTCCCTTGCTTTAAAGGGTATTTTATAGCCATACCTTGTCTCCTCTGTCTGCCACCTTGCTGAGGTAATCCTTCAGTGACTGGATAGCATCCAGCAGGGATAATCCCTCCTTCTGCCAGCCCTCCATCGCCACTTGGGTCTGAGGGATGTTCTTCAGCTCCCTCAAAGCCAAGGGATGCTCTGACAAAGCCAAGATTTTGCGGCTCTCCTCATACACCATCTTCAGCACAGTCTGAGAAACAGAAAAAAAAGATAATATTAGGAAACAGGCATCAGCATCCTGGCAGTGTAAGAGTAGGATGGGACAGTACTGGGCAACAAAAGTAAGGTGTCTGTATCAACACACTAAGATGCAATTAAGCATGAATTATTGATTATGCCAAAGGGCTGTACTTCACCTTTGTTTCTGAACCATTCAGCTAACTTTCAGGGAATAAATCAAATTCTATCAAGTCTGAAGTTATGTTACTCAACTCCAGTGATACCAGAAAACTGAATTATGTATGTAGACAACCTTGGCTTAATTTAGCAAATTATGTACAAATATCAACTCCCAAAATAACCAGTTCTAATAACTTACACAGTGGAAATTGTTTCCTCTGACACTGTCAGGCCAAATAATGCATTTTAAATAAATTCCCTGTTCACAAACTATTACATCATGCACAGATGTTTCCTGGCCTCTTTTCAAGGAAGGTCACTGGAGATATAAATCCTTTTCTTACACACATCTCATCAGAAATATCCCAGCCTCCATGTGGAGCTGTTCCTCATTGCTATGCACTTTAAAAACAACACAGAGTACTTTTATTTAACTCCTTATATTCTTTCCTTGCACAGTTTTAAAATTACTTTTAAAAAAACTTAAGTTGCTTTTCTGTCACTGGAATCAAAATAGTGATTACTTCAATAATGAGTGAAAACCTTTAGTAAACATTAACATCAAAAGCACAGTAAAGTGTTCAAACTAAACATTTAGTACTGGATTATGCACTCAGATCTTACAGACAGTAAAGTCTAGATGGATACCCCACTAAAGAAGCTTAAAAAAAAAAAAAACCAAAAAAAAAAATCTGTTTCTTAAGGTAAAATAAAAATCACCTCTTCCATGAAGTCTCTGACACAATTTTTTAGACACAGAATCACAGAATGGTTATCAGTTGGAAGGGACCTTTCAACACAATATCTAGTCCAGCTCTGCTGTGACAGGCATGGGGAATATCTTCTATTATTTCAGGTTGCACAAAGTCCCATCCAAACTCATTTTGAATGGATTCTGGGAAGGACTCCTAGGGATCCACTACCTCTCTGTGCCATTCTTTCATCACAAGAAATTCTGTACTTATGTCCAGTCCATTTCATGACCTTACTGGGCAGTGAGGTGAGGCTGAAAGATCAGTAGTTTCCAGGATGCTCATTATTAAGCTTCTTAAAAAAGGCTGCTATGGTTCCCTTTTCTCCAGTCACTGGGGACTTTATCTGACTGCTGTGACTTTTCAGAAACAATGGAGAGTGGCTTGGCAATTGCAAGTGCAAAATTTCCTCAGGACCCTGGGATTCAAATCTTGGGGTCCCACGGACTTAGCTATGTCCAGGTTCTTCTGGTGGTCTCGAATCTGATCTTTTTCTCATAATAGGAGGGACTTCATTCCTCCAGTCCCTTCCTCATCTAATTTAAAGCTTTCCTTGTAGGTTTGGCCATGTTATTGGTGGAGACACTCTTGTCTCACTTGCTTGGGAGAATTCCAAGAGCTCCCAACATTTCTGGCTTCCCAAAGGTGATAATAAAAATGAAAACCTTGAGTATTGCACGAGCTGCACAGCCAGGGATTCTATCCTGGTCCCCTTCCTCTTGACTGGGAGGACAGAGAGAATATCACCCATGGTCCCAAACCTTGGGACTGTCCTGTTGCAGTGCTGTTAGACCCTACACAGGTGATAAGCTGTAGGGCTCACTCAGCTTGGCAGCCTCAATGACACCACAAACACAAGCTGCAGGTAAGCAACAAGCTTCTCTAGAGAAAGTATCTGGATGGGAGGAAGGTGCTCCAGTGCCTCTCAGTAAGGAATCTCCAATTACTACCACCTGATGTGCTTTTCTGGTAGCACTGGTTCTAATGCCAGCAGATGGTTTCAGCAGCTTTGCATGTTTGGCTTTCCCTGGATCACATCAGTTATTCCATGTGTTCTTCCTTCTCCAGCCCTAGAGCATTATGTCTCTTATTAAGGGCAGATGGATGGGGGAAGGATCTTTGTTCTGACTTGAGCAGCCATAAAGGCCCAGCCTCCTCCATCTTGTGAGTTACCTGTGTCAGGTAGCTTGAGTGAGTTGGAATTCAGGCTTTCCTTCCTCCCGTTTGCTGGGCAAGCTGAAGGAACCTGCTAAGCATATTAGGAAGCAGGATTCACTTTCTAGGAAAGGTATTTCTTCTAGTTTCTTATTATTTGAGAACTCACTGTGACTACTGTATTCTCTCACAGATGAGAATTTCTCCCTTTCTGTAACTGGAATTTTTGAAATGGCTGAGAGCTTGCTCAGCAAAGCAAAGAGTTCTAGGCATATCCCTTCTTCAGCTTTTAATTACTGACTTGAGTGGGCACTCACTGCTCAGTCTTCTGTATATTCCTCATGTTGCTTGAACTGGCTCTGACCTGTCCCTGCACACCTTGCAATGGTGCTTCCACAGCTCTCCATCACATCAGGATGACAAGAACAGGCAGAGGAGCATGATGTCAGCCAGCTGTGGCTGCTTCTGAAACAACTTTCTGTGAAGCCTCCAAGGTAAACCCATAAAGCAGAACAAACACCATTTCCTTTTTGCTGTCCAGTTTTAATTTGCTGGTATGCTCAAATTAATCATACATTACCTTCATCTGTGGTGAAAGTATTTCCTTTTCTTTCATTGATTCCATAATATCTGGGATTATCCCTCGGTACCGCAGGTAAGCCATGACATTGGCATCCAGGTGATCTGATGTTTGTAGCTCCTGCTTTAGATTAGCTGCCAAATTTGAGCTGGTATCTGAAGGAAGAGACAACCCCCATCCCCAAAGTGTTATAAAGATGGAAAGAACTTGAAACTGCAACAACCACTTGCAAAATAACCATGATTTCTTCTGCTTGTATGAATGCAGGGTCAGATGAAGTTGGTTGGTTGAGATCTCAACTTAAACAAGTTAAAAATGAGTAAGTTGCCTTTAGAACCAGAGAAGTAGTTAAGTACTTAAGTCAGGACTCAAACTCCCTGCCTCTGTTCTGTATGTGGATGAAAAGGTAAAAGCAGGCACAACATACATTTTTATTTTTGTATATATATATGTGTGTGTGTGTGTTTCTTAACAAAGAACTACCTGCCTAAGGCCTAGCTTTTTAATAAGACCCACAGTAAAAGAAAATGGGAGAAAGGAGAAACATGTTTTAATATTGAAGTTAACAAAAGGTAAAAGGAGTCTACCAAGTTCAACTTACTGCTGCCACATCCATCGCTCATGGCAGACGCTCTTGATCTTTCATCATCTTGTAAATCAGAAGGGGTTAAAGTCAGATTATCAGCTTCTCTCATCTGCTTGACAAGAAATTTTTCATGTTACTTTGGTTTTCTGAATGTAGCTATTGCTTTCAGCATTTATGACAACTTTTTTATTAGTGCAAATTTTAGCAAAGGCCTACTTGATCCAAGTGTTAGAGATGGCAAATATCATGATTAAATGCAACATTGGTGCTCCCTGGAAGCCATTCCATCTCCATTTTTTCCTCATTTAGTAGTTTTAAGACACATGTATTTATATTTAATTACCCATCAAGGCAAGGCACAAAAATATACAGCCAGAGAGAAATTTTCTAAAGTATAGACTTTATCTTCCCGTGAAATTAGAGAATACAGACAATATATATAAATATATCTATACAAGATATAAAAAACTACCATTAAAGCCTCAAATCCAGTTTTGAAAGAGTCTCTTTGAACACTCAATAACACATTGTTGAAGAAGTGGGGAGCTGTTAGAGTACACTGAGGTTTTACATGTTTAGCTCAATTACTGACACATTAAGTGTCACAAATTTATCAGTTTTTACCACAGTAAGAGAGGAACTAATAATTCTATGTCCAGAACTTCACTGGACCTACACCCAGCAGTGTGTAGGTTTCTATTACTTGGAGCCCATGGCCCCTCAATGATCCCAGGGGGACAGAGCTGAGCAGTCTTGTTTAACAAGAATTAAATCAGACACAAAATATCACTTACCAGAAGCTTCTTCTCCATATCTTCATCATCATCAACAGAATAAGTACTTTCAGAGAAAGCTGGAGATTCTCTACCTACTCCTATTGCTGCATCCCCACTGCCATTTTCATCCAGGTTAGAACATCCCAGTGATATGGAATTCTCTCCTTGCAGGGATGACCTTGAGTGCACAATTTGAAAATCTGTGTTTTCAGCTTCTGAGAAGGGGGTCAGGTGAAGCACTGGCTGAAGTTCCATGCTCATGTCTTGCTTTCTCATGATCTCAGGCGAGCCCCATGAAGACATACTTGCAATTAAATTCTGGAAATCTTTGGGAGTTTCTTTGTCTATGCTCAAATGGTGTTTTGGTGAATCAGGAGTTGGATGAATTTCCAACATTTGCTGGCAATGCTTTTTCAAATCTTGATCCCCTTCAGAGCTGTGGATCATGTCCAACTCCTGGCACAAGATATTTTCTTGTGATTGCTTCATCTGTGCTTTTGGATTTTTATTGTGAATTGTCAAGTCAAACATAACTTCATCTTTTTCCTGTAATGAAATAACCCATTAATTGTTTAATGAAATTTGAGTATGATTTTACAAACTGAGAAACATGCACTTAAAGACCTTTAAGAATTGGTTGATTTTTCCTTCAATTGCTTTATCTAAGTAGTTTTAAGGTAAAATTATTATTTTAACCTCTGATTCTGTGACTGAGTCTAAATAAGGCACTATTTGAGCAGATATTTTAGTTTATTTTAAACTTGTCAACATGGAAATTTCATTTTATCCTCCATACCTGTTAGTTTGTTAGATATAGTGAATAACTGTTATCCCTCTCATTTTAGACCACTACCTTACTCCTTTTGTGTTAATCATCCCCCTTAATCATCTGTTATAAGCCCAGTGCCAGGACTTTACTCATTTTGCTGCTCCTCCAGCTTTCATTTAAATAAATTTCCTAATTTTCACATTGTTTACACTTTGGAATCCAATGTAGGAGAGATTCTTTGCTCCTTTAAGAACGCTGCATTATACTTGTTCTAATACCTGGATGTGCTAGATTCATAGGAAAAAAATTCTATTGTAATGAATGCTTGAAGACATGGCAGTTTATTCACTTTGATTTAACATATTCTCCAATTTTGATAATTATCCCTCCACAGCCTACTTAAAAACTTCCATTTAACATGGAAATAAAACACATACACTGACACAAACATCAACTTAAATCTTTCAGAGTCTCAGTTTCTACTTGAAAATGGTTTTTTAAATAATTTAAAAATTATTAAAATTATTATAATTTCAACTGTCCCCAGCATGCCAGCATTCCCTGATATCCTCCAAAATGTTAGCAATTATCTCTTCACTGGATCCTTAATTAATTCTGTTTTTTAAACAGGGATCTGACAATCCCTGCCTGTATAAACAACATGGGCCAGCAGCCAGTGCACTGGCAGTCTGCTGCCTTGTACAGACACATCCCATGGTCTGAAGTACATCAGTCTCCATGGGCCATTTAACACTTTTCCCAGCTATTTCCTTTTCCTGAGAGATTTCTGGGGCAGCCCCTGAATGTACAGTGTCACCCAGGCACTGATGGCACTGCTCCAAACTCAAACTTGCAGGCAAATAAAAATACAAACACCAGGAACGATCACATGTTTTGCATAGCTACACTCTTCATTTCTGCTTTAAAAATAAACATGTCATTATACACAGCAATTATCCTGTCATTTCTTGAAATAAGTCATCTACCTTGGATGATTATTGTAACATACTGCCGAGCAGGGCCCTGAAAATCCCCATAAGCCTGACACTGAGTGTTTTTCCTTTCCTGTATACTCCAACTCTTCATACAAACCCGCTTAACTAGCACTTATCACCTCTGTAAGGCAGCCTTGAAAGACAGTAAATTGGTGTATGACAGATTTCTACAGCTCTCTGAAAAAAGGGTCCTACTGCTTTCTAAAATGGAGTGATTTAATAAGAATTTAAGATTAGGTCACTTGGAGCAAATGGTTCTAGGGAAGATTCTGAATAATTACAAGAAAGAGTCACAGTAAATAAGAATTTCTGAAAGGAAAGGAGACATGATGAAGTGTTTTCAAGCAGTTCTCCAAAACAGCCATGAAGAATGGCAAAGTCTTGGTAGCTCATGGTGGGCTCATTGCTTGGCTTGCAGGTGCCCACCCTCTCACTCTCCATGCTCAATAGATCAGGAGGAAAAAAAATAAGCTGGAAAGAACTCACAGGGGGAAAGAAAGAAGGGATATCACCTACTAACTACTCTTGCAGGCAAAATAGAGTAAAATTGGGAAAATGTATTTAATCTATTAATCTAGAAATCTATTACTAAAAAAAAATCTCCACAACAAATAATGCTATTAAAAATCAAATCATGTACCTGTCTAGCAGTAGGGGAAGCCATTACTCCAAATGACTGATCAATATTTGCTTCTAATTCCTGCATTCCATTTTTAAGGGCTACATCTTTTCTTTTACTCTGGCAGAATGGCTTGAGAAATTGAGTCTCTTCATGACCTTTCTTGCAAGACTCCAACTGTGAAAGAATTTCAGCTCTTTCCAATCGTAGGGCTTCGAGCTCTTTCCTGTGGGCCTTGATTTCCCCTTTCAGTTTTGCAGTGTTCCCCTGCAGTTCCTTGATTTCTCTCAGGTAAGCTACTTCTTTCTGATTCAGTGCTTGCACCTGCAACTCAAGTCTAGAAATTTCTAACTGAAGACTGTAAACATCTTGTGCCTGACTTGCACCTCTCTTTTCCAACTCTGTCTGGAGCTCTGCTGCTTTTTCTGTTAAGTACTGCAGCTCAGTTGTGTCAGCTTCTCTTTGATCTGCCATTGTCTTAATTTGCATCTCTTTCTCTAGAATATTTGCTTCCCTTTCTCTCACCTTATCTTCAAGTTCTTGAACTCGAGATGCAGTGATCTTTGTCTCAGCCTCTCTCTGAGACAAAAGACTTTGGGAAACCCTGTATTCTTCCTGAAGAGCCTGGTGCTGGATTCTCAGGGAGGCGAGCTCTGCAGCAGACTGCTCTGATGACTCTCGCAGCTGTTGGCATTTTTTCTCCAAAATTTCCACTTCTGTTTTGAGCTGCAATTCCTTTTTTTCCAGCTGCTGCTGCAGAGCTTCTTTAGAAGCTGAGACAAGCTCCAGTTCCTCCTGAAGCTCTCTCACTTTGGAGTGTACCGATGAGTTTCTTCTGTTTGGATCAGCATCACCTTGACAAGCCACCAGTCCTTTCTTCAGCTCATTCTGAAGGTTTTCCACTGACTTTTCCAAGGCATTTTCATAGAAATAAACTGGGTTGTCACTATCCTCATGACATACTGGTCCAAATTGTGCCAGCTCTTTTTGAAGTTTCTCAATGACTCCATGGAGTTGTTCCACCTCTTCCTCCTTGTCCTTGTGCAGCCTCTCCTGGTCAAGGCGAAGGTGCTCCACCAGTGACCTGAGCTCTTCCATTTCAGCTTTTTGGTCTTCTGCAGCCTAAGCAAAAGGAAAAGGCCTGAGTATTGCTGTATGTAGGCAATTATTATTGTACACAGTTTATATTTCTCTTCTGAATCACACAGGCATTAAATCACCCATTTAACAGCAAGAACAACCACACACTTCAGCTGGTAAATTTTCAAAATAATCTCTACTTTGCTAAGAGAATTACCACACAGATTTAATTTACAATAAGAATCTGCACACCTTGCTTCCCCCAAAAATCAAGCAATGAACATATAGTAAGCACTCTTACTTTATTCTCCAGAGCATTCTGCAGCTCATGCTCAAGTCTCTTGATCTGCTCATTCAAGTGATCAATTTCTTGATTCTTTTCTTCAAGCAGTGCTTGTGGGAGTGACAAAGCCGAGGAATCACTAATGCCCAGGTCCTGGCTTTGCTTCACATGAAGTTTTGTTAGATCTTCCTGACCAGAGAAAACAAAAATCTCATTAGAAGGGAACTTGATTTAAAACATTCTCTTACTTACTATAAATGGTGAAGAGCTCAGGAACACAACTACAGCTTCTTCTATAGGTTCACATCACTGTGTTAGACTGCCCCAACCCAGAAAATAACCTCAGCTTTTGATTTAAATTAAATCAATGCAGAAGATAATGCTACAAGCATGAATCTACAATATTGGGAGGCTTTGGTTCTATGATACCCAGCATTACTCTTGTAAAGGTAATGCAATATTCTGATGGCAAGAGAAACAACCCAAAATCTGTTTACAACATCATGAGACAAAGACTTCAGCACTCAAGCAAGAAGGTCCCTGACATTTTAGGCAGTGCACTAAAGCTAGAGGAACCCACCTGCAAGTGTGCATTCTCTGCCTGAAGCTGCATGATGTTGGAAGTACTCAAGTTTTTTTGTATCTCTAACTGCAAGTTCAGTTGCAATATCTCCTCATTTTTCTTGCTCAGGTCATCTTTATATTGTTCTACTTGGTCTAGCAAGCTTGCAATCTAAAAAAAAAAAGAAAAAATGCAGAGCTGTTTCAGTTAAATCCTCTAAGATAAAACTTCATTCATGATATTATTTAATGACAAGAAGCAACATCAGCAAATCCAGTGATTTAAACTCTAATCGGCTTGCGTTAATCAAATATAAATCAATAAATATAAAAAGAGTGAGTAGCTTGTGTTCCAGCTCCTCATCTGTAAAACCAAAGTACTGCAAAGGTGGGTTTCTGCTTCCTTTTAAAAAAAAATCTACCTGCTCACAAAAGATGCATTCATCTGTATTGTGAGCAATCAAGGCTTTGGTGTCATTGGATGCAACAATATGAAACAAATTAGCATTTGATGTGCAACAAAGACAAGCAGTCAATATAAACACCATCCTTGTCCTCCCAGAAGCCAGAAATGAGCCTTGCAGTGCCAATCCCAATAACACAGACAACAAAGAGATGATTGAATAACCACACTTTTCTCTGCAGTGAATGTTGCCATCCACTGTTTTTATCATCTCTTGCCTTAATGGGTAGCAAGGTATAGTGGCTTTGGGAATTATGACTGTTGAAATCAGGCTTCATAAGAGAAATGGAAGTTCCATCTTGAAGAAATTAATTTTTTTTATCTTGTTCTGCTCTTGAAAGAATGGTGTACAATTAACTGAAGGATCACTCCTGTTTTTCTTTTTTACACATCCTTAACTGGACTATGCTTCTATATCACAGATGTTATAATATAATAATACAGAGGGATTGTGTATACATTTATACTGTAAATCCAATAAGAGTTCCAGATATTGGGAGCAATTTTCTCTGTGTTTCTTCTTAGCTTGAAACAAAAATTCACCACAAACATTCTCTCAAAACACGTTAAATTACACCACCATGGTGTAAGAATATATAATAACCTAAAATAAAATTATATAATATATAAATAAATATAAAAATTATATAATAATTATCTCTCTTCCAGAACTTATCTGCCTATTTCAACATTGGAAGGAAAGGAAAATCAGTTTGCAACTGACAGTGATCAGTCTCAAAGTGATGTGAATCATCACAAGATGGTTTCCAGCAGGAAGGGAGATGAGCACAGAACAAAGAAAAAGGAAGGTTCATTGAGGCCAAAGCAACTCAAAGTTGGTAGAGCTCTCCCAAAGCCCTCACCTCTCTCTCCTTGGCCTGAAGTGCTTCCTGCTCTGCCTGCAGCTGCTCCTTCAGCACTGGGGCAGAGCTGCCATCCACAGGCACTCGGTGCCTCGCTTCATCCAGCTTCGACTGCAGGGCAGAGATCTGGATCAGGTTATTGTACTGCTGCTGTTGCAATGCCTCTTTATCCTGAAAAATGATTTTTTTAGGTGTTAGAATTAATTGCTGTCAATATACAAACCTACTAAACCAGAACAATCCTGCTGAAATACTTCATTGACCCTGACATACCCAGTACAAAAAGAGCAGTACATAATCCCAGCGGCCTATAAAGAAATAAAAGCTTAAAACAACTGAATGCTTTTTTAAGCTCATTTAAGTTTTTACCCTTTTACTTTTTGTAACCCAAGTTTAGCAACTTCAGAAAATTTAGCATTCAGTGATAAATTACACTCTCTCAGTTACACAACACTTTATATGTTTAAGAACATAACATCTTGTTCTTCTAGCCATTTCCAAATTTGATATGATACCATATATGTGCCAAACTAAATTTGATAGATGGACATAGTTTAAGAAATGAAGAGCTCTGGGTAGATCAAAACCTACTCACAAACACATCAAGTTCAGTCAGAATGTGATAAAGCAGCACTAAGTTTGTCCAGCCTGTGATCTGCCAAGCTACCACATCTTATTTTATTAAGAAAAAAAATTGGGTTTTGATCCTCCTTCTCTCACAATCCTTCTCAGGAAAGGTTCACTTGGGAATTGTCCAAAGAATAAGCATACATATCTGTACTTAATACAGTAAAGGCAAGCTTGACAAGAAACCACAGGCAGTAATTGTCTCTGCTGTTCAACAGCAAACTTTTGCTAAATGGATTGTAAGTCTTAACTCCAGGCTGTGATTAACTCTGTAGTAGTAACAAAGTGCTGGAAGTTTTGGACTATGGCAAACAGATCTGGCTTCAGACCGAGAGCAAGAAGGGCTACAGATTAAGATAATAAGATTTTAAACACAGGTACTTATTAAAGACCCTCAGTGTTTGGATATTCAGTAACAGCACCATCTCAGAAGCTTCCAGACAAGCTCAAGAGCAGCTCTGAAGCTACAAACTTGACAACTGTTAAAAGCAGCCTTCATACTAGGACTTTGAATAAGTCTTACTTGTCTTAAAAGAAGTATCTAAGTACATACCACTTACAAGTATTACATAAGTCTTTATAGTGGACTTAGAGTTTGTAGAATCAGAGATTATTTCTAACTGTGGCTGTGATATGTGCCATTAACACACAGTTTAACTCAGCACTGGGTGCCAGACAGCACCACAAACACTATTCACAATCCCCATAAAGTCACTCTCATGCAGTGTTAACCCCGTTTAAATAAGGATTTAAAAATTACCTGTTTCAGTTCAGTTTCCACTTTCTTCATTTTCTGCAGCTGTTGTTCCAAGCTGTGTACAGTCTTTGAGACCTCAGCACCACTGAGCTTCAGCTCTTGGATCTGTGCCATCAGATTTTCTATCTCTTTATCACGAGCTGCAATTTCTTGGTGTTTTCGCTCCTTTTCTAGTAACAGTTTATTGTAATCATCCATCTTCTCTTTTATTTCTGCTTGCAAAGATTCTACCTACACAGAAATCACAGTATACAGATATTCAGGCAATATGAACAGATTGCCTGCCAGTTGAAAGCAAGAGACATTTGACATTGAAGGAGTTTTTACTACAGATTATAGTGGTGCTAAAATCTCAGGTGAAAACAGAACTAAATATGCATAGAAAGTAAGAAAAAGTTAGCTTTCTGAAATCTTGTTTTCCAAATGCAGCAGCTCTTAGATACTTGTTTGATTACTGTCTCAACATCTGCAGTACTCCCAGAGTACTAGATGAAGGAATACTCCCAAAGAAGCCTTTTGGTGAAGGGGTTCATTGGTTATCAGATTAAAACCCACCAAGATTACATGAGTCATTAATAATAGCATTGGATTTATTTCTGTAACTTCAGAACTCTCTTCCAGTATTCCAAGGAATTCCAATTTAGAGGAAGATACCAGGACCTGAAGGATAAATATGCAGTCAGAGAGACTCCCAGGAGCCAATATAGGACAGGTAATTCGCTTTCCAAAAAATCATTTAAATATGAAGAGGATACAAATTTGGAATTTTAGCTGCAGGAAAACAGTCATTCATTGATCCCAGTAACCAAGGTGAAGGCAAGGCTAGGAGCTTTGGTGTGACAGACTGTCTCAGGGTCTGATAAAGTCATTTAGCGTAGTGAAAGCAGGCTCAGGCAGGAAAGCAGTGGGAATGGACAAGTAATTTAGTCAATACTCATGAGCAAGGAAGATGGCATTTTACAAAATAAATTTTTTGTTCATCAAAAAGTGTCTGAACTGGTGTAAATCCCACAAACATTATGAAATGAAAATTCTTTGCATTAACATAGATCTTTACACCTTCAAAGTATAGTTCAGGAAAAAACCTGAGCAAACCAAAGAGTCAAATAAACAAGGAGAGTGTAGGAGACTGGTTAAGAAAACCAAAAATTATGAAGATTACATTTTCAAGCTGCCTACAGGCACTAACATTTCCTTGACTGTGTATCTTACTCCCTTCTCATCTCAACAGCAACTAACCACTGCTAACCATAACACAGGTCTTACAGAAAAGCTTTTGGGTATAGAAAAATCACCTAGAAGTCTAATCTTTCTAATGCTACAAGATTTTGGCATCAGAATCCCAAACTATCACACTTGAGACATAAAAAGCTAGAAAGCTGGTGCTGCAATCCTGTAGCTGAGAAACCCTTCCACATAACCTTCACTCTCCCAGTGCAGCTCCCAAGAACCAGTGAGCACTCTTTTCACACAATAATGTCACTTTATTAGGTATGTACCTTGTACCCAGTAAACACCAGAGGGGCAAACTTGTTACAACTGCTACATGCAGAAATCAGAAGGTCACTTGAGCTGGTTTGGAGTGAGTTAAGCACTTACTGATGTTACAGCTGCATTAAACAACTGAATAAATACTGACATTTCCTGGCACAGAACGCCTACATACCTCACCCTACCCTACAAATGTCACTTGCTTAGTTACCATCCTTGAGTGTTTTTCTCCACTAAGTTTTCATCCTTTCTGAGAGAGGTTACAAAGGTACAGCATTCATTTTTTCAGCTATGCCTTCCAGCATGGAAAATCCACTCCCTGGAAATTCATTCATATTGAAGATATGGATGTACAACCCTAAAACTGAGGTACACAATTCCATAACTACACATAAATAGATGGAAATGAAATTAACTACTTCACAAGTTTTGGTAAGAGCCAGGCCACAAACAAAAGGCACAGTTTTAACATCACCATTCCAATATCTTGGTTTCATGCTCCAAACCTAAACTTCTCCTTTTATACCAAAAGGCTGTTTCAGTGAATAACTGCCTGTAACACCTCTGAGCAATATGCCAGGAGAGCTAAGTACCTATGTACAGGAAATTAAATTGAAAGCAGTCATCCATTCCCTGCAAGAATTCTGCCACCCTAAAACCTGTATTCTTAGCTCCAAGTCATGCCTTGACATACCAAGAAGAGGAAAAAAACTAAAGCATATCTAGAAGGGATTGAAAGGAAAAGGAAAGAAAAGTTAAGAGACATTCATGCTGTTTTCCATACCTGTAGAATCAATTCATAGTTCTGTATAATGTTCATTTATGTGAAAAAAAACCAACCAATCAAAAAGAAAAAAAAAAGGCAAAAGTTAATCTTTGAAGCCAAGCATCAAACAAACAAAACTGTGTAAACAAGGACTCATTTATAAACTTAAATAGGATGAGGCATGCAGACAAATGACATCTCTATTACAATTGTTTAGGTGGAAAAAATAAACACATTTCAAACCCAGGAGTCATTTCTCAGATGAACTTTTTAGAGTGGAGTGTCTGTAGTGTTGTCCTCCTTGTTCATTTAAACCAGGCCCAGAGGTTCCTTTAAACCAGACTCAGAAACTTGATTGTATAGCACCTGCAACAGTTCTTTCCACCTCCATAACAGATTATTATAAGTGCACCCTCATTGCCTAAATGTACATCAATCAGCTGAGGAAAAATCTGCTCTCTGGGTAACAGAGGAGAAAACCTCTCCCATGAGCCAGACCCTCAAGAGCATACAGTTTGGTATTTAAATGTAATAAACAAATTCTGTTGGCCACCAAGGCTGATTTTACTCACCCTCTGCTCTCTGGACTGTCCTGAAGTCTGTGATTTTGCTGACAGTTTTAACTGTTCTTCCAATTTCTGAATTTCCTGCTGAAAATCATCGCGCTCATGTTCCCTTTCTATGGCTTGTTCCTGTACACCCAGGCAGAGAGAATCAAAATATTTTTCAAGATTGCATTACAATCTCAAGTACAAGAATAATTGGGGTTTGTTTTTGTGGGGAAGAAAAAATTAACTAATTATTAGTAATTAATCAGCATATCTGAAAGCATATCTACAGTGACAGAGAAATAAAAGAGAAAGCATCTTTTTGACTACAACATACACATAAACTACAATTAGAATTTGATAAAAAGGAAAAATTACCCTGCAATACTACAAAAACTGAATTGAAAATTTAACTTTTTTTTTCTTTCATGAGACTAGTACACCAAGGTCTTAATATCAACCAAAACAGAAAATAGAGCCCATTTTGGGAACCACCTTGCATGTCTCAAACCAGGATGAGAATTTTTAAGTCTCTTACTTACATCCATGAACTGCCGCTGGTTTTTGAGCTGCTTTTCAAGCACTTCAATTTGCTGTTTTAATTCAGTAATCTCCAGTAACTTTCTAGCCAGGTCTTGGTTACTTTGCAGCTGCTCCTCCAGCTCCACCTCCAACACCTTCATCTGAGAGCGTAAATTGGAATGGTCCTTCTCTGCCTGACACTGAAGCTCAAGTTTCTCCTTTGACAAAAACTCTACTTCCTTGAGAAGACCTGAGTAAGAACACAAAAATAATAAAAGCTGTCAGTGAAGGGTACAAAAAGTCAAGTATTTCAGATGAGCTGAAAATTGGGTATTTTTGACAGCATCAAAACAAATAAAAATATTTATTCCTGAGGTGGGCTGTAAGAGACATCCTATACTGCTCTACCCTAAATCCTTGCCACCCTTCTGTCCCAAATCTCTCCTTAATCAAGAATTCTCAGGTCCTCTAAACTCTGATGCCAAGATCCTCCTTTACCCATCCAACATCCACTCTTGGGCTAGTTTCTCCATGGTTCCTGCCTTGTGCCACGCTGGATACTGCTGCTGCCCTCTATACTGGTGAGGCAGCACCCAGAACATCTTCCCAGTGGCCACTGGTGCCCAGTCTGACCCTGAAACCAGCTGCTATGAAAAAACAAAGTTACTGCATTTCTCTGAACTTGAGTGGGGATTAAAACTCAGAGAAAAATCATGCTGACAGAAAATCAGTCCAGCTCTGAGGTTATAAAGGGAAGAAAACACCTGCGAAAACAAGATGGCACATATTTCTTCTGTGTAGAAAAAGGAATAACAAAAAGGTAAGTAAGCGTACATAGCTGAAATTATTCAAGTTATCAAGAGTTAATTTACAGCTACAAACTGCATTTTCAACCAGTTGGATGCACTGAATACACTGCTTAGGAGACCAAAATTGAAGACTTTACTGTGAACATTCTTGGAGAAAAGCTACTTTAATTGTGAATATAGTCAGTAACCTGAGCAGGAAAAGAAACCTGTATTTTGTATCAAAGCAAGGTCCTGCAAGAGCTCGTGATTTTAATTTCACGTGTTCTATTACTTATCTCAAATGTTTTTGGTGACAAGTTAAAGGTAAGCCTGTAATGCACCAAGGACCTTAAGAAATCATCCAGCCCAATTTCCAGAAAGGACAATTCCCTTTTTCCCTTTTTGAAGTATGACCAATATAATGCATGTGATTACTGACATAACGTCATTACAAGCTGCTACTACAAAAAACTACAAGAGCCTACCCACAACATTTTTTTCTAGGGCTTCGTTATCCACAGATATTTAATGACATTTCTAGACCCTTGATACTAAGCAAAAAATGATTAATATTTCCATGTTCATGTATGAAAAGATAAGTGTGACAGGCTTGGAATAATGCAACAATATTTACAGTACACATTGGGGAAAATGTCACCACAGTGAGGATAATGGAAAACAATGTGAAGAGTTTGTGCATTCACTGGCTCTGGAAAACAAAAGAGGCCAGACAAAGAGAAACAAGCAAAGTTTGGGACAAAAACATGGACTACACGAGCTCTTGAGCTCCACAGCAATCCTGTTGTGGGTTACAGTTACACTCCAACTACTTTTCACTCCCAGCACTAATTATAGCCTACATAATAACCACAGTGCAATGACTGGGGCACACTCCCTACTTCTTATTTTATTTTTAAATAATCACAAGTTCATTTGGTTGTGGATGTAACTCAGACTCTGGCAGAATGCATGAAGTGAAGACTCTGCCCTAATTTCTCTCCCAGTCCCCTTGGAGCTGTATTGTACATATCATCTATTATCTCTATCCCACAATGCAACAGAAAAAAACCCACAAAACCCAACAATATCTGAATGCTATTAGGACTTCCAGCCACAGCTGCATGGCAGAGAGTGTCTACTGCCAAGAGATGGGAATAATGTGAATAAAATAGCACTCTATAGTGTATTTACTAACACATGGTGCAGAGAGGAGGGCAAGGTCAGGTGCTAGAGATATTTATGATGATGGAGATATTTGGTCACCCAAAGGAATTTAGACTGACCCTGAGAGAACAGAACTGGTATTTGGGAAAACAAGCACAAGAAATTTGCCTGCTATATCCTAACAAACATTGATGGCTTCTTTTTAGCTTCCAGAGGAACACCAGTGCTTTATGAGGAACAAAATACTGATTAGGTAACACTGACCTACACAGTCACCTCTTCAGACAGAAATGTAAACTAATTGAAAAAAATAATCAGGCAAGCAGATTTTACCTGGAATCAGCAGGATTTCATAGAAAGCAGGTATCAAATTTTGGCAACCTCTAAACTCAATCTTTCTGACAATTTTAAAAAATTTTTAAGCACATGTTCCCCAAGTGTGGAAATAGAATTTCAAGCAACACACCAACAGATCGTCAGCTCACAGATTTGTTTCTTTGTAGAGACAAACCTATTTTATTAATGCTACTGCACATCATGCAATTCCCCTTGGGAAAGGCCCCAGCACACTCCTTCCCACTCCCCAGATCATTAGCAAATGCCAAGCTCCATTCCAAAAGAGTTTTAATTAGCAAGGCCATTCTACTCACATTAGTACTCCACATGAAACACAGGAGATGTCAGCTTTTCAAGGAATAAGCCCATGTCAATCAGCTCCAAGCATTATGATTTATATTTATCATGTTTTCCACATACTACAAACAATTCCAAACCTGAGGAAAAGCACTACAGATAGCTAGGATGAGGGAAGGGGGATGGATTTCAGGACTTGGCCCTTGCAGCAAAATTAACTGTTCAAGTTCTAAGGAGCTGCTGGCAGGAGCTGAACTGCAGCTCCTGGGAGAATGTCAATCCCAAAATACACCATAACCAACTCTGTTCTACAGAGGGCAGCAGCAAATTGCAGGACAGTGAGGTGGACACCAAAAATAGGTTAAATTAAAAATAGTGTTTGAGAGGGATCTGAATGAACAGAAGGAATAAAGATACAGTAATGGGTAAGAAAGCTCAGTGCAGTTTTTGGACTCTAACAGGAATTTACCTACATAACTTTTTATTCACCTGAGTGATTTGGTTTACTCAGCCCACACTCTCTGGAAAAAAGAAAAAGTCCAGAAATAAGAGACAGTGAATATGCAAGAATCTATGAATCTATACATGTGTATAAATAAAATGAATCTAAAAAACAATTATATTTTGAGTAGACCACAAAATGATCATGTCAACTATGAATTTATCAGATCTAAATGTTGGCCACTCAGGAGTTAAGTATGCAAACTTCAGGAGGAAAAAACATTTCGCTTTCAATTTAGCATCTACAAATTTGACTACAGCACTTGACTTTCAAAATTAGTGTATAAATCTAAAGATCTTTCCTGCTTATTTCTGGTTTCTTCTTTGATTTCTTTACTAGCCTTCCCTACCATTCTGCTTTTTATTTTTTCATTCTGACCTACCAATCCATTTAGTTACATTTCTCTCATCTCCCTTACATGTCCTTCAGTTCTTGTTGTACTTTTTTAGCTCACAGTTTTATGTCACCTCAAATATTTTTCTTTTTCCCTTCCCTTCTTTAACTTAATTTACTCATTTTGACAGCTGACTTTGAATCACTAGAAGCTCACAGCCAGCTTGCAACACACCCCATCCTATAAAAAAAAACGAAGCTGGCAAAAACAAAGACAATGGCACAATGCACTTTAAGCCTGATAGTAGCAAAACATATTTTTCACTTTAAATATGCATTATTTAACTGAATATTCCTAATTTGGCATCACAGAAGTCATAGCTTTTTATGGCCAAGATACTTACAAACCCAGTAACCTGTCAGGCCTAATTATTAAGTACTATTCCTCATTGTTAAAATAAAAGTTATCAATTCATTCAGTCAGCGTTATAGCAACACAGCAAGAAAAAAAATCCACACTTGCCATTACAAACCTGAACCTTCTTTTTGTGCTACATTAGCAACAGGGCCTCCTAGAAATCAAAACACAGACACATGGACAAGATGAATAGGGAGGGCATTGTGATCCATTTCATCTTCTAGACCACCAAAAACACATATGGAATACAGAGGAGTGTATGGAATACAGAGGAGTGCCAGCCTTTAGGTATTTCATCTTTAACATGCTCCAAAGCTCCTGTAGACCTTGATCCATGTCTGTAGAGATGTCTCCCTTTACAGGAAGAACCTCTCACCTGTGTACCAGTCTGAGCTGCTCGCTAGGTCATCAAGCCAACCTCTGATCCATGACAGGGGGACACTGCAATGTGCCCTGACTGGAGGAATGTTTGTTTGTTTTGTGCTAAGAATGCTGTAACCCTCTACTCACCAAGAATTGCCTGCTCCTGGGTGAGCTCCTGGAAGCGTTCCCTCATGTTCTCCAGCTCCACAACAAGGCGACGCTCAGATTCCTCTTTCAGGTTTAAGGCCTCTTCCAACGCAGCTTTTTCTGCAACGTAGCCTTCAATAATGCCTGGAAGCCAAGTCAGAAAGCAAATAAAGCCATAGAGAAACTCATCCACTGGGAAAAAGCAGCTTGAAAACATGACTAAATTTTTGCCAAACAATGGAAGGTGACATAAAAAGGAAGTAGTAAAAGATGATTTGTGTTTATCCAGTAGCTATGCTTTTGAATATCTTAAGGAATAAAATGTACTAGTTAATGTATTCTAACATTATCAAGATGTTATGAGGATGACACATCACAAAGTATCTCTAAATCTGTAGGATTCAAACGGGGATCATTAAGATTTGATGGCCTGGGATGAGCTTACAACACATCCTCTGCTAAGGGCTGATGTTTCAAGAAACACAGTCTCCAGAAAGTAAGGTCAAATACCAGATTTAGAGACCAAGAAATCCAGGAAACAGCAAGAACATGATAAATGTTGGGAGGAACAAGCTGTGAGTAAATGACACTGCAATCCATTTCTTACCCTCTGCCTTATGGAGCTCTAGTGCCAGCTGGTTCTTGGCCTCACTCTCCTCACTGAGGCACTCCATCAGCTCCTGGTGCTGGCTCACCACCTGCGCCGTCTCCCGATTGCGGCGGCTGAACTCCTCCTCAAACTGGGCATGGTTTTCATGCATCTTCTCCAACTGTGAGTGAATAATTGCCCCAGCATCAGACCTCAGATGCACATGTGCAAGGTAATAACACCAAAGACATTTTCAAAAAACTCAAATTTTTAATAACATTTATGCATTAAGATCCAAGGTTTGAAGTTTCCTTTCTGTACTAAGCTGACTTTGCCCAAAACCTCTGGACACTTTCGTAAATCTCTGTGCTTGCATACCAGTATTTTTGCCTCAAGTCTTGCTTAAGAACATAAGTTTCTTCACTGTGCATAAAAAGAAATACCTCCCTGTCACAGACATGTTTTATGAAAAATCCTTTCCTTAGGATTTTTTCTCCTGAGAAGCTGAGAGGCCTCAGAAACAAAAT
>JAWWMS010000002.1:1074851-1110127 GCA_035048045.1 Chlorospingus semifuscus | reverse complement strand
TCTAAACTAATGAAACTTCCTCCACAGGCAATCTCTTATTTTTAAATTATTTAAGAGTTATTAGGAACATGATCAAATTTTCAATTTAGTAAGTGAAAAAGCACAAGTTCGTAATATTTTAATTGTGTTCTGTGGTTCTAGCTGGATAAAGCTCGTTTTGTTTGTGACTTTTCCTACTAATGAGTGTAATATAACACCAGTGGGTCCTTGCATCTGCACAAGTCAGATTGTGTCCTCTTACTGTTAGCACTATTAAAAAAATTCCAAAACCATCTAGAGGTTTACTTCTAAGCCTAATAAAGCCTTATTTCTAAGCTTAAGAAAACTGAATTCACTTGGTGATAAAACACGGATTGTTCTGGGTTTAGGTATTAGCAGCATTCTGACCTCTTGCTCTCGTTCATGCTGTGCCTTTATTTTCCCCAGTTCTTCTTCCAGCTCCCTGGAGTACTGCTCCTTATGTTTCCTAATATCTGCCTCATGAAGCTCCTGAAGCTCCTGG
Source organism: Chlorospingus semifuscus (assembly GCA_035048045.1). Classification (NCBI taxonomy): domain Eukaryota; kingdom Metazoa; phylum Chordata; class Aves; order Passeriformes; family Passerellidae; genus Chlorospingus; species Chlorospingus semifuscus. The sequence goes on along the minus strand of JAWWMS010000002.1, from coordinate 1,109,625 downwards.
AGTGCTTTCCTGTGCCTCTCCTCCATCTGCAACACTTGCTCACGTAACAGATCCAGAGCCAGACGTTTTTCCTCTTCCAGCAACTGCCTTTGGTTTCGAAGAGCTGTGTTCAGATCATCCTGTGTAAGCAGTAATTTAAAAAAGGGGAGGGAAAAAAACAAGTACAATTATCTTTGCAACCCATTTGTCAAGCACATGTCCTGCAGTATCAAGGCTTTTAAAATAAACAGGAACAACATTGTTTCATGAAGGATGAGCATACATAAATATACATACTCTCTAAAACACTTAAATGAGTTTATTTTTCATATCTAGCAGAAGTTTTGTAAATCCTTCCTTATTTGGAAGGATCTTTAGATTCCTAGAGATGTGGCTTAACCTCCAGAATTGCATTGACTTTGGTCTAATCACTTTCTGAAGAATTACACAATAGCTCTACCAGGGAGAGAAGGCCTGAGCCACAAAATGAAGACCCTCCAATCTTAAACACATTAAAAGATGTATCTCATTTGTGCCTTTTCCACAAATGATATAGAAAATTTGTTAGGCTGAGCATTTGGGGCAGGAATCAGCAGATGGATTTAGTTTTCAGCTGGGGTTTCCTGCTTCAGCTCATAATATGGCCCCACACAATGTGTCAGTGCTGGCACAAAGAGGTTGTAAAAATATCCCCTGGGAACAAAGGAAAAGGTGATCCCACACAACGTGTCATGAAATTTCAACTCCTATGCCAGGTTTTCTTTCTCACTCACCTTATGAGCTGCTTCTGCTTCAAGAGCCATGGTTTTAAGCTTTTCCATATTAGCAGTAGCTAGCTCAATTTCCAAATTATTCTGGGAAAGCTGAAGTTCTTCAGCATGCTTCAATTTCAGCATCTCAATCTCCCGAAGCAGCTGTGCCTGATGGATTTTATCCTGCTCTTGGAGCTGCTCCCTGTGCTGCAGCTGTAGCTTCTCCAGAGCCCTACAGTGCTCATCTCTTATGGTCTGAATTTCAGATAGGTAGGAAGACTCCAAGGAATCCAGATTTGATAAGTGTTTAACCTCCAGCTCATCGATTTGGGCCTGATGCTTTGCCTGTAGTTCAGCAACACAACTTTCAAGCTGAATCTGCTGTTTGCTTTCCAGTGTAGATTTAAGTGTCTCAATTTCAGTTTGGTGTTTTGCCTGCAAATCAGCTGTCAGAGACAAAATCTGCTGCTTATGCTTCTCCTCTAACTGCTGACTTTGGAGTTCCAGCTCATCCACATGTTTCTCTTTCAGCTTTTGGAGAAGAATCTCTTGCTCAGTCGTGAATTTCTGAGTCATTGCTTTGTGTTCCTCCATAAATCTGTATTATTTCCAAGAAAATTAAGACAATATTGTCAAAAAAGTAACTGGTTTTTTTTTAAATAATTGAGCTAATAAATAATAGTCCAAGGAAAATAAATAGACCTCACTTAGTCTCCACAAGTTTTAATTGATGCTTCAAATACAGAACTATATTGAAAGCAAACCACAACGATGATTTCATAGCCACATAATTAAAGGTTTCTGCAATGTCACTTGGGAGTAGCTGGTTATTACTACAGAAACTGGTACCTCTATTAACTTAAAAACACAGAGAAATATATTTGAGAAGTACTGCCATGACAGTATCTCATGGTGTATACATTGCTACATCTCAAATGCGTTGTGTGCAAATAAATGAACTGTCATAACCAACACCTCTATAAACATCTGGTAAAGACAGACATAAAACCACTGTGGAGGTCCATGTGGGACAGCTGGGGGCTCCTCCAAACCCAGCTGAGTTCTGCTTAAAACCTGATGCAGAAGACTTAGTATCTGAAGTACTGCCCTTTACTGCAATCAGTAACTACAGTATTTTTGCATGCAGACACCAATAACTAAAAAAAACAAACAGTTATCTAAAAGTTAAGTTGCTGCTTTCAGTGCTTTCTCACAGTCATTATTTCCCCAGTCTTGTTCTGTGAACATATTTTTGGGAAGAGAAGAAGGGATAAATTTGAAGCAATGCATGCAAATACCAACAAGTGGTTGTTTACTTCCCTTAATTCTCTTGAAACAACAGGTGTAGGAAGGGGAAGAAAAACAGGAGTTCCAGGCATGTAACCCGAAGTAAAGAATACCAAAGGGGGCCCATTCAATCTCAGCTTGTGCTAACCCTAATTCAATGGTTAGCACAAGCTTAATTCACCAGGAAAAGCTTGTTTACTTTGATTCCAATTGTTTAAAAACATTTAGAGAATTTTTCCACTTCTATATCCTATTACACTTCTCTTTGAAGGCTGGTATAAGATTTCCAGCTTTGCTGTACTCCTAGCAGGCACAACTTGACTACATTTTATTTGCTAGACTAGATGAAATGCCTTTACAGATAGTGCCATCAAGTGACAACCTTGCACTATCACTCATTAAGTCTAAAATAAGACATAGCAACTCTAACAATGAGTGAACTTCTAAAGGAAACTTACTTGTTTTGTGCTTCCAGGAGTTTCAGTGCACATTCTTCCTGCAGGCAGAGTGTGGCCTTCTCCATTTCTTTTGCCATGAGGGCTTTGGCTGCCTCCAGGTCAGCTTCATATTGCTGCTGGGCTTTCTGCACAGCCTGGGCACCGGCAAGGCTGTCCTCCAGCTGCTGCAAGTTGTTTTGCTGCTCCTTCACCAGCTTCTCCAGCTCCAGAATTTTGGCAGCTTGCTGATCTTGAAGTTGAATCATTTCAGCTTCACGGAGTTCAAACTGTTTTTGTAAGTTCTGCTTCTCAGATTCTGCTCTGGTTTGCAGTTCTGTGTGCAATAGTGATAGCTTCTCTTCTGCTAGGATTCTCTGCGCCTCACTTTCACGTTGCCATTTCTGCTCTTTTTCTTTGTACATAGTCTCTATTTTCTGGACTTCCTCTCTTAATTCTGTTTTGTGATCCTCAGCAATTTTATATTTTACCTGTGAAGACAATTATTCAAAAGAAAAAAGAATAAACCACCAAAACCAAATTGAAGTGTGTGAACACTCTCAGGCATTTAAGGTCTTGAAAAGATGAAATCCTTGGAGTGAAGTAACCCTGCCTAATGAAAGTAAGGCTGAAATGACCACTTGTAAACTGACATGGATTAAATTCAATGCATTATCAAGAATTAATTTGGGTTATGAAAATAAGAAAAAATTAAGGCAGAATTCTAGAATTAATGTGGTACTCTATGTTGATTTCTCTTGAGGTCACTTATCTTCTTTTCAGGAGTTCAACTTATACAGCTATGGGCATCTTAAGTGTTTACATTAGTCATGAATAAAAACTTTTAAACTTTTAAACTACTTTTAAAAGCCATAAAAAGCACGTAGCACCACAACAGAAGCCAAGGCAGCAAATGATTGCTCCATGACAGAAGGCAAAAAAAGACTGTCTCCGGCTTTCTCCATTGGTTTCTAAGCCTGGAAAAAGATACATATTATCCGAAAGGAGGACTTGACAAATAAGAGCTTCACCCATCTAATTCTCATAAGCATTCAAATATGCAGCAATTTCAGCAATCAATTAACATTTATTCCAAGTTTATCCTCAGCTGGAGTGGCTGATTCAACATGTAAGAGTGATGGTACCGTGTATGAATGTTTCAGTTCTCCGACTTTGAGGTACAAGAGTCACCCCAAAACAGAAGTGTATTCCAACATTTATGTCTATCCAGACAAGTCCATTTAAAGCTTTAGCTGCTATCCCCAAACCAGGGACTTTGAAATTCAAGTGCTGCTTCTCCCTCCCTTGGCCTTCCCACCAGGCTGGAACTTGCTCAACTCTACACAAAACAGTTCTGCAGTACAAATTACCTTTTCCATTTCTTCTTTCAGATGCTTTTCATTCTGCTCAGAAAAATCTTTTTGTTTTATAAGCTCTTCCTTTAAGTGCCTTATTTCCTCTGAGAGCTCTGCAATGTGCTGTTTCTCAGAGTTGAAGAGAGCAAGCTTGGCTTTGTGCTCTTCCTCCAGCACAGACACTCGCTCAGCCACCTCCACCTCAACCTGGCGTGCTACATCTTGAACACTCTGCAGACACAGTTTGGTGATTTCTGGAAGGCAAAAAACAAAAAATCCAAGCCACACAATAAAATGACATGCTGGAATTTATTTTAACAGCTCCTACTGATGCATAGAAATAAAGCTGAATGTTTTTGATTGTGCAATTTATCAGTAGTCAAGCTAAATACAGGACAAGGAGAACCCCTTAGCTGGATGATTTTATACTCTGTTCCATTTTATCACCACCTTGGCAATTCACCAGTATTAACACACACAGAATAGTCCTAAAACCTGTGGCAGGACCTTCCTCCTTATCTGCAGCTGCCAGAGGAGCAGATTTCTTTCTGGGCAATGTAATGGCAGATTTATGGAAGTTTTATCTCCTCTTTTGCACATCACATTTACACAAGGCATTTCCCCAGAAGTCAGATGGGACAAATCCCTGAACATTCTAATTTAAGCAGTTTTGATATCCTCTCAAGTATTAAAAATAAATAATTGAAGATAAGAAATATAAGTGCAAATTAAAATAGCTCTACTAATCCTTTTAATCAACATACTGTGGAACAATTATAACCATGTGTGTTAAATTAGCTAACTAAGTTATGTACTGTTAATCCAAATGTTTGTATGACAGTGCCCTTCTAGGCATCAAAAATTAAACTTGATCAACTCCTTTTAGGAACTGCTCCACAGTTCCAGTAGTTTTTGCTACAGAATAAACAACTTCAGGTCACCACATCTTCAGAAGTGAACTCAATGTGCCCATAAGTGCTCGATGAAAGGGATTAACACACCTGTTAAGTGTTCCGCAGAGTTTACGGTAAACTAAAGTTGAAAACTTCCTCAGATAAGCCTATTTAAAGAAAAATATAAGCCACACAAGCAGCTTACTGTTTTCCCTTCCAGTCTGTCAGGCCATCCTACCTTTAGATTGTTGTTCTGAAAGTTGGGCATGAAGCTGCTCAAGTTCTAAACCATGCTTCCTTTTCAAGGCCTCAATTTCTGTGGCATGTTTGTCTGACAGATCCATCTTCATTTTCATCAGGTCCTCTTTATACTGAAGTGCAAGGGAGGATCTCAAGGAATCCAATTCATGCTTGTGCTGTTCTGTAAGTTGTAGCTGCAAGCAGGCAAGTTCTTCCTACAGAAATAAAGGGTTAGGAAGAGATCTTTAGCTTCTAAGAAACCATGGTGACAATCTTTCAATAAGAGAAAGAAAAATTCCTTTTGCAAACTCTTAATAAACTTGAAACAAGTTGAGCAAAAATGTTGAGATCTTCAGTTACAGCAAGGTGCATGAAAATAGAGGCATAAATGTAAGGGGGGCCAATTACCATCTTGGCTTGAAGAGAACAAAGACAGGAACAATTACTAACAGCATGATAAAAAAGAGAAACACCACAAATTCTGCACTGGTGTAGAAGAACTGATAAATTCCTTACCCAGCACAGGATAACCCAAACAGCACATAAAATTACAGAGCACTGTTGTAGCTGTTCTACTCTACAGCCTCACTGAGGCTGAGAACTATTTAAAGTTGGAAATTCACAACATCCTTGTCAAAAATAATTAAGCCCTACTAAACACCTACAGTTAATTTTCTCTTTGCAAGAGCTAGGAATTAGATATCAATTTTCATACAGGTCATGTAAAGAACAGTAGAACTTTTAATACATCAAAAATCCTACCTGCTGTTGTTCAAATTGTTGGTTTAGCTGATCAAGTGCAACACTTCTCTCTTTCTCAGCAGTCTCCTCAAAAAGTGTGACAGAAGACCTGAGAAAAGGGTTTGAAAGTTTAAGACTGTGCTATGTCATGAATCAAATTAAATTTTCTTGATGACTTATGGTGTAGTACAGAAAGTAGGCAAAGAGCAACTGTAACAACTGCTCAGGATGGGGCCATCACCTAATGCTCAATCCCAATAGATGATAACATCATCTTTTATGCCAAAGAAAAATAAAATGGAAGCATGCTGTCACAAAATGAAAGGAAAAAGAACAGATCACCTGCTGTCCCCTGCTTGATCTTGACTCATTTCCAGCTCTGGCAGTGAAGAGTCCGTCAGCTCTTGCGGCCTCTGATGCAACAAAGTCAATTCCTTTTTGTAGTTTTCTTCAGCAACATTTAACTTGTTTTCAAAATAAAGTCTCAGTTGTTCCAATTCAGCTTCATGCTCCCTGTTTCTCTGCTGAAGCTCCTGCTCAAACTCCTGTTTTAAACACTCTATTTCTTCTACCTGTGCTGCTCGAGCCAGGAGCTGCTCTTTTAGCTCTGGAACAGAGGCAAAACCAACACAAGCACTAAGAACACATCTCTTTAGGCCAAGTCATTCTGTGAAGATCAGGTTTATTTGCCAAGTGCCAGTGGTTTAGGAATGGCATTAATATTTGTCCCATTATTTTTCCACTAAAAACACCACAAGCTACTCCCTTTCTCAGTGGGAGTGACAAAAGGCAGAGATCACAGGTTGAGGTAAGAAATAGCAACGAGATAGGAAAAATGAACTTCTGACAGACAAAAACTCCTTCCTCAAAAGACATTCTCAGTTCCACTGCATTCAGAGAAACCATCCTCATGCTAAGAATCAAAATCACCAGCCCACTGTTAGCTCTCCTTTTTTTCTTGCAGTCCAGGACTAGGCTGGCAACAAGCAGAGTCCTGCACTGGTGCTCAATCTTCACACCTCCTTGCTGCTGTAGCATCCAGAAGCAATAAATTATTCAAGAATATTCAATTTGCTCCAGGCAAAACCATCCAAGCAAAACCAAATTGAGCATAAACTGTGCAGAAAATTACAAATCACAAGAAAATAAAACGATACTTTAATGATGGTTTGCTACCCATCGTGCGCTCAGAGGCTGAACTGACTGGATTAAAAGGAACAACCAATATAACAGGATTGCAGTAAAAAGCAGCTACCAAGGCTGGTTCAGCAAGCTGCCCTCCTTCCAGAGAGTGACAACTGCATCCTGTTCCTTAGCCCTCTGGGAGCTTTCTTCTCCACCTTGTGTATTAAAGCAGCAGTAATATTTAGGTAAGGTAAAAGGTAGGTAAAAAGGGAAAAAAAATTTCAAGAGAGATAAGCTTTCCCAAAACCTCAAGTTCCCAAATAATTCAAGTTAGTGAAATCCCCAAAGAATCAACTGAACAGGGAAATACATTTCAAGAAGAATGAATTTAGAGAAGTTCCTTGAAAAGAAACAACTTTCCCAGAGAAAAGCAGTTACTTATATTACACAAAAGAAACTTCAGAACAGTTGATGGAAACAGAGGATGCCATGCAGGAGCAACACGACTGATTGTCAAATGTGGTTTTGTGTAGCAAAACAGAAAATGCACTGGTGGCATGAAAAATGCTCACAATGAAAATGCCAACAGAAAGAGTAAGAGAAGAAGTAAGTGTTCAAGGCCAGGTTGGATGGGGCTTGGATAGTGGAAGGTGTCCCTGCCCATGGCAGGGGTTTGAATGACATGATCTTTAAGTCCCTTCCAACCCAAACCACTTCATGATTCTGTAAAGTAAATCCATGGTTCAAGCCTGCTTCTAAAGGGAGAAGCTGCCAGGCACAGGGACCAGAGAAATCATATGACAAGAAGTGACACCATCAATGAGGTAGGCAGGGGAAGTCCAATCTGACATAGGTAGGTTTTGCCAAACCAGCAAAGTCTACTAGCACAAAATTCACCCAAAAAAATGTTTCATTGTTCTGAACTGGTATGGCATTCTTATACCAGAGCAGCAATCCCATCATGCAGCTGCTTTGGTTGAATCCTGCCATCAACCCAAATGCCTGGTCAAATCAGCACTCAAATGAAGAGCAGCAGAGCAAAACAAAACACCTTTAAGTTCACACACACCAAAAGAGATCCTCACCTGGACCATCGGTCTGCATTCTGGTCTCACCACCTTCATGAAAGATGAAAAAGAAAGGGTCCAAAGAATGGGATTGTGAGTGGTTAGAAACATAGAAAAACATGTGAAATGTTAGAGATTAGGGCTACAGAGAAGAATTCAAGCAAATACTATGAAATGCTATGGACTATAATTCTGTAATACCAAAATAAAAAGATGAAATAGCTAAGGTAAAGTCTGCCTAATAGAAAAAATTACTTATTTAGTGTATGACCAAACCAAACAAAACCTTAATACAGTTCAAAAGCTACCTAAAGTTATATTATTCAGAAAATCTGAAAGAGTATTTGAAGTATGTTACATATGCCTTCTGTTCTAACTACCCCAGAAGAACTTAAGAACCTCATTTTAGAGTCTCAAACAAGAACACTGGCAGAGTCATGATCTCTAGGTTTTCTTTTTCCACAGAAGTTCTTTAATTGTTATACATGTCTGTGCACACACATCTAAGACATGTTATATTTTATTTCAAAAGTGTATGTCATCTCCAACCACCACACTGCAAAACAGGCTGTTTTATTTAATACACCTGGCTCTTGAAACAGAAATACAAACAGGAGCATGTAACTGCACTGACCAGCATTTTCTCCAGCTTTTCATTACATGATACTTAATTTGACATTTCAATGAAAAGTCTTTCGTTTTCACGAAATATTTTTATAGTGTGCAGGAATGGAGTGAGAAGGGAAAGGAAAAGCACAGGAGTAAGCTTTTCCCCACACCAATACCATGCTTTTTCACACTGCAGAACCTGTTATCTGACACCAACTCACCTCAACATACAGACAGATCACTGGGCTACAACCCACTGACACTGTGGCCTTCCTGTGTGTTTCTGGTAAAACAGCTAAAAGCATTTTGTGTCAAGAATGTGTGCTTCTGTATGAAGAAGAGGCAAAAAATCAAATAGAATGTGTCAGTTATGAACATACCACTTAGCTCTTGTCGATTTGCTCGGGTGCTGTCAAGCTGAGACCAAAGCTGCCTCATTTCTTCTTGTGACTGAACCTTGAGTTGCTCATGCTTGACCTGAAGCTGGTCCAGCTACAAAAAAAAACATGTTAAAACCAAAAAAAAAACAACACCCCACCACAACTTGTTAATTTCCTTCTCAGGGCTTGTTTTACACTCAAGAGACACTTCTGTCAGAACTAGGTGGAAACAGTGACAACACCACTCTCAGCTCCTGACAGTATCAGAGATACTGAGTAGCAGCATCTCTTAACGCTTACACCCACTCCTCTGAGAGGGAAGAATTTGTTCCTGATGCCATAAGTATCTTCAGTGGCAAAAAAATAAGGCATTAGCCAGATAAAAATAAAATGTGAGAACCATAAAATTAGGAATATAAATATAGATAAAGAGATAGCACAAAATGGCACTAAGGCAACTGCACTCCAAAGGTTTTGAACTCCTATGGAAACTCCCAGAGTATTTACCTGCTTCATGATGCATTTCACTTTTTAAATAACATCCCTAAATACAAAGAGATCACCCAAATGATATGTCTATGGTCTAGTTTTTGTTATATAAAGAAAAATCAACTACTCTAAACTGCTCAAGAAATGTAACTTACCTCCTTCTGAAGATCCTGTTCTTTTTCTTGGCTTTTCATCTTTATGTCTTCTAGGAGTTGGTTATGTTCAGCCTGCAGCTGTTCTTGTAATTTTGTGATGGCTAACTGGTGTTGCCTCTCCAATTCTATACATTTCACTAAAATGAAAAATTAGTTCTGTTACTCCCTCATCTGAGTTAATGAATAACCTGTACAACTTCTGTGCAACAAAACCAGAAATGTATTCTCTCTAGCTTCAGCACAAGCTTTCAGGGAATCACAGAAATGTTTGAACAGTAAAGTGTTTGCAAGTCAAATATTTCCATGCACTGCTTTGTTGTTCTCTGCATCCCACATTGTTAGTTAGCCAAGAGACAACCATTTGTTCCATTAAGCCTTAACTATCCACAAGCCAAATGCAATTTTTTGTTAGAAAAAGCTTTTATTAATATAAACCACAATTTTGATTAACTCAGAACTGTCAGAACATGTTTTCAGATGGGAGCAAAACAGCACCTCCCTTTAATGTTCACCTTGCATCTTATACTCTGTGGAAGTTGAAATGCAACAATGCTATCCAGGTTTTAAATAATTTTTCATTTACAACTTTGTCTAGACAGTCTCATACCATTTTCCCAGTTTTTAAATAAGGCTACATAAATACAGCTTGTATTTGTTTTTATACATGCTGTAAAATCACTTAGCTATGAGTCTGTTCAATAAAACAGCTGCCTCCCAGAGCATGATACTTACTTTTAGATTGCACATTCTCAACAGAAAGAAGCCCCAGCTCTGCTCTGACTTTTTCCAGATCCATTTCCAGAGATTTCCGCAGCGCAATCATCTCAGCCTGATGTTTTCCACACAGCTCCTCACACACACTTTGTAAACGTCTATCAGACTCCAAGTCCCAGTCTCTTTTGAGAGTCTAAGAGAGTAAAACATGCATTATATTAAAGCAAACACATTTAGTAAATGAATGATTCTTTCTCTCCATTTATTTGTCCTCTGCAATAAATCTGTAGCAGATCTGGGACTTGTACCAGCTCTTGTTTTCTGAAAGGATCTTTCTTTTTTTCTCATATAAAGAACAGAATTTGTACCTCTAATGCCTGGACATGTGTTTCTTCCATTTCCAATTCTATTTTCTTTCTCTGGTCAACTGTAAAATAAAATACTTATTAATAAGTTTACATAAAACAGTGTTAAATAGTAAGCAGAAATATGAATGAGATTACAATTTTCAACATCAAACTCAAGACTTAAATGGGCAGGCATAGAGCATAAGATGCTGGGTTCCAGCCACACCTGCTGTTATGTCCTATTCCACTAGTTCACTTTCATTTTAGAAAACAAGCATTCTAGAACTTACAGCTGCAAAGACAGCTCAGAAAGTAAAGTTCAACTTAATTAGCAAAGGCTGCTTAAGTCTACAGAGAACATGATACTAAAAAGTAAAGCTATAAAGGAATATTGATGTTGTTTTAACATTTCACTGCACACCACCATGAGCACAGAATCTCCAGAAAGACAGGAGTAGCATGCAGCAGCAGGAGGTAGAAAACTTAAAAATTTCTTCTACAAATGTCTAGTAAAAAAGACTGCAAGACAGATGCCACTCTCTGCTCAGTTATCACTGACACCAACAGACTCTTCCTTTCCAGCTCCTCCCCTGATTAATTCCAGCTTCTTGTTTGGCCCCTTTTTTGAATTGAAGGAACCCTGTAAAGGCCTGTCAGCCACATTGCCTAGACTTAGTTATAATTAATAGTTTATAATATGCAGCCATTATTTCAAGCCTTTCCATGGGAAAGAAAAACTTAGATGAAACTGGTATTAAGTTACAATAGTAAAACACAATTTAACAGCATTGATATTAAGAAGTGCATCTTGACCTCCTCCTGGTTCCCAGATCCCACTGCGCTGTCAGTTCACTGCACTACTGGTGGTAACAAATGCTTTCCTACTTCTAGGTCAAAAAGAGACACCCTTAAATGAATGTTTGCTTTCTCTTTGGGAAGGACAACTAAAGGAATGGTTTCTAAGCCTTATTGCAGAGCTCAGAAGGTGTGATGAGAGTGCAGAGTCTGGCTGGAAGCCTGACACTAGCAGTGTTCCCCATGGATCCATCTAAACACAAGGAAAAAGTTGTTTACTGTGAGGGTGACAGAGTCCTGTACCAGGCTGCCCAGAGAGGCTGTGGAGCCTTTTGATCTGCAGATATTTAAAACATGCCTGGACACAATCCTGTGCAAATTGCTCCGGGTGAACCTGCTCTAGCAGGGCTTGGATGATCTCCAGAGAGCCCTTCCACCCCAACCAGCCTGTGATTCTGTAAACTTCTCCTCCAGAAATTGCACAAGTTCTGTCATAGAGGTCAAAAATGGTCTGACGTGCAAAGAGGGAAACTTCCCAAACAATGCCAAGAGCATCATCAGTAGGCCTTCAGTACTATGAGGTGCAACTGCCTTCTTGCTTATGCCAAAACACAGTCTTATAGGAAGTGCAGCTCCAAGGACACCCAGCTACAGGTTCTCACTGAGCCTTTCAACCCCTTCCTAACACTGACAGGGTAAGCCAGGAAGCATTCACACATTTTCTCAGAAAGATAACTGAGTGCTAACTCAGGGCAAGAAAAACCCTGACAAAACAAAAGGTTAAGAGCTATTCTCTGCACTGAACAAGTTCTATAAGAGAACTTGGTGAAAAGAAAGTAGTTCAGTTCAGCACTAACTTACAGATGAAGAACAACTAAACTGAGGTCTGCACAGCTTCATTTTCACATAGAAAACATGCACTCTTGCCCATATTAGAGGTAACACCAGCTGTGGTTCACAGGCCAGCTCTACACCAAGACAGGAACCTGTGCAGGAAGAAAACACTTATTCCCCACTTTTAATACCTAGCTCTTTCTGATACTTGGACTTAAGGTCTTCTTTTTCCTTCAGACACTGCTCTTTGATCCTCTCCCACTCCAGCTGGTGGCGGCTCTGCAGAATGGCGACCTCCTGAGCACGCTTGTCATTGAGCATCTCCCGCAGCTCCATGAGGGCAGTCTCCTTCTCTTTCCTCAAGTTGGACTGTGTAAGCTCCAGCTGAGAGGTGTGCATATTGTTTAAGGTCAGGCGTAAAGCTTCCAGTTCAAGGCAGTGCAGTGTCTGCAGTGGAGTAAAAAAGGGTTTCTCCCTCCCCTCTAATGACATGTGCTCGCTTTTTCATCACTAGTTCCAGTTTTCACTGTTAAACACATCTAAGTTCTGCCTTTCTGTACTTGGAGAGGGTTTCTTTGTGCAAGGACCCTTAAAGGAAGCCTTAAAATAAGCTGCTATAATATTTCAACATTTGCAGTGCAATGTAAAAGGCTTTCCTTACCTGCCTCTTAATTTCCTACAAAATATCCTGTACCTGTCCACTTCCTCACATCAAAGCAGAACATGAGCTCACCCCAGCCCGTCACTGTCTATTGAACGAATTCCTTATGTTTGCTCTTGGTTATAATTTGTTAACAAAGTAAAGTTCTAAGTGATATTGAAGAAGTAGAAATAAAATTCACTGCTTCTCAATCTTAAGTAAACTACCCAGTGTACCAACAGGTTGTAATCAGACCTAACACTAGACCATTCTTTCCATTTCCACTTTGCATTTAGTGGAAATGTTCAAAAACACAAGAAATATATAGAAGTAAAAGTCAGATTTTCACACTGTAGCATTCCTAATTATTAATAGTGGGATAATTAAAAAGTGGGAGGGGTTTATATCCTTTATAAAATCAGCTTGTTAAACTTGCCAAGACAAAAAAATACAAAGCTGTTTTTTCTCTTAAAATCATCAATTTGAACAACCAGTTTTCTTCAGAATGAATGTTAAGATATAATTATATATTAAGATATATATTAAAATATACATTAAATAATTGAAATATAATATAAAGCGAGGATTCTGGAGAACTCCTCTAAAATATATCTACTACCACCCACCAAGAGAAAACTGCTTTTCCTTTGGTTGCAGCACCATGTGAAAGAGCATGTGTAATAGCCACAGAAATTAAGGAGAAGGTTCCTTGATTTCTGTCTATGCTGGAGATCATCAAGTCAGCTAAGAACTGTATTAATCACTGTGAGATTTCCTGTTTTTACCTGGGACTGGAGCTGAGCCTGCTCCTGCTCTGCTCTGTGTGTGGCTGCCATTTGCTGCTGGAGTTCATCTAAAAGGTGTCTCTGCTCCTCCTTTAGCTCGGCACGGAGCTTCTCCATTTCCTCTGCGTGTTTAGCAGCCAGCTCAGCGACTTCCCGATCGTGCTCCCGTTCATGAACCTGCAGAGAACACTCTGATGAAAAGCTTCCTTCAAAATATGATTGTTTAGCCCTAATTATGGAGCAAGAATTCTCTATCCTCCTAACCCCAAATCAAAAACATTAAAAAACCCAATAAATAGAATTTCACATCTCTAAAATGTTTACACTGCTTACATGACAATGCAAAATTACGTGATTTTTCCAAAATAAACCAAATTACAGCATGTACCTTTTTTATTACAGCAATCTCTTCCTTTCTTTTTTCTTCCAACTTCTGTTGCTCTTCCACTTTGTCTTTTATTTCAGCATTTAACTCTTTAATCTGAAAACAGGCATACAAACATTTGCAATGGCTACCTTAAGCATTCAGAAATCCCACGACTCCTGCAGTTATCAGGGTTTCCTACCTGCCTCTCGTGTGCCAAACTCACTTCAGTTAATTCAGCAAGGTGCTGAGTCTCCATCTTATCCATTTCCTCCTTGTAATGCTTCTCCAGCTTGGACTGAGCCTCCTGGGCAGCCTGACAGGACTCCTGCAAGTGAGCCTCAAGCTCCAAATGAGCCTTTTTCAACTGGGTCATTTCTTCAGTCAACTGGTTTTTTTCCTCACTGTATTCAGTAATCTTTTCCTTTATTTCAGCAGTTAGTTTAGTAATTTCTTGGTTGCTGAGGTTCAGCCTGTCCTCATAGCTCAGTCTTTCACACTGCTGTGTTTCTTTGATGTTTTTCATTTCAGCATTAAGCTCATGGATGTTTTTCTCGAGGTCCTCAATGATGCTAGCATTGTCTGCTAATGCTTTCTCTGCTTTCAACAGATCCTCCTCCACATTAGATAGTCTCTCTCTTAAGGCTGTTTTTTCCTTCAACAAAAGCATTAAATTTTGTTCTTTATTATTGATTTCAGCTTTGAGCAACTCCAGTTCTTTTAGCAATGTCTCTTCAGATACGGTTTTCTGACTCAACAGCTCTGCTATTCTCTGGTTTTTAGCCCTCTGAGCATCAAGCTGGCTTTGCATCCCATCCCTTTGGCTTTGCAAAGCTGCCAGCTGACGGCCAAAAAGAGCCTGCACTTTGCTTGTCCCAGAATCAGAAGCTGTGTTCTGCTCCTGAGCATCCCTCACTAACTGCTCCTGAGTTCTCAGCTGCATCACCAACATGTCCCTTTCCCCCTGGAGGTCCTTCACCATTTCTAGCCAGATAGAGGGGTTTGACACTTGTGTTAGGGATGGCTGGCCTCCATCCTCACCTTGCTGCTTTAGTAGAAGCATGTGTTTATTTTCAAGTGCTTTCTCCTTCTCCATTCTCTGAAGTTCTTCTTCACAACGGATCTGTGCTTCATGTTCTTCCTCCAGTTCTGCATGCCTATGAGAGAGCTCAGACACAGCTTCTTCCCAATTTCCAACAGCTCCTTGGGTGTCCTGATAAGGCATTTCCAAGGCTGACTCCTGATGGAGCAGCTCAGCTGGCTTCAGATGTCTCTCTGCCAAACACATCATCTCATCATCCTCTGTGTCACCGTGGTCCCCAATTTTGTTTTGCTGCAGGGAGCCATCTGACACACATGAAACAAAGGCCTCTGCCCTCACCTCTGCCTCTTCAGAAAGGTCCTGAGCCAAGGCACTAAGACACGTCCCCTCCTCAAGGCTACAGTTTAATGAAGAAGACACAAACTCTCTGCTGGGTTCTAGGAGCACACTGCTGTCTAACCCATACATATTGCATCTGCCCTCTTCAATGGTATGGCCCTCCCAAGAGCTGGACCCACAGGAGTCCTCTGGAGTTTCTGTGGCAATGAGGTATTTATCCAATATACCTTCATCACCACTGAGAAGCCCCAGCTCTGACAAGGGTTCTTCAGACAGATTCTCTCCTTCACCACTTCCATTATCCCTCATGATCTCTAAATTCCTTGTTTCTTCTAACTGATCCCTTGAGGAGTCAGACTGGAACTCCACTTCTGGCTGATACACTGGCTCATCTCTGCCTTCCAGCTGGCATGCTCTGTCCCACATCTCCTCCAGATCCACTCCCTGCAGCTGACACCTCCCTGATAAAATCTGGTTTTCCCTCAATTCCAGTAACTTTTCATTGGAGACAATCCCTCCATCATGATTTTGCCTTACATCTATACATTTTTTAGCCTCATAAAGTTGCTTTTCACTTAATTCCTGGATATAGGAATTCAGCTTCTGAATCTCTTCATTCAAGGACTCTTTTTCTTGTTTATATCGCTGGGCTTCCTTCACTTGCTCTTCTGCAGAAGAAAGTTGGTACTTAAGGCCATCAATTAAATCCTTGTATTTAGTCTCTATTTCAGATTTTTCCCTCTGAAAGTCTTCCCGTTGGTTTTCAAGTTTCTTCCTCAAATTTTCCTTACTAATTTCAGATTCCTGAAGCCTTACACTTAAGTCAATTATTATGCCATTCAAATTCTGAATGTTTTCTTCAGAATTCAAAGCACAGAGTTCTTTCTTGAACTGTTCAAGTTCATTTTTATATTTTAAAATAATTTCTTGTTCATAGATCTGCTTTGCTTCTGCAATCTCTCTTCTGTGGCACTTCTCCAGCTCATTCCTCAAGTTATCCAACTGTCTGCAAATATCCTTCTCATGACTGATTCTCAGTTCTTCAATATGCTGCTGTTCTTTCACTTTGGATAAAGCAATTTCTTTTTTCAATTCTGTTATTTCTGAGTCCCGAAGAGAAAGTGTGTGCTGTAGTACAGACAAGCCAGATCTTTCTGATGTCAGTAGATCTTGAAGACTTTTAATAAATTCTTCTTTTTCATCTATGCTTTTGTGTAGCTTTTGCACTGTGTCTTTCATATCCTCTTCCATTTGGGCAAGCAGATTTTCTTTATCTTTGGTATTCTTAAAAATAAAACATGACATATAAAATATACCATGATTTCTTTCCCTTAAGCCTCATGCTTTTAATTTGCATTCAAAAATAACAACATTTAAGTTTAAGGTTTCTGTTTATGGCACTACTAGCTACACTCTTAAAGGAAACCAAACATTAAGCTGTTTCATTAATGTATGGTAGTCATCACAATCCCTATATATTTATTTCTATATAAAACAACGCTTTTTCAAGAACACATCACTAGAGCAAAATCAAGTTACCACCAAATTTGAAAGAATTTTTTTATAAAATGTGGTTTTACCTTTTGAGAAGACTCCAGCTGTACTTGCAGGTCATGTGCTTTCTCACGCAGACTCTCCAAGTGCGCATTCTGCTCTCTGAGGCGATCCTGAAACAAGGACATTTGCTGCTGGGCTTCTAATCCTTCATTTTTCCTGAGACTTTTACTTCTCAGCAGCTCAGTAACCTGGACACAAAAGGCACTCACAGTCAGGAGAAAGTTTGTATCCAAACAACTCATACACAGGACTCAGTGTAAGAAAGTGTGTTTAGAGATTTACCCTAAATCTTTCATACTCAAGGAATAAAAATCATCCTAAAAAGGCAGACAACAGTTGTCATGTTTTAGATACTATTACTTACTGAAAAGATGCAAATGTTAGATAATTCATGCCTGTGGTGATTTTTCTAACATGATGAACCTATAAATCTAGCAAAACAAATCGTATTGAATTCCTCCAATACAAAGCAGAACTCCCAATGGACTGGACATGCCATTAAGAGGACAACGAGCAAAACCTTCTCTGCAAAAGATTTACAGCTCATTACTAAGAGTTGGTTCTTCCTTTCCACATCCCTTCAAATGAAAGGAAAACATTTCCTCCATCAGGATAACATAAAATATGTTTTACTTAATATGTTTTTCTCAGTATGTTGCTAAAACCAAGAAAGAATATGTAAGACAGTATTAGTGCTTTCATCTGATATCAAAGTTGACATCCTTCCACAACGTGCATCATCTCACTAGACTTATTTAAAATATGCCTGAAATGCTATTGAGGCTTGATCCTTGTCTTTCAATGGCTTATGGTGCAAATCCCAAACATCTGTTGAGTAGCCTTAACTTTTACTATATTTTGCTGTTGCAACCAGAACTGTAGATAGAAAGCAGTATTTTTTGTTATTTTACTAGATTTCATCTAACAGACCTTTTTCAGGATATAAGTAACTCCATTAAGATAATCCCTGGACTAAAAAGCCTCAGTTTTTATTTTTAAAATTTTTAAGATTTGTAATCCCATATCCTGCAACCCTGCAACAGTTAATACACAGAAACATTTCTCTTTGGCATATACTACAAAGCTCCAAGGACAACAAATACATAGGTTCAAAGAGAATAGCTACTGGAATGCTGAGTATCACCAAGAAAGAATAAAGCACTTTTAAAAAAACATTTTAAAGCAGAAAAAGGCTGCAGTACATCTCATTATACAGGGATTAGATCCATGATCAACCTGTTGCACTGAAGCAGGTTCCTAAGTGTCAGAGAGGCTGCTTGAACTGTGTCAATTTAAATTTCTTTCTTTGAGCCAAGTCACATGACCTCAGCACAGCAAGTTTCTGTCTAACAGCTGAGATGTTCCAGTTGCCCAAGCAGAAACTCATACATTTCTCTGGCAAAGGACAAGTGATCACATGCAAGCCCAAACTATACAGCAACAGCTGTGCACAGGCCACAAACCACTTGTGGCAGGACATTGCCCCACCACAGAAGGGCTTATCTGTTCTGCCTATCAGCTGGTGCAAGAGCTCAGGGCATCTCCCCTCTCACAAGAATTTGCTAATTGGTGAAATATTTCAGGTCAGACATCTGTCTGGTAGTGAGATATTTCTGGCACCATGGAGGTGGCATTCCCAGCTGACAATAAACATCTTGCTCTGGGAGAGAGGTTGAAGGAAGATGAGCTTGAATTTCTGACTGACAGACACTTAACTTCACAAACTCTAAAAGCTACACCAAATTTTCACAAGGCAGAAGTCTTCTGCACATTGTGTGGAAATGTGTGGGGCCTTGCCCAATGCTGGGATGCCACTTTGTGGTCACTCTCTTGAGGGTTGAGGGAAAGCAATCTCTGTACTTCATCAGTTCAGTGATAAGTTACACTGATTCTTAATCTATAGTATTTCTTTGCTAGCTATAATAGAGATACCTTTATGTTCTCCACCATTTTATGTAATCTTCTAGTAGTTGTTTTAACCTGTTTAAGGCCATTTGTCTGTTAATCTTCTGCCTACTCAGTAAATAACTCAATTTATGACAAACCTGATCTGCACTTCTTACAAACTCATGAGCCAGAGCTGTTTAGGTGTGCCTCACCTGAATTCAAACTGCTGCCAAAAATCTGAACCTAAGGCAGGGCTTGTCTAACGCTTTCACTCAACCCATAACGCCACGAACAACATTGTGCAAAATTCCCTAACAAGGGCTTAAGTGATGAACAAAGAAGTGCAATGACATTCAAAACCTTACGCAAGCAAGTGGAAAATCTGAGGTTATTTCCAGGACTTCTCCGTAGCAACCAGGAAAAAACCCTGCCTCGCCCTGAAACCATTTTCAGTGCTGTGCTACAAACTGAACTATGAGGAGCTACATGACCAGCTCGATGTTTTTACATTCACAATCTAAAGTTGTTCTTGCAGTCTCTGTAAGGACATGCAAACTGGAGGAGGGGCACACCTGATGTAACTGGAGCTGTAAATCGTGGATCTGGCCAGCCACACGTGAAGCCTCCTCCTGCAGCTCATCCCGGTCCTTCTTGGCCTGCTGAAGGCAGGTTGTTAACTTCCTGATGATTTCATTCTGCTCCTGAACTGTGGTTTCCTACAGGGGTCACAAGAAGTGCACTTTGGACATTAAGATATTCTTAACACATTTGGAACCAAGTAGGTTTTCTTGAAGCAGAGCCATTACATAATCTGTAGTTACATTTCAGTTTTAACCAGCTTGCACCAAAGAAATCTTTGTGTCCAAAGATGATGGCAGGCATGAAGGAAGAGTAGTCTTAAACTGATCTCAGAGATGACAAACCTAACCAAAAGTGATTTTAAAAACAAATTATGGGCTACCAGCAATGAAACTAGTATTTTTACTTCCAAATTTGTAGCTCTCATTGGTGTAAAAAACAATCAAGTTTTCAAGAAGGACATAATGAATATTTAGCACCCCCTAAATTGTTTCCTATTTGCCTGCAATTCCCTTCAGCCATGTGAGAGGAGGCCAATGAGATGGGATACATTAATCCTATTTTTTGTTAATCACATTTGTCTTTTCAATTTATTTCTCACCAACAGGAAATGTCTTTGTTTCCCCAATCCTAGAATGAGAAAAAGAACATATAAAGGGGAAAATAACTAGTGTTAAAAAGCATATGGTAATAATTTATCTTTACATAGAATAGTTACAGAAAAAGAATGCAAAATATTTTTTTAATATTCTAGAAGAGGACACTTCTTTTTGCAGTACATGTTAGCAAGGTGAAGTACTTCTCACTAAAAAAACAACAGATTTTTGAGGCTGAAATATTTTTAGGATTAAAATAAGGTACTATTATGCCATTCCCCAGCTCTGTGAAACATACCTGGAGCTGCATGGAATCGTTGTGCTGGGTGAGTTGGTCCTGCAGCTCATCCATCTGCACAGTGAGTCTCTCCACTGCCTCCTGTCTCTCCAGCAGCCTGCTCTCCAGATCAGCTATCCTCCCCTGGCACACCTGAGCATCAGCCTCGCTGTACTCTGCAGCACAATTTATCCCAGCTTTCTTCATAAAGGAAACAAATGCATTTATTCACTAAAAATACCATGTTGTGATTCATCTGAAAACAAATTCAGCTTCAAGGTTCAGTCCTGGGCAAATTCTATTTGAAAAGTAACTCAGGGCTGGGATTTTGTATCTAATAGAAACACTACATACATAAAATCCTTACGGGTTAAAAACTTCAAATTAAAAATGATCATAGATAATACATTTTCATGATAGTTTAAGGCACAAAAGTAAAGTAAAAGTGTAGTGATTCTATAGCACCAAATGATGGCAACATGCCATTTTGGCATGTATTGGGATTTAAATACCTCAGGTTGTGAGGAAGGAAGCAGAATATTACTAATTTAAACAAAGCCTTTACATCCATCTGGCTGGAGAACAGTCCACCCAAATGAGAAACAACGTAAAGCTCTTCAGTTACAATGAAATTTCTGTGGCTTCTTAGGAGCAACATTGCAACAATGATGATAGAGGATACAGTATCTTGTATGTTATTTTGAATACATTTTGTTTGTATTGTGTGAAACAATGAAAAATGAACCCGTGTATCAATTGGAAGCATTGAAACATTCACACTTCTCTGGGCTAAGTCTATGATTTTACAAAACCCAATTTTCTCAGCAACCAATTTGCACAGCCAGTAAATGCACACACAGAGAAATGCCTGTTTTATACTATAAAATAGTGAAATCACATCAGTTTCATCATATTTGATAACAATGGTCAATTAATCATTTTAGCAACCAATTATCAGTCTTTTACAGCTCTATTCAGGACCTTTTACTAAAGATACACCTTTTCACACTTACTTCAGTTGCATGATCATCCAGTGACTCCCAGCTAGACAAATCAGTGCTGCCCTGGTAAATGAACAAATAAAACAAACACTAAATCATAGCTATTTTAAATAAAAATAAGGAAAAACAGAATAATTTTGGAAGCATCTTAAGTATGAGCCAGAAAGGTCTGTGTTGTGAGAAACTGACTTTATGGTAAATCCAGCTGGTCTTTCATGGTGAAATGAACTAAACTGCAAAAAAAACCAAAAACCAAAAAAAACCAACAAAAACAAACAAACAAACCAAAGTATTATAATGTCCTCTTAAATTTCGGGTTGAGCCTCAACACTGATTTGATGCTTAAGTGTTGCCAGCTACAACAGCAGAGGATCAAGCAATCTTTAGTCTACTACTTAAAATGAGTAAACTGACAGGAGATTAATTAACAAACATGCTAAAACCATTCAGGTAACCAGAAAAGCAACACCTTTTTCTGACACACAGATTTAACACAGCTTGATACCTTGAAAGAGGTTTCCCCCTCACTAAAGTCACAACAAGACCAAGATGTCCAATTCATTATTTGGAAAAGGCAGTCCACAGCTCTCCTTGCATTTTGAGTCTGCTGGAAGTAGTTCCCAATGATCACTGTCTCCCTGGAGGCACCCTCTCCAGGTAACCTAGAATTCCAGCTGCTGTACAAGCCAGCTATTTTGAAAAAAGCTGCTTAGCAGCAGTAAGTGATTTTTGTTTTTTTAATTTAAGCTCACACAAATGCAGCAAGGACATTGCTATGGCTGAGTGACAAAACACTGTTTTTTTCCTCAGTGTGTAGCTTCATAAAAGCCCTTGCAATGCTAACATTTTGTTGAAGGTATCCTGAAAGCATCAGGGATACCCTCACAACAGAAAGCAGGATAACAAATTTTATCCCCATCACTGCAGGTCTGCAAAAACTTTAGTTTGATGCTATTATGGTATGTTGTGAAAACACACCAACACATGGAGAGATGCTTTTGGTGCAGAAGGCACAAAATTCTTTCCACAGAGAACATGACTACCTTTAGAGAGCCATCAGTATACATACCAAAATACATCAGACACAAGCAGAGTCACACCTTAAACAAATCTGTAGAAATAACATCTATGCTGGCTTTACAATTGCTGGAATAAATTATAGTTTTTCAGAAAACATTTAAGCATATTTGAGCCAGCCAAATGATACAAAACCAAATTAATGCTGTGCATTACAAGGTCCTGGCAGCTTTTCATCTATTGATCTCCCAATCCAGATTTGCCATTTGATGAATTCACAGCCACATAACCACAGGTCTGCCCAAAGAGGAGTCCATGGCAGCGAAAGGTGAAAAACTTTAATTTAGGAGGCTAACAGCTCCCAGGCAATAACAGCTGCCCAGGCCATGTAATGCCTTACTAAATGAGATTACTTTGTTAGAGAGAGAACTTTTACAAGTGAAAATAACACCAGCTCACTTACCTCTCAGGAGCAGCTAGTGGCCCTTGAGCTAACACTCAACGGAGTCAAACAACCACCTGCAAATGGAGCAGAGTGAAGGCAAGAAACACTAAAATTTACCTGTGCCTCTGTTGCTGCCTCTGGCAGGCTGGTGTCTCCAGCCTGAGCCTCTATGCCCTTCCCAGCATGTCTGGCTGCTACTGGGTGCTCTTCCTTCGGAAGGTCATGCGTGTGGACAGCCGAGCCCTTCCTCTTCGCCGCCTTTTTCTGCGACTGCGCGACGTCGCCCTTTGCTTTTCGCTGTCTGAAGTAAGCAAACTGTTCAGGAAAGATTGCAAGAGGTACAGGGAGAGGTAAGCAAGGAAAAAGTAGCAGGACCACAAGATTAACAGAGTCATGGGTGACAGAGCTCCTGTCTTGATAAATTATATACATCTGCAGAAAAACTACTTGATCTGCCTGGATAATTCACAACATACTGGATAACTGTGCCATCAAGCAACCAATCTCACACCAGCACTAAAGGCTCATTTCCACACAAGAATCAAAGTTTTACTCAGTGAAACTTTGTGTGTCAATAAGAATCCAGAATTACAGCAAGACAAATTAGTAAAGGAACGAGTTGTCAATATAGTAGAAGCATTAGGAAAAAATAATAATTGAGCAGCTTTTCTGCAAGACCAGCAAAAACAAGGAGCCCCTTGTCATGGTGCCAGCACCAGCACACCCCTACAGATACATCTAAACAGGTCTTAGGCAGCGTAAGCTTTGAGACGAGGATTCACTTCCGCTGATTTTAATGCTCCTTCCCTGCCACCCCCCTAAGAGAACACAGCAAAACTTCTTCGCCAGAAAGCAGCCTCCAGTACATAAATAGAAAATCAATTAAGCCAGGTCATTTTAATTTCTTCTGTTGAAGAATCAGATGCTCTACTTTATCAGGCTATCACAGCTCTACAAAGCCCCAGGGACTTGTAAAGAATGTCACTGACAATTTATTACCCAACTCTCCCTAACACCCTAAACAGCTTAAAAAGGATTATTGTTATTTTCAACTCTAGTATTGTGTTTAGGCAGCATTTCTAAGTAACATCTCCCACACAGCAGAAATCCAGACATCCTTCTGATAAGGAAAAAGACTTCAAGGTTAAAACCACAGGTTATCAAGTGCAGTGTAACATCCTCGTGATGAGACAAAACAGAGTTAACTGATGACTGGATGTAAACATCACTGCCAAGTTCTACCTGCAATTCACATGAAAAGCCACAGCTTAACAGCTTGGTTTTCCTGTCAAACAGCCGCCTTGCAGAAAAATCTTGTTCCATTCTTCTCATTCAGTTTGTGAAAAGGATCTAGTTCAGTCCCCTCTCCTTAGAGGAACTTCTAGCTGACAGCTTAGCTACTCAACAGGTGCACAGTTACACATCTGCTACACCCAGCAGCCTGCTTAAAAGGTACATTTGCAGAAAAACATCAATTTCTTACCAGCTGATAAAATTCTTATGTACAAACAACTTAATTTTTAAGGTTACCTTCTGCAATTCCTACAGTTAGTAATAGTGAAATGCAGATTAAATGAAGGTTGCCAGACTTGTGCCTTTCCTAACAAGCAGAAAGAACAGACCACAAAGCTGCACAAAGTCAGACACAAATACTATCCTCTGAAACCAGGTGTCAGCTCCAGCACTTACTGATGGCAATGTGTGCCAAAAATAGCTACAGCCCTCATTAACCTGATAACATGGGGAAAGGGGGCAGCAGGAAACCTGCAGGAAAATGGAGAGTAGAGGAAACTGCTGAAGCAGGGAAAAAGGGAAAACAGGAGTAAAACAAGGAGAAAAGATGAAAGGCAGAGTGAGTGGGCACTACAGAGAGCAGTTACTGGTTCATTAAGAGAAGCCAAGAATCTCACATTAAAATCCCAAGACCTGGCATGACTGAACACCTAAACGCTCTACATTTTTAAGTGCTCAGGTCCAAGAAAACAAAACTTATTTTGTCCCATTCACACACACTAAACATATAAACTCATAACACATGCCATGCAAAAATATCCAACTACACCAAAACTTTATGGAACTATTGGAGTATGTGGAGTGGCATGCTCCAGATTTATGGGAAAAGTTCTATTTAGAGCAATATCAGGTTTCCAAAGCCTTTCATCAGCTACATGAAGTTAAGTGTTGTTGTAAGACAACCTCAAATTCACAGCCAGCAGCAAGTACTGAGTGTGAACGTGAAGAATGCAAGACACAACTGCCTGTGCCTCATCACAGTGACATCCCATCATGCCTGTTCTGAATGATTTAACACATGCAAAGGTGAAAGCTTCACTTTCAGCCAAGATGTAGCATTGCCACAGGAACCCTGAGAGCACTGTCCTCCACAGCACCCACAAGGACACCTTTCTACAGGTATCAAAGCACTGCAACTTCATTTCACCAGCACCAGTCAGTTAAAAGTTGATGTATTACTTTATGTGCTTCACAAATTAGTACCAAAACCAACACCCAGAGAAAACAGAGCAGAAAAACCGCATCAGCACCAAACAGAAACAGGTTGTTCAAACAAATGTTAGTCCAGCTCCTGGATACAGCAAACATAAACAACAAGTGCTCTTAGACAAAACCAAGAAGTATTTTCTAGACCTTCCTCAAAATGATGAGGTGAGAAAACTTCCTGGAAAACCTGCACTAATTTTTCAGGTCCTAAGTGTAAAATGGAAGCAGAGCAAAACTTCCCACACCTGAGGTATGGCACAGAGAGCTCTGTAACTAGATGCACAGGTGATCAACATGCAGACTAATTAAGGTGAGGTAGAAACAAACAAGGAGAAAAAAGCAGCACAGAATAATCAGGCTTGTTTTGTTTCTCAATTACTAGCCTGGCTATCAGCATTGCATTTGTTAGGAACAGGAATCTGAGCTACCTGATACAGTCAGTACTTAGCTGCCAATTATAGTCTAAACACAACACTTAGCATTATTATTAATATTATTAGGTGATAACTTAAATGCATCTCAAAAATGGAATTTTTATTCCTATATGAAACAGAATAATGCAAGTGCAGGTCTGAAAAGGAAAACATTTAGATCATATTTCTCTGCCAAGTCATTGCTTAGCGGACTAAAATCTAAGGATACTAAAGATACAATATCTCATTTTCTGGAGGGTGGGGGTGAGGCAGAAAGCCCTCAAGGGTTCCCACCTCCAGAGTGAAGCAGCATCCAACTGCAGTTACATCACTGCACAGGTTGCTACAACAGAGGCCTCACACACAAGCCAGCCTCACTCTGTCCCCTGCTGCCAGCAGCTCCTCCAGAGAGGCTTCAGAAAGCTGATCTGAGGGGCACTGAACACTCCTGTGTCACACAGGGATGGGAGCACCTTAAGCTGCTCTACGAGAGACAACCTGCACTTGCTCATGGTCCTGCCTCCCTTTCAAAACTGTGCTGTATCCATGAGGAGGGAAGCACAGAGAAAACTAGAAAAATGAAAAGCAGAGGAATAAAAAAGGGGAAATGTCACCTGGGAGCTTTTTGGAAGCTGTCTGGTGCCCACAGTCTGCCAGCCAGGGAATAGATCTCTGTGATATTTTCATCAGCAGAGCAAGCACCACATCCATCTCTGCCTCTCTGCAACTCCCTCTCCTCTCAGCATTCTGTGCAGCAGCAACATTGATGGGGCTGCTAATGATGTTTTTGTTTTTTAATGGGAAGAGAGAGATTTAGCACACAGTATAAAAATAGTAAACACTATCCTGGCTCTGCAGGTATAACTTGAAACATAAGGCAAGTCCCTGCTTTTTTTTTTTTCTAATGGCAAACAACAGTTTTCCAACAGGTGGGAGCTGATAACTTAACTCAAGCTAAGTCTGCCACATTTTTCTAATCCCAAAGAGGTCTTGCACCTGGAATTAATGTATGTTAACAGAAATGCTAACACAGGTTGTGCCATGCTAAGGTAACTCTTCAACCTTAAGAACTCCTGCTCTCAGAGCTCTGTCTTGAGCAGCTGTTTTCACAGCACAGCACAAGGCTGGCAAGGCAGGCAGATGAGAATCTGCTGAGCAGGAGCAGGCAGTGTGGAATCCATGGCAGCATCAGGGAGGGCCAGGCCAGGGATGCAGGAGCTGCACTGCCCAGCACCAGGCTGCAGCTTCAACCCGGCTCCCTTCCACAAAAGCTCCCTTGGATTTTCTTGGGCACAGCGCTGGTGGGAAGCAGCTGAAACAGAAACACAGGACAGCCCCAAGCCACCTCGGACCCCACCAGCCAGATATCCAGGCTGGGTCCCTGCAGGAAGGGCAGGATCTGGGAAGATCTGATGGGTCCAAACTTCCCCCTACCCTGTCTATGGCCCCCATTCCACGCTTACTGAAATGGTGAGAACTAAAAAGCCTTATTCAGCAGGGACAGAAGGGAAACATGACAAAACCAGCTCAAAAACCAGCAGAAATGCTGAAAGCAAGCAAGCATTTCCAATCAGCTCCTTGAACATCATTACCAAACCAAAGCAGAAGTGTTTATCTAACGGGCTTAGCACACAACCAGGATTAAACACGCGGCTGCAGGTAACAATTACTTGGAGAATGTTATCTTTATGTATCTGCCTCATCCTGGGAGCTCTACACAAGTCCCTAAATATTATCTTTATGTATCAGCCTCATCCTGTGAGCTCCACACAAGTCCCTACACTACACCTGAATGTTCAAAGCCTATGAAGTGTTTGCTGCTGGCGTGACTGGAAGCCACCAAAGCGAGCCCAGCTCTCTGCTCTCCCTGCGGACACACGGGCAAGCGAGTGAGCCAGCCGAGTAATAAAACAACACCTGTTCTTTGGGATCCTCAATCCCTAGTGCAATATTAGACATCCCTAGCACAAACACTGAATCCTGGGCAAAAATGGGAGAGCTGGGAGTAAAAACCCCAAAAAACAACGAGAGCAGAGGCTGAATGCACATGCACAGCTCACAGCTGCTCCGTGCTGACGCGAGGTAATACTTCCATGTCTGTACAGCGGGATTTGCCTCGCAGGCGCTGGGCACGGCTTCTTCTCCTGCGGAGCCACCGTGCCAGGGGAGCCCCACCGGGGACACCCTCAGGCCGGCACCCCGCTCCCAGCTCCGAGTCACAAAGCAGGGGAGAGACCCGGGCCGGGCTGAGGCCAAGCAGGCAGGGCCTGGCAGCTCTCAGCGCAGCGCGACCGGGGCGGGCGCAGCCTCCGCCTCACCGGGACCCCTTCCCCTCACCTTAGCCCTGCCTGCCTCCAGCTTGCGCCTCCGCGCCTCTTCCTGCGCCTCCATGCGGCGGCCGGGCCGGTCCGTGCCCCCCGCGCCCTCACGGCGCCAGCAGCGGCAGCAGCAGCGCAGCGTCGGTCATGGCCGCCCCGGGCCACTCCCCGCCCGCCGCCGCGCCAGCCGCACCACGCGGGGCGGGGCTCCGCGCCCATTAGCCGCAGATCATGACGCACCAAGGCTACTGGCCAATGGCGACAGCTTTTCGCAGCCGGGCTCCGCCCGCTCCCGCTAAGTGGCTGCTGGGATACCCCGGGCAAGCCGGCGCGAATCGCTGGCCCCGCCCTCTCCCGTGGCAGCCACCAATGGGAGCGTCCCGCGCCTTTTCAAAAGGGCCGCCGGCCACGCCCAGCGCGGGAGACAGCCAATGGGGAGCGAGGACTTGGAGGCGGGCGATGGAGGCGGGGCTAGGGGCGGTGCTCAATGGAGGGGCGGGGCTAAGGGCAGTGGCCAATGGAGGGGCGGGGCTAAGGGCAGTGGCCGATGGAGGCGGGGCTAAGGGCGGCCAAAGGAGGCGGGGCTAAGGGCCACCAATAGCGTGCGGGCAGGGTTGGTGGCTGCTTTCCCGCCTTTTTGTTTATTTGTAAATTTTTGGCGAATGAATAAATTAATGTTCATTGGTTCTAAGGTGCGTGATTCTCTTCAGTAATCAGCGTTCTGTGCTGTACTGGTTATTGATTTCTCGCTCTTCATGCTGATTTGGTTGTCATTCTTTGATCCCTCGATCATCATTTCCTTGCACATGGAGTTGTCCCCAAGTTTCCAGGCTTCTGTCTCCTCCAGAGTCTTCTATCTCCTCCAACGTCCTTGAAGGGCCATAAATTTAAGACCCCAGATGTCCAACTGTACCAACTCCCTTTTGCTCTGCTTATTGAAGCGACAACACTGCTGGCTTCTTTGTATTTTGAAATAATTGAATTATACAACACAGGCTTTAGTCAAATGTGTTACTCAGAGCAGTGTGCTGGATTGGCAAACAGTAAAAAGCCCATCTGCCTCGAGGGCAGTACCAAAAGACAAAGCCTGAATGATGAAATGCCTTAGTGAACACCTCCAAGGATCAGGCAGCCTCAGCTTTTCTAGACAGCCTAGAAAAGTTCTAGGGCTCCACAGAGAATAATTTTTTCCTACTATGAAATCTAAACCTACTCCCTATCAGTGGGAAATAATTTCCCATTGTCCTGCCACTCCAGGCCCTGTAAATTGTCTCTTCCCATCTTTCTTGTGGGCTCCCTTCAGATACTGGAAGGCCACAGTTAGGTCACCCCAAAGTTTCTATTTTTCAGGCTGATCAATCCAAATCCTCTCAGCCTTTCCTCACAGCAGAGCTGCTCCACCCCTCTAATCATCTTGGTTAATATCATAATGTATTTTTAAACTGTCTTTTAGAACTCATAAAAATTAAAATTAAGGGTATAAAATATCAAAATCAATGAAAGACATCAAAGAAATGCAATACTGGTATGGACCTCATCAGGTTATCTAATCCATTCTTACATCTGTGAAGTCCTGCCATGTTCAACACATTAGGTTTTTTAATTCTTCATAAACAACTTGTGTGAAAGTGTTTTCGGTTTCAATAGCTGCTCCATCATTTCCTTTAGTGGCTAATAAAGATTTTTTTCATTTCTTTCTTTTCTTGAAGATTTTTTATCAGGTTTTCTCTTCCTCATTAAGCCAAATGCTTGTGTTTTTCCAGACAAACCCCCCCACTCCACCCTGTTCTTTGATCGTATCCTCTCATTTATTTGAAACGTGCTGGCCTGTCCTCTTTTCACCATCTACTTACTAATTAAACAAAGCCAGTTCTTTAAAGTCTTCCTTAGAACCTACATTTTTTAAATGCACCCTTTTTTATTTTTTATTTCCTGGACTGTCTTTCCCTCTTAAACCGCCATGTCCAAAAATGAGCACAGTGTGCAAACTGTGACTTCAGCCCTGCTAAATAGAGCAGAATAATGATGTCCTGTGAGGTGCATGTAACACACCTGTTATTCTTTTATAGAATTAACTTTGTCTGATTTTGCTCTTTTGAGTTTTCATTTTCCAGTGTGATTCCTTCTCTGGGATTCAGTGAGGCTCCAGATCCCTTCCAGCCAGATCTTGTGTGTGGCTGGCACATTCCTGGGACCCCATTAATCAGCAGGTGGTAAGATGTCCCAAGAGTGAGGATCACACTGTGACCAAGTGTGGAAAAGAGAGAAAAGAGAAAATGTGGAAAAAACAGAAAAGAGGGAAACCTTTAGCAGGTTTGCTGGAAAGTGCCTTTTATTTTTTATTTTTTTTAAATTTTTTTTCCCTAGTACTGGATATCCTCTGGGATACCTGTCACATCAAGCACAGATTTCTCTTCATTTCCTCTTTAGTGAATTCAGTTGCTTCACACTGGTGCTGTACTTTTAATGCAATACTTACACCTGGTTCTTTTTGCCAAGCTCTCTTGTGACCCTCTATTCATACTGCAGTGGAGGCTCTGGAAATTCAGCTCTTACGGGCACTGTGGCAAACCAGTTGGTGGTAAAATAATCAGCTCAATATCCAGCAGCACTCAAAAAGGGGTGGGTTTCTTTCCCAGCACAGCAGCAAACTACACTGCTGCAGTTTACAGGCATAACTAGGAAACTCCTTGTCAAAGGCTGCTGCAGCTGCTCAGATGGAGGGATCAGAGATGTCAGAGACAAATCTTGTTGGGGTTTGCAAGTACAGAAATGGGCTCAGAGTTGTTTCCCAGGAGAGCTGCTGGCAGGTGAGAGGATTTTCTGTTCTGCCCTTCACCCCAGAGCCCTGCCAGAGGAGCTGAACCCCAGCTCTGACCCAGCACCCTAAAAGCTGTTTTAGGGATTCCTGCACCTCAGTTTCCCTAAGTTCTCCAGTGCCTTGCAGCCTGTGTGTTTTTAGGGGTGGGCTGTGTGTGTCACAGCTGGGGCAGGGGATCTGTGCTGCTCTCACATGTAGGGGGATACACTGTGGGTAAATGAAGGTGGCATAGAATGTAATCTTATCCCCTAAAGAGTTGCAGCTGAGCCAATTATTAGAGATTGGGGACAGGCCTGATGTTAACAGGCCACAACTGTAGCCAATAAGAACAGTGGTATAAAAGAGTGGATTGGTGGGAGCTGGAATCTGATGGTTACTGCAAGGATTCAGAGCAGTCAGTGCTTAGAGGAGTTGCTTATGAGAAGGATCAAGAAGGTATGGGATCTTTGCACTATAATGATAATAGAACTTTTGGTATATAAGACAACATTCAGACAGGTTTTTTGGGAGATGGTAACCAAAAGGATGTTGTACCATAGCCTCTTGACCTTACCCAGGGTGAATTCTAGCTCTACTCCTTCAATTTTTTAGTCATTGTGTGGTAATAACTCATGTAAAGGGCTGTATCAGAAGTGTGCAGACCGCCTGTAGTGTACCAACCAACAAAATCATAACCTGACTGCTGGCACTGGGCTTGCTTTAAAGATCCATTGGCTTTTATTTCTGTTTTTTTTTTCTTGTCTGCTAATGTGCTAGGCATTTGCTTTACCCAAGGTACACAAGCTTCTGTGCCTGGAGATGAAATTGTTTATGTTACCTGTTGAGGCTATAAACTTAGCAACCAGGCAAGAAACTCTGTGCTAATTAAAAGTCTCTAACAACACAGAAGCCAGGCTCAGTGATGCTGCCAGGGGAAGGATAGCAACCATCAGGAACAGAAAAATAAATATTCAGTCTCAGCTGCCTTCCTGTGAGCATCACAACCTGTAGCACAAAAGTATGTGGGGAGAAATAGCAGGAAAAGCTGTGTCTGTGATTTTGTGAATGCCTGTACTCGTTCTGACCCAGGAGTGAAACTGAAGCCTTTATCTGTTTGTCTGATTTCTACTCATCTTTTGTTATTGTTTTTTAATAATGGAATTATTCTGTGAAGATTGTGGAGGGAAAAAAAATGAGCCCTGAAAACCTGTCTGCCTCTGTTTAGCATTTTAACCTGCTTTTGCCTGCCTGCTCTTCCAGGAGATGATGGCAGATCCTTCAGTGGTGGATCAGCTGACACGGCTGAAACTCAAACTCCTAGAAAAGGTAAGGGAATCATTCTGCAGGATCACCTTTGCTCTTGCATGTTGAAGCATCAACACTGAATTTTAACATAAATTTATTATGTTACAGTATAACTCTACTGAGATACACTGAGGAGTGCTACTACTCACTGTCACTTTCTTAAATAATGTTCTGCAAGTTTACGTGGACCTGCAGTAAATTAAAATGGCTTTGATTTTATGGCAGATGTCACCAGTTAGTTCAAAGCCAGTTTGAGCTGGGACAGACGAAGTTTAGGAGTAAATCTTGGGTAAAGAAAATCTCAGATTGTTTTAAGGCAATTTTGTGTCTGCTTTCACGTAAGATGGGTTGCCTGGTCAGACCTTGGCTGAATCAAGAGTCCAGATCTTGGAAGCCCAAACTCAACATTATCAAGTTCTTCATAAGATGCAGCTCTCTGCCCTACAAAATATATTAAGTCTTCTGATTCACTGTGCTATCAATTTTAAGGTCTGGAATGGCCTGGACAGTTGGAAGCATCACTATTCTTTACTGTAACTCGATTTGTAATTAAACATTTCATATTTCTTTAAGAACCACCATTTTTCTCCACTCCTGCTCTATTTCCTCCATCCCAAACCTGTGCCATAGGCTTGGGAGTCCTTGTGAGCTCTTCTGCCTGACTTACAACCAGTTCTGGTTATGGTTCTGCCAACAGAGACTAGAAAATGAACAGGGGAACCTAGAGAAGATGGACTTGTCTCTCCCAGCTGCAAGTAAGAGAAGCATTTGTTCTAATTTTAGGCATATTTTGGAAAGGGCTTGCTTATGTTTTCAGGCATGAGTTCCTCAGGAGATGATCCCCTTTCCTCCCTAACATCTGTGAGCTAACTGCTTTTTATCTTTTGGATTTTTTCAGCTATTTTTTCCCTGACCAAGGGCAGTGAACAACCAGCTGAGCACTCACATAAGGTGCCTTCCTACCCAGGAAAGGCTCATTTTATCCTGTGTAGCCTCTCAGCTGGAGCAAACTGATGCTGATCCAGTTTGTCCTAGCTCTTACACCTAGGAGTACACCCTGGTGTAGTTTGCTTGGCTTGGGTGATTCTGAAAAGGCAAGAGGAACATTTCTTTGCATGGCACATGCACTGTTTATATTATCTATGGGTTCAAGGCCACCAAGAGAAGCTCTGTGGTGTTTCCAGACTGTACGGTGGGTTCCTATTCATTGATCTGATGTACAGATACTTGGAATTTTCTAATGCTGTGGCCAAACACTTTTAAAAATCCCTTATAATAATTTACAGTTTCAAAATACAAAATGATGCTTTCCAGAGCAGATGCCAGGTGTGGCTCCAAGGTATATGAAAACATTCTTGCTTATCTTCATTTCAAAATCAGCCGTGTGTGGGATGAACTGAAAAGGAAGCTGATGCAGAACAAAATGGAAGCAGAAAAGTTGACATTGAAACCAGAGTTTGATGGAGCTATTACTACAGACAGGCATCCTCTGCATGCACAGGGCACATGTAGAAACCTTCAGCCTGAAATGGATTCCTAAACCAGGAGGGTAAAAGAGGGCTTTAGAAGCCATCTTAAGAGTTTATTTTCAGAGGAGTTTTGCCTTTGCAGAGCTGTTGAGCAGCTGTGGCTGCACGTGGCATAAAGTCATTATCCACACACGCATTTGACAAGAAAAGCAGCCCAAGCCCTTTGTGGAAGAACTCAAGCTGTTGAAGCAGAGCAGCACTGAGTCCCCAGGCAGGTGCAAAGGAGAGTGCCTTTATTGCAAAAACCAGATCTTTGTGAGCAGTTAGGCCTTTACCTAGTTTAAAATTATAACAAACATAATCCAACCAACCACCATGCACCACAGTCTGAGCACATCATGGCTATTTAACTTCTTTTTCTACCCCTAATTCAGCTGAGTCACTTTCCCACAGTCCTTTACTGCTTAGCCAAAGTAGCAGGCCTGAGCCATGATTTTAAAAAGGTAACAAGCCCTTATTTTGTAAGGTTTTACCCATATGCAACACCCAGCTATGCAATAACACGTTTTCCACATTGATATCATAACACAGGTGCTGTAATAGCTCTGTCTTTGGGATCATTTGGGGAGATAATGGAAACTCTTCCTCTTCCAGGGAACAGACCTGAGGACCTGCTCCAAAGTGCCCTGAGGCAAAGGAAAAACCTGCTGCAGGAGCTCAGGGTAAGAGCAGACATGGCCCAGCTCCCTGCATATACCCACTGCTGATGTGGGTTCAGGGTTGTCCTGGCCTTTAATTCTGGGGCTGGGCAGGATTTAGTGCTCTGCTGCTTTGGAATGTAAAACCCTGCTCAGGGTTTAGTGCTCTGCTGCTGTGGAATATAAAGGCAGGGCCAGCTAATCAGGGAAAGAGCCTGGAGAGCAGCTTGGCTCCTCTCACTGCAGCTGAGGGAGCTTGCACCTGCTTCAGGCACTAAAAGGGGGTGGTTCTGCTTCTCCTGAACTGCTGCACCATAAACTTTCTGTGCCAGAAGGCAAAGAAGGGATTTTTAGGGATGTCAAATAGACACAACAGTAACGGCTATTTATTCCTAGTTTGTGGAGGATACCAGCTATTGTTGCAGACATCTTTTATGAAAAATCCTTTCCTTAGGATCTTTCTTCCTGACAAGCTGAGAGGCCTCAGGAACAAAATGTAAACAATGATTATCTGCTGCTGTGGAATGCAACAGGTGCATCTGTGATT
>JAWWMS010000002.1:1060298-1070503 GCA_035048045.1 Chlorospingus semifuscus | reverse complement strand
TGCTGTGGAATGCAACAGGTGCATCTGGGATTGGTCTCATGTGGTTGTTTCTAATTAATGGCCAATCACAGTGAGCTGGCTTGGACTCTCTGTCTGAGACAGAAGCTTTTGTTATCATTCTTGGCTATTCTATTCTTAGCTAGCCTTCTGATGAAACCTTTCTTCTATTCTTTTAGTATAGTTTTAATGCAATATATGTCATAAAATAATAAATCAAGCCTTCTGAAACACGGAGTCAGATCCTCATCTCTTCCCCAATCTGAAACCCCCTGTGAACACCCTCACACATCTTTTCCTCCTGCCTGCTGAACAAGGGCAGCTATGTGGATGAGGTGCTGGCTGATAACCCATCATCCCCAGGCAGAGGGGTGTGTGCTGGGAAGGAATATTAATTTGACAGAGAAGGGGAGATGCTTGCAAGCCTGCTAACGTGCTTGATGCCTCCAATTAAGCTTGAAGTATCTTCTCTAGTCAGGCCTAGCATGGAAGCATTCAAGGGCAATTAGGAAGCCACCTGCCCATCACACAGCTGTGACAGTGCTGCTGCACGAGGAGAGAGGCTTTTGTAAAGGGGATTTGCAGTAACTGTAAAGCAACCTGTAAACATCACATTCTTTCTAGCCTCCTTCCTACCAGCCTGGAAACAAAACAGGCTGATGTAAAAGCCTGGGCTCATGTAAGTCACAGGGATGGAGGTAAAAACAAGGTCTTGGTACAAGGAGGTCTCTGCTACAGTCCTGTGCCTTTGGCATATTAATAGAAATCTCTTCAGAGGAGCAGAGCAGGAAGTATCTGTTTGCAGTGGGGGGATTAGACACAGCAATCTCAGCTGCTGACTTGATTATGCCTGTTTCCATTTGCATGCAGAGCAGGAGCCAGGCTCTGCTGGTGGAGGCAGCTCTGTCCTTGATGGCTCTCTGGGCTGCATGAGGCACTTTGCATGCACAGGAAAACCCACAGCCCCTTCCCATTTGTTTCCCTACGGCACTTAGAAAAAGAAATGGGGTTTGCAAGCTGTCCACCTGGACAGATGCCAGCCTGGATGCACTAAGTAGGTGTTTCAACATGCAACCTCTCCAGAAGTCTGAGGCAGAAACAGCAAATTTCAAAGCTGATTGCAAGGTGGTAACGACTGGTCAGAGCTTAGTTCCATGTGCACCAATTAGACTGCCATGAAATAAAATGGGATCTTAGACTGCCATGAAATAAAATGGGATCTTGGGTGAGGCACGTGGACTAATGAGAGCAGAGTCTTTGCCATGGCTGTAGGTGTTGAGCACTGAAATACCTGGTCAGATTGTTCCTCGCTAATAAAGTGAGAACAAGATCAATAACTACACAGCTGAGTCCTGTATCACACTTATTTCCTTCTGATATGAGTGAGATGTATTTAATCCAGGAAAGGACACTCCCTCTGGCACAGGTTTGCTTCTGTTCTTGCAGCACCACTGACAGACCTCTCTGTCATATCCCTGGGGAGAAAATATGGTTATTGAGTAACAATTCCAGCTATGGAAAAGCTGCTGTAGCTTCTGAAAACTGCAATAAAATGGATGCAAATATTTCCTCTTAAAGCCAGCCAAAAGCTTAAAGTAAATTGAAATTCCAGTTATTCAATTTGAAACTCTCCAAATTTAATTAATGGGAAGAGCATGAGGTAATATTAAATTAGATTTGTCTGACTGGCAAATTAATGTTCACATAATAAAAAAAATCGAGATGATTATTGTTTAAGTGGGTAGCTGGCATCCAGTCTGATTTTCCTCCTTTGGAAGATGCGTGGTGTGTCCCTACCAAAAATGCCTCTGTGGAAATGATGGTTCAATTTCTGCCCTTACTGACCAGCCTGGGAAACGGGGAGCTAATGCAAACTCTCACCTGCTGTGCTGCATCTTCTCAGGTGGAAAAAGATACATTTCTATATTTCAGCACTGTCAAGGGTGTTCTCTAACCAGGGCTGTGGTTTTCCTCTGTGGTTCCCAGGTCACCCTGAATTTGGCCCTATAGGCATTACAGGCAGGCTGCACTCCCCAAAGATGTGCCCTGCATAACACATGGACCATCTAAAAAAGTTCATGCTGAGAATGTTTTCTATCCAGAATTACTTTAATGTGTTGCCATTTCAATTTATTTTTAATGTTGTAAACTTCAAAGTAATTAAAAAAAATAACTTTAGACTTGGAAAAAATCATAATTTTGTAAACCCATTTAAACTGAAACTATCCAGCATTGGCTGGATTCTGCTGCATCAGTTGGATTCTACTCTATCAGTGACTAATGATAGTGTTCCTTAATTAATTCTGAGGACCTTGACCTTTGTAAATTCTCTTCTGTAAAGCAATATGCCTAATTATGTACTGCACAGTTAAACAAACTAATTATATCGACTAATGAACAAGAAAAAATCTGCATGACCCTATTTTCAGGATTCATGTTCTCTGATATAATCACTTCAAGGATTACATTTCTGCTTTGTTCTAACGTGGCTCATTCTTTCCTGGATGATGGAGTGGAAAATATGTGGCATGACTTTTAAATGCCATTTTGATGGAGTTCTGAAAAAATGAACTTTTCATGAAAGTACTGCATGTCAAAGAAATGCTTGAAAATACTATTGATGTTTAATTATTGATTATTGATGTTGGGCATCAGGAGGAATGGTTGGATATCAGGAAGAATTTTTTCGCTGAAAAGGTGATTAAGCCTTGGAATGGGTTGCCCAGATGGTGGTGGATTCACCATCCTTGGAAGTGCTCAAGAAAAAGGTGGAGGTGGCACTCAGAGCTCTGGTCTAGTTCATGATGACTGGTCAAATGTTGGACTCCATGGTCTTGGGGGTCTTTTCCAACCTTACTGATTGTGTGATTCTATGGTTCTATATGGCAGTGCTCCCAAACAGAACCACAGAAAATTGAGACCACCACAGCCTTTGGCATTTCTGCCTGCAGATTCCACCCGTGCAGGAGAAGCCGGCCAACTGAATTAGCAATGCAGATTTATAATGGCATTTATATATCTAAACGCAATAAAAATAAATTCTAATTAAAAGACACACTCTGGGATCCTGTGTAATTAGCATCCTCAGTAGCTGTTTTGCTGTGTACTTGCAGACCTCTTAATCTTTTGGATCAGACCTGAACTGCTCACAGCACCAAATCAGTCCTGGCTGAGGAGGATGATGTTATTTTCTGTGCAGGTCTGGCTGCCCAGCAGCAGAGTTGGGTGCCCATGGAAGGGGAGGCCAGCCCTGGATGGATGAACTTTTGTGATTGACACTGTCCAAGCCAAAACAACCTTCCTCAAACTGGGAGTTGCCATTTTTTAAAAACAGATCCATCGTCTCCCCCAGCAAGGCTGCTGTGTGTGGACAGAACCCAGAATTCCATGAGGGAATAGTTTTGTTTCACTCTGAAGCAAACCCTTGGTGCTAGTTTTGCCACCCAAGAGATTTGCAGTGCAAAGGGAAGGGGGTTCTCTGACTGAA
Source organism: Chlorospingus semifuscus (assembly GCA_035048045.1). Lineage (NCBI taxonomy): Eukaryota > Metazoa > Chordata > Aves > Passeriformes > Passerellidae > Chlorospingus > Chlorospingus semifuscus. The sequence goes on along the minus strand of JAWWMS010000002.1, from coordinate 1,067,019 downwards.
AGAGTGTTTCTGGGGTCTGGTTACCCAAATGTGGCAGCCATAGCTCAGGGACACCCTAAGCAACATTTTCATCCAGATTGTTGTGTTGAAGAACCACCAGTGAACCAATTGACTATGAATTTCCTAAACAATGAGCTGAGGAGAAATGTTTCTCAAATCTTCCTTTGTTTATCTGAACTGTTTTCCAGGATTTGGCCTTGCTCTCAACCTTCAGCCATCAGTGATAATCATAGGGAAATACTTCTTGAAAAGAAGACCCCTTGCCAATGGCCTTGCCATGGCAGGGAGCCCCGTGATGCTTTGCACCCTGGCACCTCTCAACCAATTCCTTTTTGACAATTTTGGCTGGAGGGGCAGCTTTTTAATTCTTGGGGCAATTTTATTAAACTGCTGTGTGGCAGGAGCTCTCTTCAGACCCATTGGGCCAGGCACAGCACAGGCCAAAACCCAGGTGACTGAAGAAGGGAAGGATGCTCTGAAAGGAAAGGTCACTGAAGATGGCCCCATGGAGAGCAAAACAGAAGAGGAAGGAGAAAAGGACTGCTTTGAAAAAGTCAATCAGTACCTTGATTTCTCCCTCTTTAAACACAGAGGGTTCTTGATTTATCTGATCGGAAACGTGCTGATGTTCCTGGGGTTCTTCGCCCCCATCGTTTTCCTGGCACCCTATGCCAAGCACACTGGCGTAGATGAATATTCAGCTGCTCTCCTGCTCTCCATCCTGGCCATTGTGGACATGGTTGCTCGCCCCGCCACGGGCATCATTGCCAACAGCAGGTGGGTGAGGCCGCGGATCCAGTACTTCTTCAGCTTCGCCATCGCCTTCAACGGCGCCTGCCACCTCCTGTGCCCGCTGGCCTCCAGCTACACGGGGCTCATCGTGTACTCCAGCTTCTTTGGGCTGGCCTTTGGCATGGTGTGTGCCATGCTCTTCGAGACGCTGATGGACCTGGTGGGGGCTGCGCGCTTCACCAGCGCCGTCGGGCTGGTCACCATCGCCGAGTGCTGCACCATCCTGCTGGGACCCCCCATCGGAGGTGAGTGTGCTGTCCTCCCCTGCTCTCACTTGGATTTAGACTTTTGCAAGCACACCTCGTGGGAAATTGTCACTATAGGACACGAAACAACACAAGTGCACACACTGCTGCTCTCATGGTGAAGAAAAAGCGAAGTTTATTTTCTGACTCCAACATTTATAGTTTTCTAAAAGTGACAGTGGATTGGAGGGTGGAAGTGCCACCTCTTCAATGACGCTGGACAAAACAACAGTCAATCAAATTTCTCTTCTTTCATAAAATAATGCAAAACAAAAAGTTATTTACAGAAAGTGTGTGAGAAAGTTCGTTACAAGAACGTAAACATCAGAAGGCTTAGAAAATCTTAAAAAATCAGGGTGACAAAACTCCAACACAAACTTAAATCCAAACCAGCAAAGTAGTATGGCCACTATGGATATTGCTTGGATTTTTCTCCATTCCAAAGCCACCTTTTGTCTCTCTCCAACAAGGACCTGCATCTTGCTATGAAAGCAGAGAGGCCCAAGGTACCTGTGGTGCACCACCACCACCATTACCCTCCCACCGGGGTGTTCCCAGTGCCCCCCAGCACGGAACAGCCCTGGACCAGCACCTCTGCCCAGCCTCTGTGAGTCAACATGCTCCTGCAGCCCTTTCTCCCTGCCCAGCTGGGGTGGCAAGGCAGACTGGGGGATAAATGTGGGCATCTGACAAGGGGGAGCATCACAGAGATCCCCCACCCTGCCCTGCTGCATTGCTGTGCTCTGCAGGGGCTCCTACCCTGCCTTTTGTGGCTCCCACCCTGCCTTTTGTGTCTCCCATCCTGCTTTTTGGGTGTCCCACCCTGCCCTTTGTGCCTCCCACCCTGCCCTTTGTGCCTCCCACCCTGCCTTTTGTGCCTCCCACCCTGCCTTTTGGGTCTGCCATCCTGCCTTTTGGGTCTCCCATCCTGCCTTTTGTGGCTCCCATCTTGCTTTTTGGGTGTCCCACCCTGCCCTTTGTGCCTCCCACCTTGCCTTTTGGGTCTCCCACCCTGCCTTTTGTGTCTCCCATCCTGCTTTTTGGATGTCCCTATGAACCCAGCAGTCACCTGCCACATAAATCAGGGATGGGGAGGGGATGGGGAAGTCCTGAAAGTCCCAGCAGGGTTTATGTTCTTAAAGCACTGTTGGGACGTTTGCTAATCAGAAATTCCTGGGAAAATAAGAAACACAGCTGAGAGAAATGGTACAAAGGGAGGAGAGTATCAGAAATAATGCTGAGCCTTTGCCATAAGCTTGTGCTTGCAGCTGGAGGGGGTGGGTTTCAAGTGCAGAAATGGATGAATTCCTCCACAGGGTGTTCCCAAATCCATAGAGCCCTTGAGCCCTGTGACCACAGGCAGTTCCCTGAGGGGCTCACTTGCTTTGTGCCTTCCTCTGAGCCTACCCTGCTTGGCTTCCTAGCTGCTAGGAAGTTCTTACATGCCAAGGCTGATAAAGAAATGCCCCTTACTAGAGCCTGGAAGGTGGGGGTGACATGGGGATGCACTGAGAACTCCACTTTTATTCCTGTCCATGGCTCTTTCAGAGCCTCAGTGAACAGGAGAACAGGATGGAGGCAGCTGCAGCCTTGGGCACGGGTGACCTGCTGGCAGGGGTGTCTGCACAGCCCTCTTTAGCAGGGGATTTGAATTCCTGAACAGATTATTTCCCTAATGGGATTACAAGGGATGAGCATTTCTACCTATTTCCCCTTGGCACGGGTTTGTAATCTGAACCAGTAAAGAACCCCTGGCTCCTGTCAGGATCAGTGCAATTCCCTGCAGAAATCAGGAGCTCTTGTCATGGCCTTTAAACTTTGCTCTTCCTCTTCTTCAGCTGCCTACAACCACAAGGTATGAGACCAAACACTTTTTTCTTTTTGCAGTTGCAGCACTACAGGCTGTTACTAAACACAGTAACTCCATTTTTCTTGTTGCAGGTGGCCCACATACTGAAAGTACAGGATCCTCTGCAAGTGCACCAGGGCCTTTCTAAAACAAATAAAATCCTGCTGTTCTTCCTCAGCCATTGACATGTCTTTTTCTTGAGCACTTTTCCCTCCTTTACTTTTCCCCAGAGGACAGGCTTTAATCCATGTCCATGTTATCCTGTTCTTTTTAGTTTTATTTACAACTTCTTAGAAGGCTCACATGGAGTTTTTATCAGGCAACACTTTTTCATGCTGTCAGCAGCCTGGTTTTGTTTAATTTAGAAAGATGAATGATGATTTTATAGCACTTTCTCAATATATTCCCACCTTCTGTTTTTAGAGTGGAGAACATCTGTACACTGGGTTTGCCTGCTGCAGTTTTTGAGTGGGTCTGATTAAGAAAACCCAGGGACCTAAATTTTGTTTGGAGTGAAGAAAAGATAGTAACTATCACTGCTGGAAGCTGTCTGTGTTCCAAAAACAATTAATGAATAATTTATTTACTATGTAAAACCTCCCTTGCTCTTTGCCCTCTCTGCTCTGTTGTCCTTGAGATTCTAACTTCTCTACCTGAAAGAGGGAATGGCCTCAAGTTGTGAGTTTGGATTGAATATTAGGAAGAAATTCTTGACTGAAAACATTGGAAGAGGCTGCCCAGGGAAGCACTTGAGCGCTGCCCCATCCCTGTAGGTCTTTGATGGCCACATAGATGTGGCATTTAGGGTCATGGGGGTGATGTTCTTAGAGGGCTTTTTCTACTTTTTCTACCTTAAGGATTCTCTGAGCCAAATCTGCTGGGGCCTGGCAGGTTTAGCAATAAATTGTACTTGGTGATACCAACATCTGCAGTTTCACTGTCTGCTGTTTAATTATTGTATTTATTTGGCTCTAACTGGCTCCTCCCTTTGCAATGCCTACTGTGGGCAGCACTGGCTCAGCAGAGCATTTCCATGTGAAATGATGCCTGCCTTAGCCTTGTCTTAAGTCCTGGAAAGCTTGTGCAGAGCAGGCATGGAGCCTCTGTAAGCATCACACCCCAAAACCCTGAGCCACACACACACAGCTCCCTTGGATGAAAGATGTCCTCAAAGATGGGATGAGGTTCCTGGGCAAGAAGTGTGGCTCACATCCCACCCCAAAACCTTGAGCCACACACACACAGCTTCCTTGGAGGAAAGATGTCCTCAAAGATGAGATAAGCCTCCTGGGAAAGCAGTGTGGCTCGCATCCCACCTTCAGGAGAGGTTCCAGAAGTCACCCCACATTGTCCCACCAGTGCTTCTGCAGTTGTATCCCAGTGAAGCACCAGCAAAATCCTGGCCCATGCAAGTTCTCCTCCTGCTCTGTGTGTATTCCTTGGAGACTGCAGGATTACTCTGCAATTTCCAGAGGAGCCTGACTGCTTGACTTTGCCATCTCAACACCCCAGGCTCAGCCAGGCTGACTCCCTGACAGTCTCTGGGCTGGGAGTTAAACTTTAATGGGAACTGGGGGGAGAAGAGCCCAGGCATGACTCAGCCACCCACATTCCTTCCCTTCCCTTCCCCTCCCCGCTGGCAAGGGCACTGGGGCTGGGGAGAAGCACAGGGATCAGAGACAGAGCAGGAGCTGAGCCCCAGGGGCTGAGCCAGCATGGAGCCCTGGGAGCCACGAGGGAAGAGAGTTGCTGTTGTTGGTGGTGGTCTGGTAGGAAATGCCTTTTAGCTGCTGCATGGTTGTTTGCTGGGGAGCTGGGGCTGTGAAAACACTGCTTGGATGTGGGGGTGAATGCTTTTCTTAAAGTCATTCCTGTGTCAGATGATGGGGTGTTGATGGAGTTCCTGCTGTGCTAGACTCCTGTTCTTTTCTGGGGTGAAGGGTTTGGGGGGTGGTTGGTGCCCAGGTACCCTAAACTCTAGTCCTTGTTTTGACTGCCCTGTCCCTTGGCTGATTTTGGCTGTAACCAAAGCTCTAATGTGAAATGCTTGGCAAGAGCTGAAACCAGTAAATGCCAGGCTGAGAGGAAATGCTTTCCTGTGCCCACTCTTGTTTGGGGATGGTTTTCATCCACTGCTGCTTGCAGAGAGGTGTGACACCAAAGGCCAGGCTGGATGGGGCTCTGAGTAACCTGGGCTAGTGGAAGGTGTCCTTGCCCATGGCAGGGGGCTGTGACAAGATGGTCTTTAGCATCCTTCCCAACCCAAACCATTCTATGAGTCTGTGATTCTACGACAGCTTGGGGCATTGCAGCACCCACATCTCTCTCTTGACTTTTTGGCCATTAACTTCTTGGAAAAGAGTGATGACAAAAGAGGCTGCAGTGCTGACAACAATTCATAGTGGAAATTAAATTTAAAAATTAGTTTAAATTACAAACAGGACATATTTGTAGTGTTCTCCCTCACTGTGTTCCCAAGGGAATGCTGCTATGCCCTGAATAGTAGTGAGGAAGGTAAACACAGTCCAGAGAGGAGCTGGAGCTTGCCTGCACCAGCTCCTGCTGTCTCTGGCTGAGGAGGTGAGCCCTGCTGCATTCAGTTGCTGTGTGTAAACAAGCCTGAGCTTGGTATGACTTTATGAAAAGAGTTTTGATGGGTGGCTTTTGCCTTGGAGACTCTGCAAACACACAGGGCTGGCAGAGGACTGCTCTTCAGTCAAAAATCCTCTGAGGTTCTTGGTCAAAGCACCTCCCTGTCTATGCTGAGCTGCATCCCCTGACCACTTCTCTCCTTTGGTGCATCTCAGCAGTGACCCCGGAGATACTTCATCCACTCCTCCTGATCCCTGTCTTGCAGGTGGGTGCATTGAATGCCTGTTTCTTTGCTAGAAGAGGTTTCCATGTTGACGTTTACGAAGCCAGAGAAGGTAAGGTCAGCCTGATCATTGCTGTGGGAGCTCACTGGAACTGTAAGAAAATAATGAAAGATGAGAGTGGCAGTTTGGGGATATTCTTTTTTCTCTCCCCTTTAGCTCCTGTGCTGGGGAGGAGCACTTATTTGAAGTTCATCTTGTGTGGAGGGAACCCACTCTTTAGCTGTTGAAATGATGCTCTTTTTATATTCTTGGCTTAAACACTGATTCAAATCCTCACCTTTGAAGTCTGGTCTCTGCAGAAATCATTATAGCACAGTGCTGGGTCAGAAGAAGAGATGGAGCTTCCAGGTCCATGAGGCACCACAAAATAGAAATTAGGATTTAGAGCCAAGCCACTGGCTCAAAGGCAGAGAAATTGTTCATCTTCAGTATCTGTCAGCTGGCAGACAAAAAAGACCTGGGCAGAGGCGGCAAACCAAGGGGCAGGTGGGAATGATACCATGGAAATAACTCAAGTGTGCAGTGCAGGGAGGGAAGAGCTGTGCCTGTCACCCTGTGGTAACTCTTCCTGCCCTGATAGACATCAGAACAGGCGTTCTGCTGCACAGCTTAATGTTGTCAGAAGCTCCACAGCTTCAAAAAGCCTCTGATTGCTCTTACCAGCCTTCTGGGCTGGATGGATCCTACTGCCCTGCTCCAGTTTCTGGCCCTTTGTTTACACTGATACACATGCTGGGATGAGGAGGCTCTGCCCCATGCACTGGCCACACAACCCAGCAAGTCTAAATGAGGCACCTCAGAGGAGGAACAAGCCAAGACCCAGACATTTCCATCTGATCAGCCATGAACAAGGTTGTGACCATGTTCACAGGGGTCTCAGGTTGAGGGAAGAGATGAGGATCTGACTCCATGTTTCAGAAGGCTTCATTTATTATTTTATGATATATATTATATTAAAA